>OZ010796.1:340819962-341419962 GCA_963932465.1 Maratus speciosus
AAAGGGGGAGGCTTTGGCCTTGAACGGCCTTTTTCTACAGAGACTATAGTGTGGACATGTCCACACTAGCCCCACGGTGCCATTTATTTTTTTAGGACTAACACTGGTAAATGTAAACCATGCAGAGCGAAACTGAATATCAAAAAATATACTGATTAGATTCATTTATAATACAATATCCCCTTTCATTTGAAATAATGAATATAAATAGTTTAAATTAGTAATTAAAAAACAAACCATGAATTTACTTTTCCACCATAAAAAACTTGTTTTATAAATTGCAAATGAACTATGCAATGTATTCTCATGTAATTACACATGGAAGTGTGTATCAGTGTTGTCAATCTGCAAAAATTTACAGAGCAACTTTAACTAAAAAATAACAGAATTATTCAAGTTCTCCACACTAGCCCCCTTTTCCTATGGTAATAAATAAAGACCAAGGAAATGTCAAAAAACAAGTTACTATTATTTTTTAAATATGGCATAGCCAAGCTAAACCTTATTTTTTCTTTTCAAATAACTCGAAAATTAATGCATCAATGGGGGGGGGGGGGGGGGAATTTAAAAATATGCAAGTTTTGTAGCAGATAATCTTCTGTTTTCAAATTTTGTACCTAACAAAAAATGAAATGTAATCCAATTGAATTGAAAACAATGTATCTTATACTTCTATGAATGTCAAGTCTCATTTTTAAGTACTTTTCCATTAGATGGACTCAATTGTCTCCAAGCATGTTAGTTGGCATAAAGTTAAATTCATGTAAATGTGAAATATTTGAATGAAAATTTAGGATTAAGGAAAAGTGAGCATTTAAAAATATAATTTTTGAAAATACACATTTTTATGAACTCTTATTATAAATATTTATTTTTAAGTCATAACTTTGTAATAAATAAATTCAATTAGAAAAAGGATATATTAAGTTGTATTTGAGAGTACGATTAAATAACGACATTAAAATTAAAAAATATTGATTAACATTGCATTCAATAAATAGCAAATCACAATACTTTTCAAGATTTGTAATGAAAATTCTTTACACGATCAGGTTTAACATTAATGGTTCTATAGCATACATTTTTGCATTTCACCGTTTAACAGAAAAGCATCCATTTTTATTAGCTTTTATTTGATTCAATAATACCATGAACAAGTTAAAACTGACAATGAATTATATCAAAAAATAAATGCAAATAAAAGCTGTAATTTTTTTAAAAGCTGTTACTAACATTAGATTTAAAATTTCATAGGTAATGCAGGGAATATAATTAAGGCAAACAACACTAATGGCGTATTTGAACATGCTTGCAGCTGAATTGGCAATTGTAATGAAATGCTCGCCCTCTTGTGGAAATGTCGAGAAACAAAAATAGCTTCCCTCTTTTGCTTCTGCAGCATTGAAATATTGCCCTTAGTCACAACCATGTCGTAAAATTGGGCAAAATAACAGGTCCAACTAGAGAAACGTAGGTTCTCTAGGTCCAACTCCTCTGAAATAGCACCATCTGTCATTCATTACATTCGCAAACAGAACAAAATTAAAAAAATTATATGCAATGATTATAGAGGCATACTCTTTGACAAAGAACCTCAATAACGTTCAAACTTAAAAAATAATGAATTATGGTCGAATTTCGACCACTGGGCAACCACTAGTTTATTTAACTTAATAGACAATTTTAAAATAGATTGAATTTTGTCCATAGATTGGTAAATTAATATCCAGTGAGCATTTAGCACTAATTTGGTTTAATTTTTTTTATGTTGTAATGGGTTATTCTCTACAATAGTGCAAAAAGTGTTTCCCAGTCATATAAATGCTCTTAATTTCATTAATTTTTATTTGAAGATCTAAACATAGTTTATTAGGGACAGAAAGCAAAATTTAAAAATAAATAAATTTAGTATTTAAAAATGTAATATATATCATGCAAACATCATTCCCTCACCTTTCCCCCACCTGTACTACCATATTTTATTGCCTATTTCTTTCAATCCAGAAATAAAAATAATTAAAAATGCCCTAAGCAAAATAAAGTTCTTTGGTACATTACAAAATATAATAGTAAAAAATAATATATATATTATTTAGTCTACTCAATCAATTATATATGTTTCCCCATGTTAGACCAGCATTCCCTCACACATTGCTATTTTCTCAAATATCTACCACTAAAGAGCAGTAGCAGTCTAAGTCTAGCATCCTTCACAGAGAAGAAGCCATTTTGAGCACTTGTCAGTCCAGCAACATAAATTGGTGGTGTAAGATTTTGTTAATTTTTCAAAAAAAATTTTGAGTCAATATATCTGGAAGTGTTTTTATTAGCAGTCATTCCCTCACACAGAATACTAATTTTTTTACAAATATGAAAAATTTTAATTTTATCATACATTATATATTAAGTGTTGCTCTTAAAGGAAACAGTTTGGATTTCTTCATAATTTTGCATTTTTCCCGACAACTAGTAAAAATGTCTTATTTCATCATTCCCTCACATTTTTTATTTTATTTTTTTTTTTTGTTAAGTCAAATTTTTAAAACGATTTCTGCTACTATCAAAATCTTCAATAATTGACTGATTTCTTACCATTTATCTAATTTTTATGAAAATTTACATATGCATCATTGAAGTCAGACTGCTTGGTCAAATTTGCAAGTATTGTAGAGAACAACCCGTATGTTAAACATTTATTTTTAACACCTTGGCTGCCGGTGACTGATATATTAGTCCTCTGAAATACAATTTTTCTTGTGATACACTTATTATTCAAATATCTTTAAAAATTCAATTTCATTCAAATTAAAAAATAAATAAAAGCAGGTTTATAGTATTAAGATTATTTTTTATATAATTTTTAAAAATATATAGAAACGAGATTCAATCCAGTTTTTAAGATTTAAAACAATTACAGAGAAAAAATTACAAGCACAGAAAGAAAAGTCATAATATAAAACCTTAACAGAGAAGAGTGTTTTTAACTTTTTAACATATTTATATCATGAAATAAAACTTAAAGCATCTTAAACATGAAGCTAAATAAATTTTGTTTTACATTTCAGGCAAGTTCCTTAAAAAAGGTTGCTGTGTCTATGTCTACTAAAGTTGATAGTGTTAAACCAAAATCAAAATAAATTTCTACTGATGGACAAGAGGAAGAAAATAAAGAGAAGGAACAGGATTCTCAAATTGATACTAAGCATAAAGCCCCATCTCTGATGGCTTCTGAAAAAAAAATTTCAGAACTGGAAAAAAGTTTAAAAACCTTGTATGCTGCCAAGGACTCCATGTCAAGTTCTCAAATTCAAAAACAGATCCAGTGATTTAAAAAAAGAAAAACAATCCTTAAAAAGTAAACAACAAAATGCTGAATATTAAAGAAAACATTGAAATGAACAAAGCTTGAAGAAGTCTGCCATGATAATCCAGACATTTAAAAAAAAAAATTAGCTTTGAGGGAATCAGCAGGGAGACCAAGTTTAAATGTAGATCAACCATTATTGCTTAGGGCAATACCAGACATAGCTATTATTGGAAGCGCTGCAGATGCAAAAAGAAGAAGCAAGTCAATATGAAGTGCCAAAACTCTCGATGACTTGACTGCAGAACTGAAAAAGGTTGGCTTTGCTATAAGTAGGAGTGGAACAGATCTTCGTTTGCTTCCAAAAAATTCCTCAATCATCAAGAGTCAAAGACATGTCACCACAGTGCCAGTAAAACTTTCTTGGGCTCAGGCTGACAATCACTGATCTCACATTGATACCCAATTTGCAGTAACATCCATCTGCTATTTAGAAACTTTAGCTTCAATTCTTGGCCCCATACAGCAGCCTATAAACAGGCTCTGATACTGATGCATTATCATGTATCCTTACCCAATCACGACTGGGTCATCGCTGAATGCCACAAACTTATCCCATCTGTTTACACTGATATTGCACTTGCTCCCAAAATGGCAGGTCAAAGTAAAGCCATATGTTATTCTGGTCCAGCATTTATAGCTAAAAGAAGTGGGAAACACAGTTCTTCCACAGCAAATACTCATGCTCAGGATTTTGAAACTATTAACACTCAAAGACTTTGAAAAATTAGTGAAAACAGAACACGGTTTCATCAAACCTGTAATTATAGTTACGGTTGATAGAGGTCCGGATGAGAATCCCTGCTACCAGAAAGTTATATCGTTTGCTATTAACCATTTCAAAAAGCATGATTCAGATGGAATTTTCGTAGTGTACAATGTTCCTGGAAGAAGTGCATATAATCAAAAAGAAAGACGAATGGCACCACTCAGTTGAGAACTGTCTGGTCTTATACACCAGCATGGCCATTATGGTTCTCATCTCGATAAGAACGGTCGCACTATTGATGAAGAAATGGAGCAAAATAACTTTGCATATGCTGGTAAAACTCTCGCAGAAATCTGGAACTCATTAAACATTGACAGTTATCCTATTACTGCCACATATGTTGATTCAGGTGAACCAAACTCCCTTGTTTATGACTTTGATTGGTATTCGAAGCACGTACAAGAAAGTCAATACTTGCTGCAAATTGTAAAATGCGAAGAAAAGAATTGATGCTCTCCTGCACGTAGTGGATTATTTCATTTATTTAAAGGACGATTCATTCCTCCTCCAATTAAAATGATACAATCGTCAAATGACACCATTACAAGTGAGGCGGGAAAATTTATAGATTTAAGTCTCCGTCTGGCCTTAAATCTGAATATTACAGCAAAGGGCTTTTTAAAGATGCCGTATGACTATTTTTTCCCTACCATAAAGTCTGAATTATCCGCAAGAACTTGTGAAAGTTGTGGCCAATATCCTTCATCTCAGAAGCCAGCAAACAAACACAAAAAAATTCAACACAGTGAAAAAAGCAAGGCGGCCTGCCTTATACAACCATTGAGAATTGCTGCTTGTTGAGCAAATGAACTTATGTGCATTGTAAAATTCGTGGAAGATATGGAAGATGTTGAGTAGATCAAGGAAGATGAAGTTGATCAAGATTGCATCCGAAAAGAAAGCAATGAAGATAATCAAGTAAAACTGGAAACCAATATCATAACAAATATGGAAAAATGGCTTGAGCAGCCGTGGTCATCATCTGAATTGATATGGGCATGTTCAAATTTAAATTTTACAAATGGCTAAGTTCTTCTAAAATTGTGATCTAAGAAATTTTCTTAAATAGAATTATAAGGAAATAAAACAAGCATTTTTTTTATTATTTTTAAGTCAAGTACAGTTTTTTTTATTTGAATTAAGTCCTATTTTTTTAAAAAATAATATTACCGTATTTTCGGGTGTATAGCCCGCAACCCTAAATCGAGCAGTACCATAAAAAAGTTCGTGTATAAGCCGCGGAGCTGCATCGTTGTATAGCCCGCGGGCTATACACCATCTACGAATGTATATTTCGACCAGGGTTTACGCCGCATGTGAAATTTCCGCAGTAATCGCGAATGGCGTGCTAAACGGAAACACAATAAGAAGAATTAAGAAATCATAAAAATGAAATTATTAATTAAAAATAAATAATTTAAATGCAAAATTCGAAATTATTAATATAATTTAAATAATATAAATACGAAAAACTACACTAAAATTGCGTGAAATTTGCAGCTTAAATTCCGGCATATGGCATTCATTATTACCTTGGTATATCGCGAATGATTTTGCAACAAAAAATTAATTAAACTGAAATTTTAAAAACCACAAACACTGGAATTACAGGGCTCCCACTAGATCCATTTTTTTGCTTCAAGTCCGTATTGGTCCGTTTTTTCATTGTTAGGTCTGTAAAGTCCGTTTTTTGACACTTTTAACCGACTTTTATTTAAAATTGTCCGATGTTTGGCATTTAGCAGAGCATCACGGAAAAATCGTGCTTTTCGCAAATATATTCCAAAAAATACCATTAAATTTCGTTAATCGATCACGAAAAGAATCGCCAATTTTGTCAAAGCATTGCGAAAATGCGCAAATTTCTTCAAAAGATCGTGAATTTTGTTAAAAGATCGAAAAAAAAAACGGTCAAAAGATAGCAAAAAAAGACTAATTTTCTCAAAAGATTGCGAAAAAAAAACCGCAAGTTTTGTCAAAGAATAGCCAAAAACGCGTTTTTCGTCAAAAGGTCGCAAATTACAACAAAGGATCGCGAAAAACACGCAAATTTCGACAAAGAATCGCGAAAAAAACGAGAATTTTGTAAAAAGATTGCGCGATCTTTTGTAAAAAGATAGCATTTTTGGGGAAAAAAAAGTGCGAATTCCATCAAAAGATCTCTCAATAAAACGCAAGTTTTGTCAAAGAATCGCGGAAAACGCGATTTTCGTCAAAAGGTGGCAAAAAACACGCGAATTTCGGCAAAAGGTTTCTCAATAAAATGCAAATTTCGCCAAAAAATCGAAAAAACACGCGAATTTCGTCAAAGGATTGCGAAAAAATGTGAATTTCGTCAAAAGATTGCGGAAAAAAAAACTAATTTCGTCAAAAGATTTTAAAAACTTTAATTTTGTCAAGAGATAGTGAAAAACATATAAATTTCATCAAAGGATCCTGAAAAACACGCAAATTTCTTTAAATAGTCGTGGAAAAATTCGTGAAATTCAATCTGTCTTAGAAGGTTTGTAACCTCTACCAATAACAATGAATTTAAGATAATGAATTTCAGAATTTGAATCGGAGCAAGCATTTTCTTTATAACAAATTATACTTTGAACATTTATTAATTAGTGACAATTGAAGGAAAGGAGGGTTTCCTTGCTTATTTTATTTTACGATTTGCGAAAATAGTTTCCTTTTGATCTCTTTTTTTACAAAATATGTGCTCCCTTTTGGTCCCCCTTTTTACTGCACAAGTTGAGTGGGAGCTCTGGAAATATGAAATTATTAATTTGATATAAATAATATAAGTACGATATTCAAAATTAATAATTCATTATAAATAATATTTAAAAGAAAAAATCCCGTTAAAATTGAGTAAACTTTTCTATGCACTAAAGAGCGTCATGAGAACGATTGGGCGTTAGCAATCTCAACTTTAATTAAGTATCTTAAATAGCGTGCTCGAACGACATTAAAATGACGACGTGCAAAAATGACATTTATTTTCACAGTGCCATATATTAAAATTATTTACAAATAGATAATAAACGTATTATTTTTATTATTTAGCGCTATGTACAAATAAAATAATGTTATCACATCCCTTTTCGTCAATTGAATAAGATATAAAAATTCTCATTTTAATCATTTCTAAAAGAATCTGTAGATCGGGAATGCAGATGTTTTGGATTTTTTTAAGAGGGGGGGGGGGTATTAAAAAGAAACCTCGCACAACAATTCATCGAGAATTTTAAACGGAAAAGCATGGAATCTGCTGGCATATCTATCAAAGTGATTTGAAATCGAATGCGTTTTTCCATTTTCGATAAATGTATTATATCTTAAGTTATAAGTGATTGCTATTTGATGATGACCTTTCCCGAGCTGTCTCATCTGGAAATTTAGTTAAAAAATCAACTTTCAGCATTTTCTAAATGTTTTTTCCCTTATCAAAAACTGAAAAACGCTGTTCGACTTCGTTAAGTATTAATAAATGCGGCAATAGTTTTATACATTTAAAATTAAAAATGACTTATAGTGAATGCAGCCGTTATTTATGTGTGTATGCGTGTTTTATAATAAGGTTATCAGAAACAAAACAAAACTTTTTATTTAATTTGAATCTGTTTTATTTAATTCCAATCAATTTGCAAGAAATTTCATGACCTACTTTTATTATTTCTTTGCACGTGGCGCGATAAGGATTATAAACATTATATGATTCATGCTAACCACTACGAAAAGATATCACGTGCGATCCTAAAGCTATTTTCTTTTTTTTTCCCCTTCTTCTATCGCTCTGTTTGGAACTTTTTAGCTGTCAGAATCTCTCGAAGAAATAAATATAGATTTCAATTAGAAGATTTTGCTTTAAAAGCATTTATACACGAAGTGATTACCAAGAAAAAAAAAAAAAATACTTACCATCACTGTGCTGTTTCTTATATACAAGATGATTTAACAATGCAATTTAATCTGATTTATTTTAAGGTCGTTTTTGAGAATATTTGGCGTTATTGTAGATGTTTTAAAAATACTTCTTGCATGAACATTTAAAAGTTATATTTTATATTTATTTCAATCACTTGGTACAGAATTGAATCCTGCATTGGGTCGGGTAATTGGATAGTACCCGAACCCGACTAAAGTTCGGGTCGGGGGGATTTTTTTTCTTCTTTCTTTTGACATGGGTCGGGTTGGAATTTGATTCGTTCGAGTTAACTTTTTTTTCTCTCCAAAAGATGATGCTGAATATTTGTTAAAATGGTAAAAGCCGAAATAATTTGATACAAGAAAAACATAATTATAGACTACTTTTCTGTAAATGCATTAAAATATGGATTAATTTTCCTTCATTTTAGTTTCTGGTTTTAATATTTCGGTTGACAAAATTTGTTCTTGTCGGGTCTCGAGTTGACTTTAAATAGAATTTTCGGATTCGGATAGGATACAATCCGGACCTTGCAGTTCAGGTTCAGAGTAGAGTCCAACATCTGATCTTATAATCTGATTTTACCTGCTATTGTTTTGTTATGGATAGAGGGGGGGAAATGTATTTTTTCTAGAAAAATACATTTTTTACAAATAGATTATTTTCTTAGAAAATATGGAATATTAAGCATTTAAAAAAAATTATATCCACTAATTTGTTTTATGTATCCTATGAATATTGTTTTAAATCATTTTTATAGGATTTTCACTTAAAACGTACACATTAGAGATCGGCATGGACCTGGTTAATCTCTTTTTATTAGACTTGGGCCGGACCGCGATCAAGCTTAATTTTTATCTGCGGCCGCTCCGGGCCGGGACTGGAGAACTACTTTTTTTTTTTTTTTTTTTTCGGGGCCATGTTAAACCGGCAGGTTTTTGCGAAAATAACAGTTAAATTTTTCCTTTGTTCGACGAAATCTTTTGAAATTTATTTCATTTTTTTAAATTATAGAGAAATATATTTTAAAAAAACTTTCTAGAACTTCAAAATTATTTTTTCTTAAATATTTTTCTTCCATTTTAAACTACATTATATTTCTAATGAGTTATCATTTAAATGAATTTCTCTAAGTAATCAATAATGTTGCCATTCCATATTTCATAGATTGTGGACATACTAGTTTAAGCTGCAAAATGTTCGCATGAGTATGTAAAAAATATATCTTAAATAATTTTATTTATAGGATCCCGGACTTGATTTAATTGATTTTTCTTGGCTGGGTGGGCCAAATTTTTAGCATAAATGGTTCAAGTTTAGCCCAGGCAGGGTCAATATATTTCGATCGCCTGGGTCTAAAAATTTCGGATCACCCACATTATTTTAAAATCTCATTAATATGAAATTTCTATCAATGATATATTAATATGAAATTTGGTATCTGAATTTTTGGGAGTGAAAAAAAAAATTAATTGTGCGTAAATGCCGCATCACTTGAAATTTCAATTTAAAACACTTAAACGCCGCGGCGTTTCTTCCGTAAATTACGGTACTAAAAATTTTTTTTTTTTAATAACTCCATAATAATAAAGCCAGATTTTAACTTATTTATTATTATCATTATTTTTAATCTGGAAAAAAAGTCCCTTTTTTTTTCCTTTAAAAATAACAAAATTATTTTCAGAGGTAATTCAAGAAATATTTTCGTTTTTCTACACCCCACCAGTGGCCGAGAGGTTCTGCTCTCAAAAGCTGGTAGACGGGAGGTCCTGGGTTCAAACCCAATCGCGCCCGTCGACTTAATCGTTCGGAGTTTTCTTCTAAACTTGGATTTTTGTGCGTAAATACGGGTTAGGTTCCGTTAGAAAGACCCCCACGGAGGGCATCTCCGCGTCTCCGGGCCCATTTCATAGATAATTAGCTATCATAAACAACACAATACACAAATTTTTCCACATATTTTTTTTTCATGTCAAAAAGTAAATGTAATTGTTGTGCTAATTGCATACATTTCTGGCAAACATTAAATACCATTTATCTCAGTTTAATTTTTTGAATTGCAACAGCAGATAATAGGTAAATTATCACAACTAAGTTTGAGAGAACTGGATGTAATATACAACAGGAGCCATTAATGGCATTTTACCTTCTAGAAAATATGTTATTATTATTTTAAACAATAATTACTATAAGTAATATAAAACTACTGTACAAAAAGGCACACAGTAATTTGCTCAAAAATATTTATTTTAATCACTGGAATCGGAAAATCCTTCAAAATCTGAATTTTCTGAGTCCGTCATAAACAAACCAATAATATCTCTATTTCCAAAGACAGAAATAAATAATAATAGCATTTAAACAGTAAAAAAACATTACAAACATGGGAAAATTCTTTAAATTTCACGGCATAGCGAAAAAAATTTACAAATTTCGACAATTTTTGAAATTTTTCAAGTTTAAAATTACAGAAAAATCACCATTTTCCGTTTCTTTTTTAAAAAAAATCTTTGTATAGTCCGCATCGTGTATAAGCCGCAGCGGCTGTTCCAAATGTTTTTTTCTTGTATAACCCGCGGGCTATACACCCGAAAATACGGTACTGTTAAAAAAATGTGTGTCGGGGGATGTTGCAATTTGCTTACGTAATTATTCAAGGGAGGGGGGGGGGGGGGTGCGATTTGCTCATTTTTGCTGACAAGGGGGGGGGGTCACAAATTGCCAAAAACATGCTTATGTAATATTTGAACAGCCCCATTTCAGAAAGAGCATTAAATAATAAGAATTACAACTTATTGTTAACAAAACTACATAAAATATTTTAAAAACATAGTAAAACGTTATTTTTAAGAAATCAATAATCAAAAAAGTTACCACACAAAAGTCTTTGTACACTTTAAAAAAAATCTTTACATATTAGTAAATGTTGTAATATTTTGTTAAATTAGTACTTAATATGACATCCCTTTAGTATAAACAACAGTCTTTAAACGTCTGGTCTGGGAATAGATTTCACTAGTTTTTTTGTAATTTCTGCATCAATGTTCATCCATTCATCGATCATTACTATTTTTAGTTTGCTTTTCGTTTTAATGTCGTGTCTTCGTACTCTAACCTCTATTTCTTTCCAAATATGCTCCATTGGGTTTAAATCCGGCGACTGAGGTGGTGTTTTCAGAATTTGTGGACAATTATAGAAACACCAGATGTGAACATTGAGATCCATGAGCTTAGAATTGTTATCTTGATAAAATATGTTGTTTCTCCTATACCAAATTTTGGTCTGATAATGTTAAATTGTATTTTAAAGCATTATAAAGTTCATGATTTATTATGCCATACCAAATACCAAATTAATCAATAAATACCAAATTACCTAGCCCTGTAGCTGCCATGCACCCCCACACAAGGACACCTTCACCGCCATGCTTAAGGCTCCTGTCCCTGCCAGCGAAGGCACTCACGAGCTAATGCTAATCCTATGGGGAGGGATTTTTCTAATATCTCGTTTGCATTTTGACATTTTCAATAATTTTTTTTGCATTGAATAGCCGAGGTCCATCTCTACATCGCACCTTTTTACTTTTTCGATTTTGATTGCAGATATTTTTTAGAATGACACTTTCATTTTCAGAACCGGTTTTGAAAGTGAAAGTAACTTTATAAAAGATATCTGTGACCAAGATCGAAAAAGTAAAAAAGGTGCGATGTAGAGACGGACCTCGGCTATTCAATGCAAAAAAAAAATATTTAAAAATGTCAAAATGAAAACGAGATATTAGAAAAATCCCTCCCCACAGGATTAGCATTAGCTTGTGAGTGTCTTCGCCGGCAGGGACAGGAGCCTTAACTGTTCCAACTAAATTCTTCGGATTAAGTTCATTTTTCCTTCTGAATGCAAATTACACACCCATCAGAACCAAAAATGTTAAACTTTCATCTACAAATACCTCTAATCTGCAACTCTATAATCCGTAAACACCTATAATCCACACTACATTTCAGATGTAAACAAACAGTTTAAATCTTTCTTTAAACAAGATATTGTACACTTTAACCATAAAAAAGACTGATCTGAGAAATTTTTAATGGGTTTTGTGTTCATTAGAAGGAAATGTTATATGTATTTTATAATTATTAGGCTGATATATTTTGAATGCATTTGTTAGCTATATAAAAGATAAAATTGCTTTTGAACAGGTGTTAGCTTTCTTTTTTTTTGTGTGTGTGTGTGTGTGGGGGGGGGGGGGGGGGGTGAAACCTGTTTTTTTTTCAGTTTATTGCACGATTCCAGGCTTTACTCTATTAGAAAATAAATTGGCTTGGATGTGTTATTATCCCTCCATCCGCCATCTTGGATTTTTTTCTTGCATCAAAACTCCTTTTCCGCCAAGTAGTAAATGTCACCAATGGTTAAATATTGTTGATAGATTAATATAATATTAAAAAAACTGGAATATAATAATTATAACTATTAATTAAAAAACAGTTTTTAATTCACGCCCCAAAAAAATCCAAGATAGCGGATGGAGGGATATTAACACATCTGTTCCAATAAATTTGCTGGATAGTATGTTTTTAAAAACCTATATAGTAGTATTTGCTTGCAATTTTATTTCTTTTTCAGTATTACAGTTTATGATGCAATTTGTAATTACTTTTTCATCTAAAGATTTTAAATAAAAATTTAAAATATTGAAAACATAATTAAATTTTATTTGAATTCATCAATTAATTTGGATTAAAAGAGTTTAAAGTGAGAGACAAAAATTCAAAACCTTAACATGTAACTTTACACAACTTTCCAACTGAGCCGGGCCCTGTCAATTTACACCATCTCTACGCCCCCCCCCCCCCCCTCTGTATGGACCTGCACTACAAATTTCAGGTTCAATTAACCTGGCAGTAGTCGCATATCGGTCTTTTGCCGCTCATATGAATTTCTTCTCCTATCACGTATCACCTTACAAACAGAATAGAAAACTACCATGTAGCTGACTTTAAATGTTTCTGCAGCACATAGTGAAGTATCAAAACATCTGTTTTTTTTTTGTTTTTTTTTGTTGCTGTTCAGGTACAGTCATGGAAAAAAAAGTAAACACCCCTACTAACTCCTCAACAAATTATCGTAGACGAAAGTTACTGGTACCGAGCGATTGGAAATAAAGTCTACTTTTAAATGACGTAGATAAAATTTGCTTAGGGGGCCATCTACATATTAAAATGAATCCAAACTTCATTTTTTTTCAATAGCAATACCCAATTTTAACGAGATATTTCAAATCTTTGGTTCAAACTATGCCTAGACACCAAATTTCAAGTCATTCGAATGATAAGTTTTTGAATTACAAACATTCAAAATTTAGTGCTTCTAATGTTAAATTACATTTTCATCTTTTTATTTTTATCTCCTGAAATTATGCTCCTAATGTGCTAATTTTTTTTGTAGCAATAGTACTAATATACCCAAACATAAATACGCTGAATTTGCAATTTTTATAATTTTATGATATGAATTATGAAATTAATATTCAAAAAAATTATAAATTGCAACCTATAATTTTTTTGATGGATTTAGATTTATTAAGTCCTGCTTTATGGAAATCCAAAATTTCACATCTTTCTTCCAAGTAGATTTCAAATTATGCTTAAAAAACAGCAAAATGATGGTTTAAGGGGTCGTCTATGATAGAAGTGACTAAATATTTTGAAATTTCTTATGCTATCCTGTAATTTAACAGGCTTAATTGACTGCTTAAGGTGCCTTGATCAAGAAGGGAGCTCTCTCGGTTAACAATCAAGTCCAGAACTTCAATTTGGATACAGCCCTTAAAATACGCTCATTTTAAAATAATTAATTTCTCAGAAACTTATGGTACGAATTGCATAAAAATTCGTTTTTAGGCTAATTGAAGGGCTATTTATGCTGTCAAAATTGTGTACTGCTATTGAAAAAAACAAAGTTATGGTTTGTTTTAATATATAGATGGTCCCCTAAGCAAATTTTATATACATCAATTAAAAGTAGACTTTATTTCCAATCATTTGGTACCAGTAACTTTCTTCTACGATAATTTGTTGAGGAGTTAGTAGGGAGTGTTTACTTTTTTTTCCACGACTGTACATTTCCACTGTACACACAAGCAAAGTTGAAATTTGTGGAAATGTCTATGCAACGATCCATACTGTCAAGTTATTTTTCCTTTTTCATTATTCCAAATCTCATGAATAAAATGCATAATTTAAGTAAACTGCAAATTTATAACTTCATGGAAATGTAATTGTTGAATATTAATCGAAAAACGTTTCTTATTTTGTTTTTTCTGTATGTGGGGGGAGGGGGGGGGGAGCAAAAAAAAGATTGAGCATGACTAGTGTTCTGAAATAAGATGATACTACTGTCAGGTTAAGAATATTATTACGGGCCCGGGCTATGCCGGGCGGGCAACTTGTACTATACAGTGGATGTAAAAATAAATTTCTCTCAAAAGTTCCTGCATATTTTATTAACAGTTTGAATGTTATGATGAATCAATGAAAGTGGACATTTAGCTTTCCTTAATTTAGTTTTTTTGCAGTTTCAAAAGTTAGCAATGTTTATGTTATTTATATAATAAATATGAAAAAGTATTTATAAGGAAAAACTTATAAGAATATACAATAAAATATTTATTAAATTATAATAATTTTATATTTTACTTAGAAAAATCATAATTTGACTTTGAATTACCATCTTTAGTCATTCGCTCCTACCCCACCCCTCTCTACATCTATACAAACTGGGAAAAAAATTATCTTATTTTACTCAAACATTTTTGAGCCCACCCAGTATTTTTCAAAAGTTGGTGCTACTGTATAGTACACTGTAGGATAATTTATTATATAGGGTTGGTAAAAAACCCGTTTTTTTTTTTGTTTAAACCGTGTTTTAAAAAATATATTTTCCTATTACATATACATGCATATTTATTGATAAAATAAACATTGTTGGATATATAAGTAATATAACTTCATTTAAAAATAATTTAAATTAAATAATTACAGTAATTATGTAGAAAATTGAAATAATTTAAACATTTTTAGTAAAAGCTATGTCTTATGTTCCATGAATAAAATGCTCTACATAGTGAAACATTGATACCTTGAAAATCTTAATAAACAATCTTTTGATTACTACAGTACTATAAATAAATAAATATATGATGTAGTTTCATAAATACAATACACTTTCCCATGGCTATTCAAAATAATTTCTTTGAAATATTTGCAATCTGAGATATCTGATTTTTCTGTTATAACACTACATGAACAATTATTATCTTTTATTGAAAGTAAATCTTTTTATAAAGAATTCCTGGAATGATTTGAATTTAGCAGTAGAGTCTTTACACGTTTCAAGACGTATTGTATATTGTCATTTGACACTTCTCAGAAACTGCCAGGTTAAAAAAAAAAAAAAAAAGGCGACAGTAAAATAAACAGAAATACCTATTTACCAGCTTTTTAGACTACTGAAAACGTGGCTTTTTTGGATACTAGTATTTTAATACAGAAAATGTTGTTTTATTTAATTAGAAAAATTGGGCGATTTAAAAAGAATAACATTTTCTCTAAAATAACAGTGGTGTACAAAAAGCCGGAGTTTTGACAACTCTGAGACAGTCAAGTGTGACCAACCGTGCCGGCGTGAACGTGTTAAAATGGAAAGTGGATTTATAAAAGTTGTCATCCACTAAACATTTAAATGGCCATCAGACTTAATACACAGGCTTTTTTTCTAAGCTATGTTATAATACATATTACTTTTAAATGTCTAAACTAAAAATTAATAATATACCCTTTTAAGCATTTTTATAAGACTTTTTTCTATTATGTCTCAAGTGAACCTTATCTCGATTTTCTCCCCCCCCCTTTTTTTTTTTTTTTTTTTTTTTGTCAGAACTAAATAGATCTTATTGCATATTATAGTTAAAAGTAAACAGGTGCTTTGCTAGCACCCAATGTTTCAATGTCCTCTTATTCGACTTCATATTTTGAGTTTCTTTTTTATTCTTAAGGCTGTTCTCAAATCCAAAAGGGCAACTTTATGACATAAGTTTTAATTTATTTTTGTTCAGAAATGCATGAAACTAGGAGATGCCGTTGTTCAGATACTATGTAATGGAACTGCATTTTCCGTATTTTGGCAAAAGCAATAGATCTTTCAGAAAATATTGTCAAAGTGGGTGTTTTGAACTGAATTTCCACATGAAAGAAGAATAGCCACTCAAGGAAGGTTAAAAACATCTTTGACACATGATCAAAATTGCCTATAACTCAATAGGTAATTTACTTATCAAAAATGGAAAACACAGTTCAATTCCGAATCGCTTCAATAGTCAGGCCTTCCAATTTTATATCTTTCCGTTAAAAAATTAATTTATAAATGTGTCAAAGTGTTTTGCACTTGTTGAGTAGAGCAGTTGAGAACAGTCTCAAAGGATAATCTCCCCAATCAAGAAAATTTTCTTTTACAGCTTGACTGAAATCTTAAAGATCATTTTATGTTATTAATTGTAAATAATCTGCGTTTTCTCAAAGGAAAGTATTTTATTCAAAATACTAGATATTTTTAGCCCATTTTATCTTTGCTAAATTCACATGTTTTAAATTTTCTCTTTAGAGCTTCAGATATGTTCATCAACACATGCCATTTGAATTCTACATGCATACAAATTAACCTAGACTCACTATGTCTCATGGTGACTGCTGGGATAAGACTGTTAAAAGCAGTGTTGTAGTCGTAAAAAATGCAGAGAGTATACGCTATAGGTAGAGGGTATACGGGTTGTTCTCTACAATACTTGCAAATTTGGCCAAGCAGTCTGACTTGAATGATACATACGTAAATTTTCATAAAAAGTAGATAAATGGTAAGCAATTAGCCAATTATTGAAGATTTTAATAGCAGCAGAAATCGTTTTAAAAATTTGACTTAACAAAAAAATAAAATAAAAATTTTAAAAGTGAGGGAATGATGGTGAGGGAATGATGAGTGAGGGAATGATGAAACAGATATGAGGGAATGATTGTTTACAAAACAAGTTAATTAACACATTATTTTTAATATGAATTGATACAATAAAATAGTATTGTAATAGTATAAAATAAAATTAAATAGATGAAAACATGAAAACTCATGATCTATTATCACATGGCTGAAGGGGCTCAGTCTTTCTTTCCCCATAAGATGTGTGGTAATTATGTTCATCTTTTTACTTTCTTCTATCTTTACAAGAAGAAATTATTGGATTCGTGAAAATTTTCGAATTCTGGTTTTCGACGGATTTACATGTTTTAGAGGTCAGATATCCCGAAAAAAAAAATTATTTTACAAAGTCTCTGTCTGTCTGTATGTGACAGAAATTTTGTGGGCACTCTATCTAAAGGACTAATGGACGGAATTGAATAAGACTTTAGATTCAGTTAGTTCCCAATATAAATTGGTGCTGATTACTTTTTGGTGTAAATTGCCCAACAGGTGGCGCTGCTATCATACATTTTTCGTGATTTCCACAATAGCTATATCTCTAGAACTAATGCTTGGATTTTCATAAAACTTCAGATTCAGTTAGCACTTGATATAATTTGGTGCTTATTACCTTTTGGGGTAAATCACCCAACAGATGGCGCTTATATGCTAACATTATTCATGATTATTGCAATAACTATATCACAAGAACTAATGCTCGCATGTTTATCAAACTTAAGATTCAGTTAGTCTCTGATATAAATTGGTCCTGATTAGTTTTTGGCGTAAATCTCCCAACAGGTGGCGCTGATACGCATAATTTTTTATGATTTCTGGAATAGCTCTATCTCAAAAACTAATGTACAGATTTTCATCAAACTTCAGATTAAGATAGACTTGACATAAGTTGTTGCTGATTAGATTTTAATGTAAATCACCTAAACGATGGTGCTGCTAAGCTGCATTTTTCAGGAAGTATTAACATGTATGAGTTTTGGGATTGCCACATCTGACTAGTTTTGGTTTGGTTAATTATAGTTTGTGTTTCCCAGATCCATTTCTTCAGCTTTAATAAACTTGTTTCATCCTCAGTAGTTTATAAAATTAAGTTGCTTTTACAATTCTCACACTTCCTTTGAAGGCAGGTTATATTGTTTTTCTCACAACATAATTCTAGTAATACATCAGGTGTTTTAAAATTTATTATTCCTGTTTCATTAAGTTTTAATACAATTATTTTTATGTTGGAATGAGCTTCACAAGCAGCTGTATCTCTTTCTTCAACATTAGGTTTTTTTCACCTAAAGTGGTTTCGGGCGACAGAATGATGAAAAACTCAAAACATAATTAACTTCTTTGAGAAACTTCTTGTATAAATATTTATGTGTCTCTCATAAAAGCCTTCTTTTGTTTCTTTACTTTGCTTTTTGAGGTATAATTTTTTTTTTCCTGGACAAAGTTTTTAGCAAAAACTTAATATATCCTGTTTAACTTTATTAAATAGGTAATTGCCTCTCTTATGATAAGTAAAGAGATAAGCTTCATTGCTAGCAATATTCTTCAAGCTTCGATATCTAAGAATATATATATTTTTTGTCACATGTAGCAATCTGTATTTTTTCAAAATACTTCCCTTAAAATTCTGTAGTACATTTGTCTACCTTTTTGACTCTTTCCCATATTGCTAAAAGTTGATGCCAATGCTGTGTAAAGAACGTCTCCAAATAAAAGCTTTTTCTAATTTTGGATGATACGTCTTTATTTCCAGTTATTTATTCTTTAGGAGTTAACTTTTAGATGTTTAAAAAAAATTTTAAGTAAGGCTTGGTAATACTTTTTGCATTTTGATTATCTCCTTTTGCAGCTTTACAGTTGAACTTTTAATGACTGATTTTCTCGAAACAGTTTTGATCTGCCACGTCTAATTCTTTTCTCCAAGCACTCTGCCTTGAAAGAGGACGTTCAGCCTCAGAACCACTAAAACTTTCGGAATCTGTGTTACCTCTATTTGATGGAGTCTGGGGGGAAAGAAATTGCTCAATCTTCTTATTTTTCTTAATATTTTCTCTATAATTTTTTTCATTTTTCTTCCACTGTTTCCTTTTTTTAACATTGTTGTCTAGAACTCATCTCCTTTACACTTTTAACTTGGCCTTTCTCTTTTAAATATTTCAGTTTTTCAAGCTTCAAAGGATTATTTTTCATTTTCTCTCTTAAGATTTTTTTAAACCCAATGTGTTTTAATCGCATAAAAAATGTAAAATGCTAATCAACACTATTCTACGTATATGCATAATTTTTCACTAAGCTACTCTGGCGTATTTATAAATTTCTCCAAGAACAGTTTAAATAAAATGTTTTGGTTAGTTTTGAGGCACATAAATTTAAAAAACAACATGCTATTAGTATAAATTTTAAGCAGGAAAACTAAATCCATCATTTAAACAGAAAGCACATCATTCCCTCACTCATCTTGTCATTCCCTCATAATGGTAAATGTGAGGGAATGACAAGTGAGGGAATGATGAAATAAGACATTTTTACTAATTGTAGGAAAAAATGCAAAATTATGAAGAAATCCAAACTGTTTCCTTGAAGAGCAACACTTAATATATAATGTATGATAAAATTTTTGATATTTACAAAAAAATTAGTATTCAGTGTGAGGGAATGACTGCTAATAAAAACGCTTCCAGATATACTGACTGAAAAAAAATTCTGAAAAATTAACAAAATTTTACACCACCAATTTATGTTGCTGGACTGACAAGTGCTCAAAATGGCTTCTTCTCTGTGAAGGATGCTAGACTGCTACTGCTCTTTAGTGGTAGATATTTGAGATAATAGCAATGTGTGAGGGAATGATGGTCTAACATGGGGAAACATATAATTGATTGAGTAGACTATATAATAATTGTAAAAAAAAATATTTTTATTATTTTTTGTAATCTACCAAATAAGAACTTTATTTTGCTTAGGGTATTTTTAATTATTTTTATTTCTGGATGGAAAGAAATAGGCAATAAAGTATGGTAGTACAGGTGGGGGAAAAGTGAGGGAATGATGTTTGCATGATATATATTACATTTTTAAATACTAAATTTATTTATTTTTAAATTTTACTTTCTGTCCCTAATAAAGTATGTTTAGATCTTCTAATAAAAATAAAAATAAATAAAAATGTAATGAAATTAAGAACATTTATATGACAGGGAAGCACTTTTTGCACTATTGCAGAGAATAACCCATACGCTAGAGTCCTAAACGTTCATGGTTAGGGTATATGCTGTAGCTTTATTTGAGAAACAGAGGGTATACAGAGCTTCTTTAAAAAATTCAGAAGGTATATACGTCATATACCCTCCACTACATCCCTGGTTAAAAGTAGAAATTATTTATATCCAATAATTTGAAACACTTAAATTACAAAAATGAGAAAATATTATATTAGATTTCTTTCTAAAAACCAGTTGGTTAACCAATTGATTTAAACCATGCTAACCCTGCTGGTAACAGAATAAAATCATAATGCAAAACCCCAATCCCAATGTAGGAATGCAAGAAAAAGGCTTAGGGTCAGGTGGGGGAAAATAGGTCTAAAATCAAGCATTTTTCAAAAAGCCAATTTCAGGGGCCCACAAATTTGTGTGTATTTTCTCACAATTTTAGTTTTTCCACTGTTTGCATTTTATATTTTGGTCCCTGACGTAAAAACAAAGTTTTACTGTAATAAAAAAACTTCCATATTTAATTTTTCTGTAAAAGTTCTTTTCAATTTGAGAGTGCCTATAATTTTCAAAACTTGCTGTATCCAGAAAATCAAATTTGGGGAAAATGCCAAAAACTGCATACTGTGTCTACTGGTTTCAATATAAACGAGGATTTTACAATGTCAGAATTATAGTTTAAAATGATTACTAGACTGTTGGGGAAAACACAATTTTTATGATTTTGGATAGCGAGTTTTGAAAAAGACGTCCTCATTTATTCTGCAACATAAACTGTGGATCATAGATGTTTGTGAATTATACAAATGCTTATTTGAGAAAGTAGACAGTAATTCATTTTCTTGATTATTCTTGTAAGTTAATTTTTTTTTTTGTAAACTTGAAACTTTCACCCAAACAACTTTGTCAACTCACCAAATAAACCTACTTTTTTTTTCTGAAAGTGTCGCCGGGAATGGGGAGGTACGGGGGGCCCAACTTTTTAACAGGCCCTGGGCCTGCCTTCAGCTTGATCAGGCTCTGACTGTAATAAAACTTCAAATTTATTTCTTTTCGATTTCAAAAGGCAAACACATGCAGCTATCGATGTACGGTTATGACTACGATGCTGACTGGTCATCAAAATCAAAGAGTGTGTTCAAGAAGCACGCGCGCGAGCTCAGGAGACAGGAACATGGAGTGGGTCCATATCATGTGTGGAATAACACGTAGTATGTTCAGGAACAGATCATGGATTTGATTAATTAAGGTGCTAATTATAAAGACATTTTGTTGCGAAAGGAACGTGTGCTGGATGGCCGAATGGATAAGGCAGTGAACTCGAGTCTAGGGATTGTGGGTTCGAATCCTTCCAGTCCCACACTGTGTCGCAATTTTTTTTTTTGTTTTTGTTTATTGGTTGTTTTATATTTTTCATAATGAATAAGATGTTTTTGATGAAGATATATTTTTTATTTTTGTTATACAGAGGCACGTGTATTTTTATTATAATAATAAAATACTCATTTAAATGTGAGAAAATGAGGTATTTCGAGATGAAAGTTTTAGATCTGCACGCCTTTTAAATATTCAAAGTTTTGTTTCTAAGTGATTATATATGTAGTATGTATATGTATAATGATATAAACATTAAGCAAATCCAAATGAAAAAATAATATATATTGTGCAAAAATATCCTTTTGCACGTAGAATAATTCCTTGTTTTTTTTTGTTTTTTTTTTTTTTGAGTACTTTACGAGTGAATTTTTATCGAGACTAGGCTAGAAATCATATTTTACTTTGAACATTATAAAAATAAAATGTAATAGTTGTAAATTATTTTAACTAAAAATATCTGTACATATATTTTTTAAAGAGATAAAATATATAGGTCTGCTGTCTAGTTTGTAATGAATAAAGTATGATTAGAATGTTTATAAATTTTTTACTGAAAGTATAAGTAAGTATTTTGCTTATAATAACAGAATTTTGAATGCCATTTCTTTCTCATGTTTTATGATGTATTTTGGTCTGTTATCCACACGGTATTCAAATATGCAATCATAAAATAAGAAATATATATATTAAAACCTACTCTGAAAAACTGTCTAACTAACAGTGCAAATTCCATTGAAATCCACCCAGTATAGTAGATTACAAACAAATCTCATATGTTGATATCACAATCTTGGTTTACTAACAGCATTCTATTTATCACAGAAGATATAAATCAACTGATAAATCATTTTTAAATAAATAAAAAGAAAATTGTTAAAAAGTTAAAATTTTTAGATTACCAGTTGAATTCTTAAATTGTATCAATCAACCTACCAAACAAAGCACAACCAACAACACATAAGCAGAAAACGCACAATCACGTGATCAAATCGCCCACACAATTTTTTTGAGCAGCTCGCGCGGAGTTTGTGTGCGGTTGGTTAACTAATTTTAAATGCTAAATGGGCTAAAGTAGATAAAGAAGGTCACGTGATGTTTTTCCCGACTATTTTAGATTTTATCTGAGTGAACATAGGCATGTATTCCTGTTACGAAAACCATGTTTTGGAAGGATGAAGAAATATAGTCGTTGGTTTTACCTTTTTTGAACCATAAAAATAATGAAATAATTGAATTATGTTAAAATTCCTTTCTTCGATAAGACTTACTCCATGACATAAACTTCTGAGCGCGCGCGCGGCGCGAAGTGCACTTCTGAACACGCTCAAAGGGTCTGTTCCATGGAAATAAAGAGGAACTGACACGATGCACGCGCCCCGCGCGCGCGAGCTCAGGAGGCAGGAACATGGAGTGGGTAATTATCGTGGAAGTAATAAACATTCAGAGCGTTCAAGCACAGATCATGGATTTCATTATTATTGTGCTAATTATAAAGATAATCTGTTGCAAGTGAAGTGAGAGCTAGACTGCTGAATGGATAGAGCAGAAAGCTATAGAAGTAGAAACTTCTCCTATGGCATCTTCCAAGCAAACTTGACCGTAACGCTAAAGTGGCCGCATCGTGGCACTGCACCCAGTACCTGCATCAATTTAACCCTTAAATGCCTGATTTTTCAAAAATCATTGTAATAATGTTTTTTGGCTTTCATTTTTCAAATAAATCATGGGAACAATACTTTAAAAAATCATATTTTGTTTTAAGTATAGTTTACGTCTAAAAAACAGTTTATTACTAATCGGCAATACTGGTGTTTAATTGAAAAAATAATTTTCCTTGATAAAATTCTATAATATTAAACACACAAGAATTTTAGGAACTATAATAAGAAATAAATTTTACTGGCTCACTGCAGGTCAAAATAGGGTATTTCGCAAGCTTCCAAACGAAACAAAAAGAACAACTTAAGCGGCCGTGTCTACGAAACCGGCTGGTCGGATTCCGTAGAATTCTCACTGGAAAACCGGCTGGTTTGTTTATTCGGATAAGCGCCCTCTATCGTCGTCCGGCAAAACAACTAATATTACGGCTGCTTGGGCCAGCGCCCCCTAGATTATTCAAGCCGGAGTAGTGCAATAAAATTTTCTCGTGACGTCATCGTAAGAGTCACGATTTTGCTGAGCCAGCGCCCCCTAGATTATTCTAGGGAATAATCTAGGGGGCGCTGCTTGGGCTTGGCCAGCCGTAATATTAGTTGTTTTGTTTTGTTGCAGATAGACTGTGGGTGTGGGAACCTTCTGATTTAAAGAAACACAATTATATTTGTTTGAGTTTTAGAGGTTAATAAAATGACCAAATTTTTATTTCATTTTGCCCTTTTATTTTCAGTTTTATTTATTTTTTTCGTAAAGATAGTTTAAATTTAATTTTAATAAAAAAATCACATTTCAAATTTAAAAAAATTAAATATTTAAAATTGTTAAAAAATATTAAATGTTATATTAAAGTTTTAATATATGTTAATTAAAAGTTAAATTTATTATAATTATTTAATGAAATGAAAAAAAAAATCCTTTCAAATTTTATAAGTAAACTTTTAATAACTACCAAAATATGAACAAACTGAGGGTTCCAAGAAGTTGTGGGCTAAAATTTGGTCTGAATTTAATACTATTCACATAGCACTAAATTTATTAACAGGAAGTAATTTTAATATCTGGGTGGTAGCAAATACTTCCTATACTTGACTTGGGGTTTCAGGTAAATGAAAGGTAGTGATTAAAACTCCATAAGTAAAAATGTAAATCCTAAATTATGCTAAAAGTTTAAAAATATTTCTCCCAACATTAAATTTATTATTAATATAACATCATACATTACTATAACATATACATCACATAAAATTAGTGTTTGATTTTCTTTAATAAGCCTATTTAATTTAAAATTGTGGCCTATTTCAATTTATATCAATTATAGTTTAACGCTTTAAAAATGAAATGTGATTAAAATTTTCTGTAAAAATAATCATCATCCAGGGACGTAGAAAAGGAAATGGCATATAATTATTTGTATTTACTTTTTTATTAGTATAAATTTGAAACTTTCGGTCAAGAAAATTTAGCCTGTTAAAACTTGGTGTTTTATAAGAGGGTCCCCCCCCCCCCCCCGTTGTATGATAATGTGATTGATAATCGTAACTCTGTGTAATTTTTAATATCCTGTATAAAATTATCAAAATGTTTATTTCGTAATAGTAGCATTAATATAGTTTGGACGTTAAATTTTTCTCATAAATGTATTCAGTATTGATATTTATCTCATTTATTTGATACTGACTACTTGAACACTTCGCATACTTTTTGAATTGTTATGCTACTGTCATCATCATAAACACCCTTGATTAAAACCTACATTTGAATAACATGAAGATGAAGCTGTATAGTTATTTCTAGATATATTCTTTTTATTTCAAAAATAGAAATTTTAAAGAGTGTAATAACTATTATTTGTTTAGCCTTTATATATTTTGCTCACTGTAAAGGTTAAAAAAAAACGTCCTTCCAGAAAACTCGGGTAAATAAATAAAGAAGATCTGAGGATTAATGTAAAAATAATCTTAGATTTGTTAGAATCTCCCTTCAGTAGTCGCCTAAGTTTGGCGAAAAACACTGGCGCGTTGTCTGCAGAGCCTTTGCAGCAACCCTATGAAAACTCATTCGTCACTGTCAAGGCTTCTTGTTGCATTTTTCTAAATTTTCCTTTCTCCGTTTGACTGACCCGACTTCTCTTTCATATATTGGATATTGCAGCGGTTACCAACCGGGTATGTGAAAATAATATCGGTAATGGCGGAAATCACAGAAAAGGGATAGTAAACTCACTAAAATGTTAGAAATGGCAATTTAATTTTTATCGATTTATAATATAGTTGTTATAAGACGGTAACAAATGAAAAAGAGCATGTTTGCGTTATCTAGTTGAGTGAAAGGGGGGGGGGGGGTACTCCGAAGTGAAAATCCTAAGAAAGGGGCACTTGCGTGAAAGAAAAAAGGTTGGGAAGCGCTTGTATGTTGCTTTGCGCGCAGAAATGGATATCACTCAGATGGCTTTCCTCTTGATTATTTCTCGAGATAAAATCTATTTACTGTTGTCAGTTCCACTTTCATAAAATGCGAAAGGGGAGACAAAAAAAAAGGCCGGACGGCGGTTTCTAAATAAAGCAACAATTAAAAAAATATATATGTATAGTAAATCATACGAAATCGAAACTTGTCTATACTTGAATCCTCATTTAAATGTAAAATGTTCTTAGCCCTATGTAAAAAATACCTTAAAATACACCTGCTGAGAAGAAAATCTGTCTAAACCACAATCTTTCTCCCTTCATTTTAGTTTTTCTCTTAACTATGTTTTGCTTAAATATCGACCGAAAGAGGTTTTTTAGACCGAAACCAAATTTCGTTCTATTTTCGGCCGGAAACGAAAACGTCTAAAAAAATTTATTTTAAGTAATCAATACATATGTCGTAGGCTAATTGAGAAATCCGGCTCTTTGCAAACAGCCTAGGCTCTTTGCAAAGAGCCGGGCTAATTGGAGAATCCATCTCCCTTTTTCCAATTAGCCTGATATTTTTCAGGCTTATTGCAAAGAGCCTAGAAAGCGTTAGGCTAATTGAAAAATGACCACCTATTATCCGATCAGGGTGATATTTTTAGCTCACAGACTATCAAAGCCTGAGAGCTTATGTGTCCGCCGATTCTGTATGTACGTGTGTACGTACGTATGTACGTAACGCGATAACTCTTGACTGAAATATCCGATTTGCTTCAAATTTTTTTTTTCTAGGTTCATTCTGATAAGGTGCTTCCCTGATTAGTTTGTGGGGTTCATTGGTTAAGGATAAAGTGGGAAAAGGGGGGGCTAGTCCCCCCCCCCTTAATTTATATAAATGGGTTCTTCATGCAGAAATGTTCGATTTGCTCCAAATTTGGTATACCAGTTTATTGTGTTAAGGAGCTTCCCTGATTACATTTGGAAGCTCATTATTTAAGTATAAAGGGGAGAAAGGGGGCTACCCCCCTTAATTTAGATAAATCGGTTTTTCATAATGAATTATTCGATTTGGCAAAAATTTGGTATACCGGTTTATTATGTTAAGGAGCTGCCTTGATTAGATTTGGAGGTTCATTAGTTACATATAAAGGGAGGAAAGGGGGAGCTACTCCCCCCCCCCGTAATTTAGATAAATGTGTTTTTCATGCAGAAATATGCGATTTGCTATAAATTTGGTATACCGGTTAATTATGTTAAGCAGCTTCCCTGATTACATTTGGAAGATCATTATTATGTATAAAGGGGGGAAAAGGGGGCAATTGCCTCTCCCCTTAATTTAGATAAATGCGTTTTTCATGTAGAATTATTCGATTAGCTCAAATTTGGTATACTGATTTATTATGTTAAGGAGATGGCTTTATTAGATTTGGAGGTTCATTAGTTAAGTATAAAGAGTGGAAAGGGGGGTAGCCCCCCCCCCTTAATTTAGGTGAATGGGTTTTTAATGCAAAATTATTCGATTTGCTCCAAATTTGGTATACCGGTTTATTATGTTAAGGAGCTTCCCTGATTAGATTTGGAGGTTCATTAGTTAAGTATAAAGGGAGGAAAGGGGGGGCTAGACCTCCCCTTAATTTAGATAAATGGGTTTTTCATGCAGAGTTATTCGATTTGCTTCGAATTTCGTATACGGGTTTATTATGTTAAGGAGCTGCCTTGATTAGATTTGGAGATTTATTGGTTAAGTATAAAAGAGGGACAGGGGCTAGTATCCCCTTAATTTAGATAAATGGGTTTTTCATACAGAATTATTCGATTTGCTTTAAATTTGATATACCAGTTTTTTACGCTATGGTTTCCTTCATTTGATTTGGAGGTTCATTGGTTAAGTATAAAAGGGGGAAAGGGGGGCAATTGCCCCTCCCCGTAATTTAGATAAATGTTTTTTCATGCAGAATTATCTAATTTAGTTTAATTTTTTTCTAGGTTCATTCTAATAAGGAGCTTTTCTGATTAGATTTGAAAGTTCATTGGTTCAGCATAAAGGGAAAAATGAGGGAACTAATACCCCCCCCCCCCCCCCTTAATTTAGTGAAATGGTTTTTCATGCAGAATTATCTGATTTGCTTCAAATTTGGTATACCAGTTTATTATGTTAAGTAGCTTCCCTGATTAGATTTGGAGGTTTTTTGGTTAAGTATAAAGGGGGGCAACGGGGACTAATACCTTCATTTATTTTTCGAGGGGCATTATTCTTTGAAATAAGACTATAATATACAATTAGTGTGAATAGCCTGTGAGCTCAATGCCATCAGTTTAACTGGGCAATTTTCTTTTTATTAGGTTTATTAACGCATAACCCTACCCAAACCCGAAAAATAAATTACAACAGGCCGTACCCCGATCCGAGCAAGACAAAATAATTTCAGTCTACATGCAACCCGACCCGAACCTGAGAGTACCATTTGAAAAAAAGCCCGAAATTCCGAACCAAATCTGATAACCGACAAAAATATTCCAAAGATCCATAACCGGATCCGAACAAGACAAATTAGTTTCCGTGGACACGCAACGCTACCAGGACCTAAAAATTCCATTCGAAGTCAACCTGAAACCCGTTACGAACCAAATCTTAACCGACAAAAATATTCCAAAGAACTATAACCCGATGCAAGCCAGACAAAATAATCTCCGTCCAGCAGCAAACCGATCCGAACCTGAAAGTTCTAATTGAACTCAATCCGAAACCTGGTTGTGGTCGGTTTTCGGGTTGACTTCAAATGGAACCTTCAAGTTCGGATCCGGCTGAAAAAAAATTAAACTAAATCAGATAATTCTGTATGAAAACCCCTTTATCTAAATTAAGGGGAGGGGCAATTGCCCCCCTTTTCCCCCTTTTATACTTAACCAATGAACCTCCAAATCAAATGAAGGAAGCCATATCGTAACAAACTGGTATATCAAATTTGAAGCAAATCGAATAATTCTGCATGAAAAACACATTTATCTTAATTGAGGGGACACTAGCCCCTGTCCCTCCTTTATACTTAACCAATAAATCTCCAAATCTAATTAAGGCAGCTCCTTAACGTAATAAACCGGTATACGAAATTTGGAGCAAATCGAATAACTCTGCATGAAAAACCCATTTATCTAAATTAAGGGGGGGGGGGTTAGCCCCCCTTTCCTCCCTTTATACTTAACTAATGAACTTCCAAATTTAATCAGGGAAGCTCCTTAACATAATAAACCGGTATACCAAATTTGGAGCAAATCGAATAATTTTGCATCAAAAACCCATTTACCTAAATTAAGGGGTGGGGGCTGCCCCCACCCACTTTCCTCCCTTTATATTTAACTAATGAACCTCCAAATCTAATCAAGCTATCTCCTTAACATAATAAACCAGTATACCAAATTTGAGCTAATCGAATAATTCTACATGAAAAACGCATTTATCTAAATTAAGGGGAGAGCCAATTGCCCCCTTTCCCCTCTTTATACATAATAATGATCTTCCAAATGTAATCAGGGAAGCTGCTTAACATAATTAACCGGTATACCAAATTTATTGGAAATCTCATATTTCTGCATGAAAAACTCATTTATCTAAATTACTGGGGGGTTGGCTAACCCCCCTTTCCTCCCTTTATATGTAACTAATGAACCTCCAAATCTAATGAAGGTAGCTCCTTAACTTAATAAACCGGTATACCAAATTTGGAGCAAAACCAATCGAATAATTCATCATGAAAAACCAATTTATCTAAATTAAGGGGGGTAGCCCCCTTTCCCCCCTTTATACTTAAATAATGAGCTTCCAAATCTAAATGGGGAAGCTCCTTAACACAATAAACCGGTATTCCAAATTTGGAGCAAATCGAATATTTCTGCATGAAAAACCCATTTATATAAATTAAGGGGAGGGGGGACTAGCCCCTTTTTCCCCCTTTATCCTTAACCAATGAACCCCAAAAACTAATCAGGGAAGCATCTTATCAGAATGAACATAGAAAAAAATTTGTGAAGCAAATCGGATATTTCTATCAAGAGTTATCGTGTTACGTACATACGTACGTACGTACGTACACACGTACATACAGAATCGGCGGACACATAAGCTCTCAAGCTTTGATAGCCTGTGAGCTATAAATATCACCCTGATCGGATAATAAGTGGTCATTTTTCAATTAGCCTAACGCTTTCTAGGCTCTTTGCAATAAGCCTGAAAAATATCAGGCTAATTGGAAAAAGGGAGATGGATCTCCAATTAGCCCGGCTATTTGCAAAGAGCTTAGGCTGTTTGCAAAGAGCCCGATTTCTCAATTAGCCTACGACACATACATAAATATACATAGTTATTAATTACTTGTACGTGTTTAGTAATTACTTATACGTGTTTATTAATTATACGCAGCGGTCGATCCAGGCAAAATTTGGGGCCTATTTAGGGCCCTTTTACAAAAATCTATTTAATAAAAAGGGCCCCTTCACAAAAATAAATTTAATAAAATGGGTCCCTTCAGAAAAATAAATTTAATAAAATGGGCCCCTTCACAAAAATGAACTTAATAAAACAGGCCCCTTCACAAAATTCCTTTTAATAAAATAGGCCCTCTTCGTAACGTTCTTTTTCATAAAAATTGTTTTCAAATGTGTAATTTGTAATTGAAACCAGGTCACGAAAATCAAAAACTTTAGCAAGGGGATTTAAAAAAGTTTTTGTTAAAAAATTCTTGGTTCGAATTCGAGTAACTGATTTTCAACTTTCGTTATAAAATGTTATTTTTCACAAAAATGACTTTTATTTTTCACAAAATGGGCCCCAAAAATAAAAACCTGCATCGACTCCTGAATACGTAATTATTAATTAATTATATTATACGTATAGCCCATGTTTGCTCTCTGTGCCTCTGACCAAAACATTTTATTTTTATATAACATAAAATGCAATCATTTCATCAACGACACAGAATGATTTCCTAATTATACGAGTTTCATCTAATTAACAAACGTTTATACGTACCTAGATTTAACTTTTATAATGATTTTTGTAAATTATGATCTATTATACTAGAACCACGGTCGGCAACTGGCGGACCGCGGTCCACACCCGGACCGCGGAAGGTCGAAGTTTGGACCACCTAAAAAAACAATGCAAAGGAAGAATTTATTAATTTTCCAACGATGCTTGAATATAAAAAGAAGAATTTCGAAACACATACTGCAGTGTTCCTTGATGTCACTGCGAAGTTGTTCAGTCTCGAAAAACCTTGACTTCAAATGGAGATAATTTACTTGCAAGAAGATACTTCCTTGCAAATGTATAAAACTGCATCCCCTGAAGAATTTTGGGGTAAACATGTCTCAGAAAAGTATGGAAATTGCAAAAAACTAGCCATTACTATGGATAACTGTTACTAGCTATTACTACCACGTTTAGCTCCACATATCAGGGGCGCGCCGACCCAGTGTGCGAAGTGTGCGGCGCACACAGGCGCCGAAGTAATAAAGGCGCCAAAGATTTCAGTTGAGGAACATATATTTAAAATAATCCCTAATTAAACTAAAATGTATTACATTTTCTCGACATCTTAATTATGTTTTGTAGATTTACCAGAGACTAACTTTTTATAGATATTTAAATTTTTTTATTATTATTATTTATTTATTTCGTTTTATTCTACTTCAGAGTCTCCTGTGATTTAGACGTAGACCTGCCCAACCTTTCAATGAACCTCATGTGTGCGCACCTCATGTAGTTGCAAACAGTGGAAAGGCGCCATAATTCACATGGCTGAAAACATGCAACACTCTTAACTCACTGTAGTAGTGGTAAAGCATAGTACAGTTTTATTACCACAGGGGGTAAATTCCACTGGTTTCTTTTTTATTTTTAAATAGCAATCTTATCCTTATCGCAGAATTTCTGCACAGTTGCCAAGTCTCTGGCTTTTTATCTTAGAGAAAATCTGGTTCTTTTAAATCGACCAAATGTTCCAATTAAATAAAACATTTTCTTCATTAAAATACTGGTATCCAAAAAGCCGGAGACTTGGCAATTCTGTTTCTGTCATAAATAAGATGACAATTACTATACGGAAATACTGATAAAAATGTCCCCTGCGATTATCAGGCTACGAATAGTGGTAGACTTATGCATCACAAGCATCTTATACGATGCATGTACAGTACATCTCACGGTGATAACCATAAGACCCCTGCGACTCAGAAACTGTATTTAAAAATAATTTTCAGAAATGATATAAATACATAGTATTTTTACATACATAGTAAATTTAAAATTACATTTTTCAGAAGGCAAACCTATCTCAAAATTTTGTAAGTGAAGTTGCCCGAAACCTTAATCACTAAATAACAAATTAATAACATAATATAATTAACACTAAATAACGGTCATTGGAAACAATTAAAATAACCCCATTCAAATATTATTGAATTTAAACAAAGCATAATTTAAAGTGGATTTTTAATTTTAAAAATAGTTATTAATAGAAAGATTTGAATGGGCGCCACTATATAGCGACCGCGGGAGACGCGTTGGACAGACCTAGATTAGAGATCGGAATTTTCAGACCAGAGCCCAGCCCGTTTATATTTTTGCAGTTCACGACCCGGCCTGTACAAAAATTAGTGAAAACAGACCCGACCCAGCCCGTTCAAAAATAAATTAAATCAGGCTAAAAAAATTCCGATTTTTCTTAACAATTAAAATTCTTTAAAAAAGTACTGCATACATATTTACGAAGAAATGTTAGATTGCTATGTGTTTCCAAGACAGGAATGACACAATAGCAACTTTAATGATTACTTAGACTCTTAGAGTTTTCAACATTTAAATAAAGATTCACTGAAAAATTTAATGTAGTTTAGAATAAAAGAAAAAAAAAGAGGATTAAAAGCATCATAACTTTTGAAGCTGTATTATAAAAAGTAGATTTTTGAAAATATTTTTCTGTAATTTATTAAGGTATATTTACAGTGATTCCGTTAACAGAAGTTTATTATAGCTATTACTATTTTTACAAAATATATTGCCTGCCTCACATGTCCTGGGAACAATTAAGTCAAATTAAGCACGGCTCGACTATGTAGAAGAAAAATGTAAGCCTCAACTCGGCCCGAGCCTACTGAAAAAATTAAGCCCGGTGTCAGGCACGATATAGCTGTCCGATGCCGATCTCTACGCTGGATATGGCTTAATTTTTCTACCGACTCTCCCGTTTAATTTTTTACCGTTCCGGGCGTTAAAAAAATTGTCTTTATTCCGCCAGCTCGGTCCGATTCGTGTAAAAGTTTGCCTTCATTTTTCCGGGCCGGATAGACCTCTGTCTACCCTGAATAGAGAAACAATATAAAACCAGAACTTGTATGAGTGTGCTGTTCAATGTAGAGATTTTAGATTGGAGAGACTGACATCAGCTATGGAGCAAATTTTAATTGGTAAAATGAAGCATCAACCGTTTGTGAAAGTTTTGGCATTCCGTGTGTGTCGTAGGTTTAACACTGTGAGGTTTACGTTCCTAGAGTAAAGTCTACTTTAGATGACCGAAGCAATATACTTTTTCAGCGCTCCTACAAATGATCCCTTCTGTAGAAACTATTATGTAATGGGCAAAAATTGTGGGGTTTTTTTTCGGACCCTAAACCTCCGTGCAGAACAAATATTTTTTTATCTTGCACTCTGTACCTATCACCGTGGCGGAAATAGAATTTTTGTTAATGGGGAGGGTATGGTGAAAATAGGCTGAATTTGGCGATAAATTCTTACTTTTTCAAAGATTGAGAGAAGCGACCTTTCCCTGCACCCCCTTCGTACGCTCGTCTCTAATCACACACTGAATAAATAATTGTGATGATTATAAGATTTGTTCATTTTAATGCAGAACATGAAATTGAAAGTATTGAAATATGAGCACTTGTCAGCTTTAGATATAACCTTAGACGCTTCAGAGACTAGGATGGAAAAAAAATCAATTTAGACATAAATAAGTTAGGAACTACAATGATAGCCGTATTGTGAACGGAAAACCTCTCTATCTCTCTGTTCTAAAAAAAAGTAACTACCGCTGTCACCGCCGCCGCCGCCGGTTTTGAATTTTTTGTGACCGGAGGTCTTTCTTCGTTAATATTAAGCAAAATATTGCATACAAAAACATGAAAATCGGTGGAATTATAGAGAAATGTTTGATAAACACGCTGATGCAGACAGTTTTCAAATCGAAGAAATATTTAAAGAGATATTTAATGCTAAAGTTGGACAAAATCGTTCCATTAAAAAAGTTTTATAGGAGCAAAAACAGTACATCGGAATTTAATCATTTTTAGATCATTTTATGCATCAGAATTTCCCGGTGTGCAAACTGCACTCAGTTTATTAATTTGACTCATTTTTTGAGGTTTTATTTCTATTTTAAATTCAAATTTTCAGCATTTCGAGAGATTTTTTTTACACATTTTAGAAAATTGTATTAATTTAAACTGTTGCCAGCTGTATAACCAGCGCAAATAATAATATTTGCTTCAAATTAAAAATTTATTTTACACGTGACTATTATAAACAAGAAAATATAAAAAGCAGGAACGCATTGAAAATTATCATAAAAACCATATTACACGTGAATTTTAAAAGTGAAAGAATGTTGTAAAATAATAAATTCATTAACATGCGTTAGAAGTCTTAGAAAGGAGAAATTGCGTCACATTTACGTCACATTACACATTACGTAAAATGAACAAAAACTAATATTGCAAAACAGTTTAAATTTAAAAATTGCGCGAGACATTTATGTAATATTTTAAGATGATATTTTCAACTATTTTTATTAGGATAGCGCAAATAATATTTCATTTCTAGCAAAATTATTTTCACGTGAATAGTAAAAGGAGAAAGAAAAGTTTAGTGAAAATTACGTCAGATTAAAAACGATACATTTAAAGTGTCATTAAAAAAAACTTTCTTTTCGCTTTGCTAAAAAATACCAGAAGGCAAAGACTCTGTTTATTTAATTCATTTTATATTAGCTTATTTTAAAATGTCAACTGATTTTATGTAATCAAAGACGGAAACAGCCATTGTATCATTTAACAGTCGCTGATTTGGCTTTAAAATTCCCCAATCAAAGAGAAATGAATAGAAATCCGTTTATAGGGAGATCGCGCTTTGTTTTTAAATTTATAATTCAATCTTCCGAAATATTTTTTAAGCCGATCAAATTAGCGTGCTTTTAGAATCTGCGGTATCTGAACGGGGGTTGACGAGCGTAGCTCGTAGGGGGCAGCGCCCCTAGTTCTAAAAAAAAAAAGTAACTACCGCTGTCACCGCCGCCGCCGCCGGTTTTGAATTTTTTGTGACCGGAGGTATTTCTTCGTTAATATTAAGAAAAATAATGCATACAAATATATGAAAATCGGTGGTTTTATAGAGAAATGTTTGATAAACACGCTGATGCAGACAGTTTTCAAATCGAAGAATTATTTTAAGAGATATTTAATGCTAAAGTTGCACAAAATCGTTCCACTAAAAAAGTTTTATAGCAGCAAAAACTATACATGGCAGTGTAATCATTTTTAGATCATTTTATGCGTTAGAATTTGCCGGAGTGCAGATTGCATTAATTTTTTTATTTTGACTCATTTTTTGAGGTTTTATTTCTATTTTAAATTCAAATTTTCAGCATTTCTAGAGATATTTTTTACATTATTTTAGAAAACTAGGGGGCTCAGCCCCCTACGAGCTACACTCGTCAACCCCCGTTCAGACATCGCAGACTCTAAAAGTACGCTAATTTGATCGGCTTTAAAAAGATTTCGGAAGATTGAATTATAATTTAAAAAACAGTGGCGATTTCCCTATAAACGGATTTCTATTCATTTCTCTTTGACTGGGGAATTTTAAGGCCAAATCCGCTGCGGTACTACTTGGTTAACCCGTCGACCAATTTCGTCAAATTATATAAATCGCCAAAGCACTCACCAAATTATACAAATTGACATCATTTTTATTTTAAATAACGAAAGAAATTAGTGCAACATTAATAAAAAATAGAAATAAAACGTGGAAGTAAAAATAATTTGATGACGTAGACACGTGTAACTTGCTTAAAGTCAAGTTAATGTGACATTTACGATCAACCATTATTGGCATTTAATCTTATAGTTTGGCGAATGATAGATTTTTGGTCGACGGGATAACTAAGTAGTACCAAAAATACATATGTCAATCGCTGTTTTCGTCTTTGATTAAGTAAGATAAGTTAAACATTTCAAAATAAGCTAATATAAAAGGAATTAAGTAAACAGAATCTTTTGTCTCCCGGTATTTTTTTAACAAAGCGAAAAGAAAGTTCTTTTAAATAAGACATTTAAATTAATCGTTTTTAATCTGACGTAATTTTGACCAAACTATTCTTTCTCTTTTTAATCACGTGAAAATACTTGTGTTAGAAATGAAATATTATTTACGCTTTCCTAACAAAAATAGTTGAAAAGTATCCTCTCAAAATATCAAATAAATGTCTAGCGCAATTTCTAAATTTAAACCGTTTTGCAATATTATTTTATGTTCATTTTATGTAATAACTGTAATGTGACGTAAATATGACGTAATTTCTCCTATTTAAGACTTCTAACGCATGTTAATAAATTTATTATTTTACAAATTCCTTTCTCTCTTAAAATTCACGTGTAATTATAGTTTTCATGACGTAATTTTTAATATGTTCCTGCTTTTTGTACATAATTATTTAATTCTAATTCCAAAAGTTTTTTTCTGTTTATAATAGTCACGTGTAAATAAATTTTTAATTTATTTACACGTATAAATATATATATATATATATATTTTTTTTTTTTTTTGAAGCAAACATTATTGTTTCCGCTGTTTATACAGTTGGCAACAGTTTAAATTAATATCACTTTCTAAAATCTGTAAAAAATATCTCTAGAAATGCTGAAAATTTGAATTTAAAATAGAAATAAAACCTCAAAAAATTAGTCAAATTAAAAAAAGAAATACAGTCTGTACACCGGGAACTTCAAACGTATAAAATGATTTAAAAATGATTAAATTCTCATGAATAGTTTTTGCTCCTATAAAACTTTTCTAGTGGAACGATTTTGTCCAACTTTAGCATTAAATATCTCTTAAAATAATTCTTCGATTTGAAAACTGTCTGCATCAGCGTGTTTATCAAACATTTCTGTATAATACTACCGATTTTCATATTTTTGTATGCATTATTTTTCTTAATATTAATGAAGAAAGACCTCCGGTCACAAAAAATTCAAAACCGGCGGCGGCGGTAGTTACTTTTTTTTAGAATAGAGAGATGGTATTAATTTATACTATTGCCAAATGTATAAACAGTGCAAACAATAATGTTTGCTTCAAATTAAAAATTTATTTACACGTGACTATTATAAACAGAAAAAATCATTTGGAATTAGAATTATGTAATTATGTACAAAAAGCAGGAACTTATTAAAAATTACGTCATAAAAAGTATACACGTGAATTTTAAAAGAGAAAGGATATTGTAAAATAATAAATTCATTAACAAGCGTTAGAAGTCTTATATAGGAGAAATTACATCATATTTACGTCACATTATAGTTATTACATAAAATGAACACAAAATAATATTGCAAAACAGTTTAAATTTAGAAATTGCGCTAGACATTTATTTAATATTTTGAGAGGATCTTTTCAACTATTTTTGTTAGGAAAGCGCAAATAATATTTCATTTCTAACAAAAGTATTTTCATGTGAATATTTAAAAGAGAAAGAATAGCTTGGTAAAAATTACGTCAGTTTAAAAACGATTAATTTAAAATGTCTCATTTAAAAGAACTTTCTTTTCGATTTGTTAAAAAATACCAGGAGACAAAGACTCTGTTTACTTAATTCCTTTTATATTAGCTTATTTTGAAATGTTGTTACACGTGTCTACCTCATCAAGTTATTTTTATTTCGACGTTTTATTTGTATGTTTATTAATGTTGTACTAATTTATTTGTTCTTTCGTTATTTAAAATAAAAATTGTCAATTTGTATAATTTGGCGAAATTGGTCAACGGGATAATCAAGTAGTACCGCAGCGGATTTGGCGTTAAAATTCCCTAATCAAAGAGAAATGAATAGAAATTCGTTTATAGGGAGATCGCCACTGTTTTTTAAATTATAATTCAATCTTTCGAAATTTTTTTAAAGGCGATCAAATTAGCGTGCATTTAGAGTCTGCGGTGTCTGGACGGGGGTTGCGTAGGGGGCCGAGCCCCCTAGTATAGATTTTTAAAAAAAGGTTTAAATTCCCGTGCTTATGCTCTACTAACCGACCTGCCCGGCATTGAAAATTATAATAACCTTAAATAGTTTAAAATCAAACTTGAATGATTTTATATTTTTAAACGAAAAATTTTCCAAACGAACCCAGAGATGGGGAGGGGGGGTGCAATGTCTTCAGCAGCATATGCACCGGACGTGCAACGCGCTGCCCGGTTTGTTTTGATTTTATATTCTTTAACGAAAATCTTTCCAAACGACCTTAATGTTGTCAGCAGCACTGCCTTTTCGGCAGAGTACAAGCTCGGATTTGTATGATTTTTCATTTTTAAATGAAAATTTATCCAAACGTAGCTCGAGTTGAGGGTCCCACTGCCTTCTACAGCGTACACCGGATGTGATATCCACGCTCTGGCCTGATTTTTCAAGTGAACCTCGAATTTGAATTTAATTTCTGGCATTTAGATACATAAAAGATTCAATTCTGACCAAAAATTCGGGTTAAAACATTAATAATATAAAATGTGTGTCATCCCCCACTTTTTTGAAACGCGAAATGATATTCAAAGCACAAGCACATATCGCTGAGACGGGGAACGATATCTTGAGAAAATTTGCACTGGGAGAAAAACATCTCAGGCAAATCCTTGAAATGAATTGAAGAGTTTTTTTTTTTTTTTTGAAATAGTATTAAATATTAATATTTGTTCACACCAGAGATATCGTTAGATTCGGAAAAATACCAAGAATGTATTAATAGATTTTTTTTTTTTTTTTTAATTTTAAAACTTCAGAAAAACGGAAAACTTGAAAATTGACGCGAATCGCGACCAAATAAAAAGGTGTCTTTTGAAAGAGTAACGAAAAATACCATTTGAATCGGAAAGGTAAGACGATTTTTTTTAACTCCATGGGGACCCGGCCATCTCAATTTAAAAAATGAAGTAAAACTCGAATGTTACGCTTTTATCAGTCTGAAGAAATGTAAAGGCATGATTACTTTGAATAAAGGAAGCTCGTCATTTTGCGATTATCATTATGGCTTTTAATTATATTTCGGCTAATTATCAAAAAGTGAAAAATCTGATCCTCAGGTGCATTTGGACATGCCATTGTCTATCCTTATCCAAATTTTCAGACCTCTATGTTCTGTAGATTTTTGGTCCCACCAGTGGACGAGAGGTTCTGCTCTCGAAGCTGGTAGAGGGGAGGTTCTGGGTTCTATCCCAATCGCGCCCGTCTGCCGAATCGTTCGGAGTTTTCGTGGTTTTCTTCGAACCTGGGTTTCCCAAGCGTAAATACGGGTTAGGCTCCCTTAGAAAGACCCCCACGGAGGGCACCCCCCCCCTTTGGGCCTATATCCCTCGTGTTGATAATGGGCCGTCATAAACACAACCAACCAACCGTAGATTTTCTTAGCCATCGCTAACACATGCAGAGTAAAGTCAAAGTCTTTCTTTTATATTAATATCGATATGCAAATTAGAGATGGCAAACTTTATTTCATTAGTATGGATGCAATCTATTATTATTGTATTGTATTATTTTGTCTCGGATAGTGAAATTTTACCGTTTAATGCAGGATTCTGATACAGATTGTTTTTTTTTTTTTTACAGGCTTTATCGTGTTTCGAATTTTATTTACATAGCTGCCAACCTCCCTTATTTTTCAAGTAATTTAAATATTTGAATCAGAAATTTTGTTTAATAAGTGAAATGAAATACGAACCTTATAGAAACAAGACAATTTTATTAAATAATTTTCTGGTTCAAAAAACTTTATTTGATGTTATAGATACTTAAAGAATTTCTTTATATAAAGATTTATTTTCGGAGGGGGGAGTGTAGAGGGCGCCAACTGAAATTCTGCACACAGGTGCTGGATACTGTTGGCACGCCCCTGCCACATATATATGTAAAAGAACTTTCTCCAAAATGAATTTTTCGAGAACAAATATCGTTCGAGATTAACGGGCGCACACCTTGAAGGCACTCTTCACATTAGCTGTTCACCACGTGAACCAAACTAAAAAATTGGCTCAAGACCGCAAGCGTAATTTTTCTGTTTTATTATGTGTATTGTAAAAAATTTCTGAACGTATACCTGTATATGTAGTAATTTTTCAGGACGAATACCTGACTTTCTATTTTATAATATATGTATGTGTACGTAAAAATAACAATTTAAAAATAATAAGTACTTGTATTACTCATCTGTTTTTTTTTTCTCTGGACCTCGATAAAATGTTTCAAAAGTATTCGGACCCCACTTAAAGTTACTTGCCGACATTTGTACTAGAACTTTCTCAAAGAGTATTCGAAAGCCTTTTGCAGGTTCAGACTAAACATTTTCTATTACTGTTAAATCTGCAGCTTTTAATGAGCACGTGAAAAGAGTCTTCAGAGTTTAGTCTTATATGCATTGCTTGCTTTATAATGTGCTCTCACATCTTGACTCAGTCGTGACTTATAATCATAAACAATGAAGTTCGTAGCAATAAATAAAGAGTGTTTCATCTGAGCCGATGCAGCTCAAATCAATGAATAATGCTGAAAATTTTCGAAGGAAGAAACGAGATTTTCGGAATACAGATAGTTTCGGTCCGACCGAATTTTCTGCAGCATTTTCGTCGAAAACGAATTTTCGGTGAAACTCAGATTTTGGGCCGAAAACGAAACCGAATTTTCGATCGATTTCTAGTTTTACTGTACTAAATAAACATAATAAGGAACAGATGTGTTATTATCCCACCCTCCGCCATCTTGGATTTTTTTTGGCGAGAAAACCCCTTTTCCGCCAAGTAGTAAATGTCGCCAAGCACCCGTTTCTACGCATGTTTGGCTCAACGAAAATAAAATGTAAATAATAAACAAAATTCGCTAAACTGGCAAATCAGTAATCCTTGTATGAGCGCTTCGCGCACATTTAACGGAAAAAAAACATCGCCGAATTCAGCATTTCTCGCAATATAGCATTCTCAAAATTCAGCAGTTCTCGTCTTGTAGCAATCTCAAAATGTAAAAAACTCTTAAAACAGCAAAATATACCTAAAAAACGAGACTCGCTAAAGTGGCAATCAGCAATAGTTGTATGAGCGCTTCGCGCTCATTTTCCGAAAAAAAAACATCGCCGAATTCAGCATTTTTCGCAATATAGCATTCTCAAAATTCAGTAGTTCTCGTTTTGTAGCAATCTCAAAATGTAAAAAACTCTTAAAGCAACAAAATATACATAAAATTATCAACATACCTTAACAGACATCTGCTTTCTTGAAACCTACAGCACAAAATATAACACCGCCGTCATTTTCCAAAATAGGCTTAATACGCATTGACACGCTATAAACAAACCCCCCTTTCATGTCAAAATTTCCTCATATTTCTTAATTACTTCAGCAAGAGCGTTTAAACGGACTACAGAAACTATAGTCAAAGAAATACATCCAATAAATTTAACATAAAAATAAAAAGACAGCCATAGAACACGATATCAAAGAGTATCTGGTACAAGAGTCAACCAACCGTCAGCAACCACACCCGGCAGTGAAATGAATGTTCACGCTCTCGCGTCGTAAAAAAGGGGGTTGTCATAATAAGTTACTAGACGCCAAACGCCGGGGTTGCCAGAGCGATAAAAATCGCCAAATACTCAACATCGCGGAGGGTGGGATAATAACACATCTTAGCCCATAATAATCTTACACAGTAAAATCCGTTAACACGTCCACTGCCAAAAGTATAAAGTAAGAATTTTCAAATTTCTTGCTGGAAGTCGTTTGCCACCACAAATTCAGTTCGATAAATAAAGACATTTTTTTATTCTAAAATAGTGGTGACAAAGTAATTAATGAATTAAAACCACGAGTATACTCGTGGTTGGCAGCAAATGTGTTAAAGCGGAATCGCTAGGGAGCCAAATATAATTCAATTTTGAAGAGGTTTTCAACTGAACAGTGCAACAGTTGTATGGTATTCCATCAGTAAGCATTATGAAATTTTTATGTTATTAACCCCTTGGGGACAAGCGTCACGTATACGTGCCGCATAAGGTGCTCAGAATCCCTTATTATATCTACCAGTTATTTCTTTATTATAAATTTTGCCTTATTTAATCAGGACGTTTTCCTGATTCAATTAGCCAAAAATTTCTGTATTAAAAAACCGGTGATAAAAGATTAAAAATTCCGTAAAAGACGCTCGTCGCGAACGGGTTAAGACAGGATTTCGTTATAAACAGCTTCCATTATCCCATGTTTTGCTGAACCACGTAGGGAGACTGGGGCTAGTTGGCTACACGGGTAAGTAGGCGCAGTCCCCATAAATCGCCTGTTTGTGGATAGATTGTGCAACCATAATCACAGAGTATCTTTCTTCTTGCGTTTTACAATCCTCATTGTAGTTTTGCAGCGATACCTACGTGCAGTGGACATTTATTACGATTTTTCTGTTTTTTGCGCTCATAAGTAATTTTTTGTTATTTCATTCTTTTTCTAATTTCTAATACTTATTTTAATAATTGCGATTTAACTTGTGCAGTTTTTCTTAGTGTATGATTAACTGTACCTACCCCATATGCGATTTATTTGGATTATTTATGTTTAGATGGTTACGTGTCACTTTTGTGAAGAAATTTATTATGGGGCTAGAAGGCGCATTGAACACGGGGCAAGTTGGCTCGGTGTCTGGTGTATGCTGGTAGCTTGAAAAACAGCAAACACCGAAAAGAGTGGTTGCAATGCAAGATTTTGGGCACATGGGGCTTGCCCAAACGGAGACACTCGATTTTTTATTTGTGACAACTGTAACTCTGATGATGTTATCGAGTAGGATAGAAGTTACTCAATGTTGATGTTTTATTCATTATTTTTAAGTCTGTATAATTTAGAATTTACATTGTACGGCGATAACGCCTTTGATTAAACCTACTGGTAATAATGAAATTGATTTCTCTTAACTCCGTGTCTTATTTAAATTTTTATAAAGCGTGTGCCAACTTACCCCATAGGTATAGGCAACTTGCCCCGTGACGGGGTAGGTTGGCGCACAATTTTCCTTTTACTTTAGGCTTCCGCTAAACATAAACTACAAAAGCTACAAACTCAAAACTCCGGGTATTTATAGCCCAATACCTGTTCTTTAAAAGTACAGTTAAAGTTTCATCAGAAAATTAATAAAAATCAATAACTAAAAACTGCGCCAACTAGCCCCGGTCTCCCCTATATTAAAACGTGTAAAAACTGAATCTCTAAGATCCGGAAAGATACTTTGTTTATTGACAGGTTTCAAACTTAGCATGTGGGTTTGTAGGATATTTTTTTTTTTAGCAGGACTAAGATTTCCTATTATAGAAAGGTTCTGTGTACACAGTTTTTACTGTACAAAATCCCATTCTATGTAGAGGAATAAATAGGGTAGTAAAAAGAAATTTAAGAGAATTTGTTACAGTTTTTTCACAGACAGTTGGATTATTTTGGCGATAGTAGTATGGTGCATTGTTTTTGTAACGTGCAAATAGTTGGAATCATAAAGAATATTTCACGATTTATCACATGCGCCCTGAGAACAGAAAAATGCCTTAAAATTAATTTATAAGTAAATTCTATTAATACCAACATATTGTGTTAAAATGCTCTATCTAGGTATTCCACAAATGAAAAAAGTCTTGTTTTAATATAGAAGGTTAAACATATATTTTATTGAATTCCAACTCAAAGCTATTCCCAAATCCAAACTGTCGACTTTCGGATACATTTCTGAATTCTTTTTGTTCGCAAACACATGAAATTGGCAGATGATCTTACTCAGAAACTATGTAATCGAACAGTTTTTCCCTTTTTCTGAAAAGACAAAAAATCTTGCCAAATATCCTGAAAAGTGGGCGCTTGGAACTGAATTACCGGACGCGACAGAGCGGGAAAGAAAAAAACTGTCGTCGTTAGAAAGCAATCGTTTGCAACTCAAGATGGAATTTAATTATTAAAAAAGTGAAAGCTGTTCGATTACAAATCACTTCAATAATCATGCCTGCAAGCATTATGTTTTTGCGTTTAAAAATAAGTTCGTAAATATGTGAGAAAGCTTCAGAGAGAAATATTTTTTTTAAGGTTAATCTTCCATCCTATCCTAAAAAATCTCTAGTGTTAAAATTAGAGGGAAAATTAATAGACCGGGAACCGGCAGCACAGACAATCACCTCATCGAGTTCACGAATGAAATTCTAGGATTAGTTAAATCTTGATTCGCATATTAAAACGCAATCGGTCTGCCAAGTTATATCTTGGTGGGAAATACCTGAAAACCCGATTTTAGTGGCTGACTCGTAGGTTTACCATTGTGTTTTCCTGCACCAAAAGGTATGAAGACATGGAGGACTAGAAGCAAGAAAAAGCAATGGTAAACCTACGAGTGAGCTGCTAAAATCGGGTGTTCCACCAAGATATGACTTGGCAGACCGATTGCGTTTTAATTATACGAATCAAGATTTAACTAATCCTAGAATTTCATCCGTGAACTCGATGAGGTGATTGTCTGTGCTACCGGTTATAAGTTTTCTTCTATTCAATCCATTCTTTGCATTTGTACATTAGTCACATTAGCTAGCAATTAATTATGGATTTTGTATAGATAATTTCTTACTTGACTTTTGGACATGCATTGTAAAAAAAAAGAAAAAAAAAGTTAATGATATGAAGTAAATAATATGAATGGTTTGTGTGTTTTCATTTATATTTTAACCCCTTGCCTGTGAATCCCGAACTCAGTTCGGGCAACGCAAAAGCGTCAATTTTGGGATACCCGACCTGAGTTCGGGCAAGAGAAAAAACATTGTTTCGATTCCGCGACCTTCGAACTCAGTTCGTCCAATGCATAATATGTAACTTACCATTTTCTCCATCGATGGTGAACCCTTTCCCGCGAAAAGTTCGGCATTTTCACGCCATTTGTAGATTTTTGTAATTTTGCAGTTCTTCATAAATTTCATTCAAACCACTTTATGTTTGACAGACAGGATTTGTGAAATTCAAAGGAATCTGAGGGACATGGAATTCATGACAGTTGATATAAATACTAATATTTTTGTATATTAGTTTATATATTTATTTTGAAAATGATGTCATTTGATTTATTCCGCTATAATTTGAGCAATTTATTAACATTTCCCATATATGTGAAAATATTGAATATAGTAATTATTTCGTTTATTTATTTATATTTTTTTAATAATTTATTTCAGCATTTTGATGATAATAACGAACACAATTAAAGAGAAATTTTTTTCCCCAGTTTTGACACGTTTTTCTCAAATATATTCCGCAAGCAAGGGGTTAAAACCGAAATTTATCGATCGAACACTCACAAATATATATTTTTCTATTAAAAAATATGTATCTGTTCTAATTTTCTTTCCGTCAGAAATAAAAATTTTCCTATTTTCATTTTTCCATTGGGTCACGGTTCAAAACTTCACTATTATTTCATTTTTTACGCATGTATAGATTAATAATTCTATTATTATTATTATTATTATTTACCTTATAATCATGTCATGCCATACATAGTTGCCTATAAGGTAAATGCACCAATAGTGGGCCATGTACCAGCAATTGGCCACTAATTTTTTAAAGTTTAAAAACAAGCTCACAAATCCATTTCTAAACTTTATAAAACTAGTTATAGTACGAACGCACCTCATTTGCCACGTTTGACGAGCAATTTCCTATAGGAAATTGCTCGTCAAACGTGGCAAATGAGGTGCGTTCGTACTATAACTAGTTTTATAAATATTTTTGCACCCCATATTGTACTGAATGTATAATTTTTTGCACTTCATAAAGTGCATACATAGTCTGTAACATCATTAAAATGCACTTGCAATATTTTTTTCCTATTGGCCGTAATGTAACGGAAAACTTTTGACTGTCCCTGTAATTAAACTATACATCCGATTTTCATAAAATTTTAAATGGCTCGACAAAATTTTGCAATAATTATATATTTAAAATTTCAGACCATTCGGAAGGCTGTAACATCATTAAAATGCACTTCCAATAATTTTTTCCTATTGGCCGTAATGTAACGGAAAACTTTTGACTGTCCCTGTAATTAAACTATACATCCGATTTTCATAAAATTTGAAATGGCTCGACACAATTTTGCAACAATCATATATTTAAAATTTCAGATCATTCGGTTGGGTAGATTTTGCTCTGTTATATGCGGGCGGACAGACAGACGGACTGAACGACGACTATAGGTGCTACGTATTTATATAATTACGAACGCACCTAAAAACGACTGAAAGAAATTTGATTAACTAACATCTTTAAACGTTTACTTTCCAAAAAATGTTTGGAATAATTTTTTTTTTTTTTTTTTGCTACATTTATTTACTTTCTAGAGTGCTGTCAAAAACACATTTTTTGGCAAATTCTTGGGATTTCATTAAGAGATAAGTTTTTGAAACATTCTTTCTTTAATCTTATGCTTTACTTTGAATTAAACTGCTGTTCATATACTCCATGATATTGTAAATATTTTTTTAGATAAGCTGAAAACTTAAAAATTGAGTGTTATATTGATTTTGAGGGGTGGCCCGCTTCTGAGTCGCTGTTTCTTAAATTGTATCAATAGTGGGCATGGGGGCCCACTACTGGAGCAGATGCCAAGTTTTATTTTCATGTTTAATTTATTTTAATTAAGTATTTTTCGATGTTCTAAGATCTTGTATATAATTTATATAGTTTTTTTCTTCTTTTTTTAATGAGAACCAGTACCCAGTAGTAGACCAGGGGCCACTACTAGTATATAAATGACTCACTTCTGCAGCAGCGAAAATGTAACTTCATTAAGCTATCCGACATATGATTATTAAAAGAAGTTAATATCTGAAATAGTTTATACTAGTTGGTTGATTGTTTGGTTGACTAAACTTCCATGATTGAATGTTTATAGAGTTTTAAATACTACAGTTATTTGAAAAGTCTATACCTATTAATTTATATTAGATTTTTGCTGCACTAAAACATTTTTTCCCATTAAAATTTAGAATTTATTTTATTTCCGTACTTACCATATGCAAAAAGTATCAGAATATTAAATAGTCAATTTTTTTTTTTTTTCTATCTGAAGAAAAACATAATTTAAATCAGATTCAACAATAAGAATTTTCTGTAATTGGTTCTGCTGTAAATACAAATACAAATTCAAAAGATCACAAATAAGAACTATAAAATGTCGGCATTCTTTGGATCCTAGAAAGGTTTTGTTTTGTAAGAAATCTTTTTTATTTGTTTAAGAGAATATAAATAGTTATAATAGATAAATTATTTATTTAACCCTTTCAAGGGTGATGCAATGTTTATGAAACCCTTAATTTTAATTCACAAACGCCACAATGGCACGAGAATTTGGGTAAAATATTTTCGTTTAATATTTCTGTGAAATATAGCCTTTTTCTTATTAAAAAATAAGTTTGTTCGTAAATTCCTGCGGCATTCATTTATTTCAACATTTTAGTAATGAAAATGCTTTGCCCCTGAAAAGGTTAAAATTGTTATTTAAAAAAAAAAAAAAAAAAAAAAAAAAAAAAACAGTTGTCAAAATTCATGACAATTATATGGAAGAAACATTACTGTTAAGCGACAAACTTAACACAGAAATCCTTCTGCAGGAATAGTCTCAAAAGATAAAAAATAAAATAAAAAGGGATTTCTTTTTTCTCAACCCCCTTCCCCTCAGTAATCAGATGATTGTCTTATTTGGCATTACGGCAAAGTAACAAATAGAAAAGAATTTGTTTTTAAGCTACAGAATTTTAAAGTTATTATTTTAAACTAGTAACTTATCAGTAACTGTTCGAAACACTAAAGAGAAGCAGAAATTACGTCGGGGAGAACATAATAATTTAGATTATAGTTTATATTTTGTTATGAGAAAGCACCAAATAGGACAGAAATTGTCATACATATATTTTTAATTTGTTGAAGAAGGCAAAGAAGTAATGAAAATTATGGAAAGAGGAGGAGATGAAAGTTTTGAAACTTTTTTTTTTAAAACAAAAATCTGCTAAAACATAGAAATTCCTCTCCCTGAAAATTAGAAGAATATTTAGAGAAGAATAACAACTGCGCTCTTCGACAATGAAGGTTATTCTAATACCTGCTATTTTTATTGGTAGAAATAACAAATTTTATTTTTTTTTCTTGTTTATTAGTATGGTTCTGGTACTTAAAAAAAAACCCCGCATTTTTAGTGTTAGAAAGCTCAAAAAACTCCCCAAATTCAATATATCATAACATGGTAAATTCAGGCCAACGAAGATTTTTTTTTCTTTTTTTACTGTTTAACTTATTAGAGTTTGGAAGGCATTTTCCTAAATATAACTTATAAGACCCAGATCTGTATAAAAATTTTAATTTCATGACTTCAAAAAAAATGCAAATACATTTTGGTAGAGATGTCATATTCGCCCCATATTGGCGCGATTTTTTTCGGTTGCCAATTTGGCGAAAACATCAACAGCATAAACAACATAATCCGGGTTACCACATCAAGCACTTTGGCGCAAGTTAAGTACCTGTTGCCTATATGATATTGGCGACAGAAAAAAATCGCGCCAATATGGGGCGAATATGACATCTGTACCCATATTTTGATGGAAAGGAATTTTCATAGGATGCAAAACAACATTTGAAGCATTTCTGATTTATAAAATTACTCCTCTAAAATTAGCTTTTTGGGAATTAACTATTGATCAACGAGAAGAATGGGCATCCTGTATATAAACTAAAACAAAATTACATCGCAGATTATGGAGCTTTAGCTATTATGTAAAATGAGACCAAAACAAAATAGATTTGTAGAACTGGAGTATATCTGCAGATTTATCAATGAAATTATTTTATGTAGCCATCTAAACCTCTAAATACGATTTCATTGTTGTATATATGTAATATTAAAACTGTAAAAAGAAAATATAACTTCTCTATTTTCACACTAAACTCAAGACTGGAGTGACCCACTTTTTGAAGGCCCACTACTGATGCATCAGAAATGTATTACGGCCACTACTGGAGCATAGAGGAATATAACATTTTTACCCGACTGAAAAGAAGGGTTATGTGTTTCACGCGTATCTGGGTATGTGGATTTCTTTATACTCTCGAAACGTCCAAACGGCTGGATAGATTTTAATGAATGAGGTCTCTATCGATTTGTCTTAACCGTCCGATGGTTATAGGCGAGGTTTTGTTTTATAAATTCAAAATGGCGGCTGTAAAATACAAAATGGCGGTAGAGACGAAAAAAAAATTTTAGGCATCCTATTGAGAGGCATATCATTGGATAGGTCTTTCAAAATGAAGACGATGTTTCACAGACTCATTTACAGTCAGAAGCTCCGCTTAAGGGGTCTTGTACCTTTTAAACGCGTCGAAAATTAACGAAAAACTTCAAAGTTTGAATTAGTCTATCTTCAAAACCTTTTTATGTATAAACATGAAATTTTGGATATTGATTAAACAGATTGTGCTTTGTAATATACTACCAACAGAAATTTATTAACCCTTTACAGAATTTGTGTATTGTTGAAATCAAAATAGCTCTTTTTTTTACCCCATAAGTGATTGCGCGCATGATATCTTGAGAAAGTATCTATGGATTGTCATGAAATTTGGTAAGTATACTAAACAGATATGTGTGTTTAAAATGATCTACTTTTAAGTATTTGCAATGGTAATATTTTTAGTTATGACTATTTTTATTCATTAAAAATACAAAATTTTTATTTTTTTTTACGAAGATATTTTTTGTATATAGTTAATTAAATAATTTTAGCCTAAGAGTAGATCATTTTAAACACACATATATGATTAGTATCTTTACCGAATTTCATGTGAATCCATACATAATTTCTCAAGATATCATGCGCGCAATGACTTATGGTGTAAAAAAAGAGCTATTTTGATTTCAACAATACACAAATTCTGTAAAGGGTTAATAAATTTCTAATGGTAGCATATTACAAAGCACAATCTGTTTAATCAATACCCAAAATTTCATGTTTATACATAAAAAGGCTTTGAAGATAGACTAATTCAAACTTTTAAGTTTTTCGTTCATTTTCAACGCGTTTAAAAGGTACAAGACCCCTTAAATATTACACAACCTGGAAGTTGTGTAGATAAGATCTTTAGCTTTACTGCAACTCTAACCTTCATAGACATCTATAGGCCTCATCAAAACAGTGTTTATAGACAGGAACTAACAATTATACACAACTTAAAAGTCATCAATACAAATAAATAAAAAAATAGGTAAGTAATATAAAAAAATTATTTCATATTGATGAGAAATAATTAGTTCGCTATTTACGCAGTAGGGATGTTTGATCTTTTAAATTTAATTTTACTTGTTTATTTTTCCTTTCTCCCGAAGAATATATTTTTTAACTTTGAATTCTAAGATTAGGCTAAATAGTAAATATATATACATATATCTTATTTGAATTCACTAATACATTAATAAAAGTTAGAAAAGTATCTTTAAGTGCTCCATGCGTTTGCCTTGCTTTGATCCAGCGAAATGTATGCTCTCTAATCATCGTTTCAAATTCACATCTTCTGGAACGCGACTGCTGTTTTAAGCTAATCAGTCTTTATGCATAAATGTATAAATTATTCTACAATAATAATATATAAGCTGCATATGACAGATTTTTAATGTTTTCAACTTATAAAATTTCTTTATATGATTTCTCCGTTTTTTGGCTTATTTGACTATTTTATAAAAATAAAATTAGATTCAATTCCCCCCCCCCCTCATCCCCGAAAAAAAGACAAATATTTAATATTTGAGTTTAAACTAAGCAAGCTTGAACCAGGATTCTGTTTTTGGTTTGTTTAATTTTGCAGTGAATGTTGAACCAGGATTGTGGTTTTTAATTTATAATTTTATCATGTGCTCTAAGCTGTATTGAACTAAAATTCAGTATCTCAAAGAAAAATCAAATTTAAAAAAAATATATTTGCTTAAAAGGCGCAATTTTTTTTTTAATTTGATTTTCATTTGAAATATTATATGCAAGGCGAAATTTTCTCTATGGAAAAATTTCCATATACTAAAATTCAATTTCCAGATAATCATAATCATTTCTTTCTATTAGGATTAAATTGAAAGACGAAAAATCATTGTCATTAAATCTTTAATTATTGGATGTAAATATTTGTATTTGAAATGTATTTATAAAATAATTAAATAGAAACAGTGGGTTCTAATTTAATTGCACAAAATAACTGAATTTTTTTCTTCTTTTGATTTTTTTTTCTTTTTATTAGGATTCTAATTTTGTAAATCACAGTATGTTTCTCTGTACAGTTTAGTTAGTTCATTGTAGTATGATTTCTCTAGTGTTATAAGTGCTCTCGTAAATTCGTAAGCATTCATAATAAAAGTATATTTTTTTATTAAAATAATTGTTTTAAATTTAAATATATTTCCTAATTTTTTTTTTGTTTAAATAATTTAATATCTCGAAAATACAAAATCATTTTTACTAAACATTATTTAATAAGAATTTCTTATAAACAATGTTTATTTTTGCTCAGAAATCCAAATATGCACCAGTCTCAAGAAAAGTTTCTTTTTAGATATTTCACTTGTAATATCACTTTCACTTTTATTATCTCTAAATAAATTTTATGTTTGTTACTTATTTTTTATCTTGTTGTGATGTTTTTTTCTTATGTTCTCTATAGTTGCTGAAATTTCTATATTATATAGTTACTGTCAAATTTTTATCTTTTCACAAAAAAAAAAAAAAAAAAAAAAAAAAAAAAAAAAAAAAAAAACTCTGGCACTTTAATAATTAGTAAAAAACATTTTTAGATATTTCTTCATATTCTTAATAAAAATACAAAATTGACATAGATGTAACTTTTCATATTTTCACTAATTTATGTTTTATACTATTTAGTAGTACAAACTTTTACATATTTTTTCTACGCTAAAAGTAACTAATTATCCGCCTTTTGACCAGTGTTGAATTCAGAGGCCCGGAGCAATGAGATGTCCCCCGCACCCTCCGGAAGATTTGAGATTTTGTGTTTTCAATTATCAAAAAGTGCAATTCCCCCCTCCGGAGCCACAAAAATCCCTCCCGGAGAATGAATTCTGAATGAATATCCGTCTGAATTCAACACTGATTTTGACACAATCTTTTTAGAGCATCTCAGTAGAGCAGATTTACATCACTTCCAATAATTTCGAAACATTTGGAAGATCAGAAGTTTTTTTTTTCTTTTAACATGAGAAAGTTTCGCCGAAAATGCTAAAAAACAATGTATGTCTTCGCCCGCGTTCGTCTTTAAAGAACCAAGGAATGTTCCAATCAATGGCAAAATAGATTTAACCGATGAAAGCGAAAGTGAAACTGTGTTAATTCACAATCTGATCCCGGAGCAAAGCTGTGGAAGTATACAGAGTAATCATAAATGAATGACCGGATTAAAAAAAAAATTATATTTTCAAAACTATTACACATATTATATTTAGTTATAGATGAAAGTATAAGGAAAACATTCCAAGTTTTTATTTTCTTTAGTGTGCATATTTGTTGCATTAAGAATCGTTGATAGTGTAAAACTGCAAAATATGTGGAAGGAACTTTGCAGATTAGATGTTTCTCGTGATACACACATCGAACATTTGGTACCGAAAAAAAAAAAAAAAAAAAAAAAAAAAAAAAAAAAGGGAATGTTTTTCTTTACTTTCATGTATCACTTATTATAATATGTGTTTTGAAAATATAATTTTTTAAAATACGATCATTCATTTATGCTAAACCTGTATATTATGACTGGGGTGTGCGATTTTTGCCATGAACTTTACTGGAAAAGTGAACTTAATACTAATTTAAAATATACTAATGTAGAGTATCGATGTTCTGCGCGAGATCAGCTAGTCTGAAAATAAAACTTAAACAAACACTGGTTTAAAAATATTAATCTAGATGTGAAAATATGGTAAAGCGTTAATTTTTACAAACAAATTATTTATCATATATTATAGATAATTTGTTATCGTTTAGAGTAACTTTACTATTATTGGTATTATTACATCGGAGAAGCTGACAGTTTCGTCAGGGAGCGAGTTTCAATAGAATAACTTAGACTTTTATATCTGCATAAATTTTAGCAAATGTTTGATGAAAATGAAATTTGACAATAAAAAAATGATTCAATGTAGTTTTCCTGGCTAAAATCATTAAGGTGTTTCACCTTACTTTATTATTATCTTTATTATATCTACAGCTTTAAATTTAAATTTAACCATTGTAAATTTTAAATAAATAAATATTAAATTCTTTATGACTCGTTTTAGGTAGATTTCGCATGAAATACTACCTATTGGGATCGTTCCTATGTTGGAATTTCTGAAAAATTTTTGCAGATCTACACCGATCATGACTCCTAGAACCCAAAACCACCCTCAGTAAAAAACTTTATCTATCTATCTATCTATCTATCTATCTATCTATCTATCTATCTATCTATCTATTTATATCACTTTCTTCTGGACACGATAACTTTCGTAATTCTGCACCAATCTCTTCCAAACTGATACATAAAATCAAAGGGCATAAAATCTCGGTCAAGTTCGTTAATGGGCAAAATCGGACCAAGGGGATGGAAATAGGGAGGGGTTTTGTGAAAACAGAAAACCCCCCATAACTTCTTAATTTTTGTACATATCAAATCAGTTTACAGTTTTTATTACTTCTAAAAATAGGGCCAAAATTTTATGTATCACAGATTTTTGATAAAGTTAAAAATGGGCTCAAGGGGCGCAAAAAATGGGGTTTTTGGGAGAAAAAAATTCATAACTTCGTCAATTCTCAAGATATCAATTCCAATTAATTTTATTATAAATCTCCATAATATTATCTACAACTTTTATAGTCACATGTTTTTGATAGGACCAATTCGTACCGCAAAAAAAAATTAAAAACGAAAACAAAAAGGGGGTTTGAAGAAGTAAAAAATCCATAACTCCGTCAATTCAAAATATATAAAATCCCCATGAATTTATCATATATGTATTCAAATCCAAACTGCGTATTTTCTGACTCATTTTACAATTCATTTTTGCTCTCAAAGGCTTCCAATTGGTACGTTTTCTTACTCAGAAACTATATAATGTACCGTAAGGGTCGATGTTTTGATAGAGGGAGAATATATTTTAAAAAATGCTGTTAAAGTGGGCATTTTGAACCGAATTTCCCGAAGCGGATTGTGTTGGAAAAATCATTGCATTAAGGATGCACTCAAATCCAAACTGCTTATTTTCTGACTCATTTTTAAATTCATTTTTGCTCTCAAACGCATTTAATTGGTAGATTCGTTTATTCAGAAACTATATAATGTACCGCAATGATAGATTTTTTGATAGAGGCAGAATATATTTCAAAAAATTATGTCAAAGTGGGCATTTTGAACGGAATTTCCCGAAGCAACTGTGTTATCACTTTCTTCTGGACACGATAACTTCCGCAATTCTGCACAAATCTCTTCCAAACTGATACATAAAATCAAGGGACATAAAATCTTGGTCAAGTTCGTTAATGGGCAAAATCGGACAAAGGGGATGGAAATAGGGAGTGGTTTTGTGATAACCGAAAAAAAACCCATAACTTCTTAATTTTTGTACATATCAAACCAGTTTAAAGTTTTTATTACTTCTAAAAATAGCGCCAAAAATTCATGCATCGCACAGTTTTGATAAAATTTAAAATAGGCTCAAGGGGCGCAAAAAATAGGGTTTTTGGGAGAAAAAAATGCCTTACTTCGTCAATTCTCAAGATATCAATTCCAATTAATTTTATTATAAATCTCCTTAATATTATCTACAACTTTTATATTCACAAGTTTTTGATAGGACCAATTCGTACCGCAAAAAAAAAAATTAAAAACGAAAACAAAAAGAGGGATTGAAGAAGTAAAAAATTCATAACTCCGTCAATTCAAAAGATATAAATTCAACATAAATTTATCATATATCTTCTTAATATTGTCTACAACATCTAGATAGACAAGTTTTGGATAGAACCAATTCTTACAGAAAAAACAAATTAAAAATACATAGCGGTTGAAAAAAAAAAATCATCTAAGTAAGGGTGTATTCAAATCCAAACTGTCTATTTTCTTACTCATTTTTAAATCCATTTTTGCTCTCAAACGCATCCAATTGCTAGATTCTCTTATTCAGAAACTATTTAATGTACAGTAATGATCGACTTTTTGATAGAGGTAGAATATATTTCAAAAAATGATGTCAAAGTGGGCATTTTGAACAGAATTTCCCGAGCCGATTGTGTTAGAAACGAAAAATATTGCCCTACTGAGAAAATAATTGTTTATTAATCAAGTTTTAATTAATTGAAAGAAAAATAAAAACACAGGTCGCTTATAAATCTTTTCAAAAATCGCGTCAGCATGTTTCATATATATATATTTTTTTTATTAAAAATTAATCTGAAAATGTGCCAGAAAATTTCGTGTTGTTGAGTATGGAAAAATATTTTTTTACTATCGCCTTAACATGATTCTGATAAAACCATCTATTTTATAAAAAGGAAATAAAAACTCGTCAAAAGCAGACGGATAAAACTGTTAAAGTGGATTTATATCTAATAATGATTTAGTTTTTGTTGGTGAAATTAGTATACTTAACTTCGAAATCTACCTCTGCCTGTAGGCCGGGCCGGCAGGGATTTTTTCAAATTTAATTGCATAATATGCAGTATTTCAGAATTTTGTTTTGTTTATGTAAAGCAACATAATTTACTGCTAAATACCCAAAACATAATCTATTCTAATCAATTACTGCAATATATATATATTTTTTAATCTGTTTATAGATAAAAAATGATTAGACATCCTAATGTAAAGAAAATATAAAGTGGAAGTGGAGATTTTATTAAGTCTATGAGTTGCACAATCATTTTTCAATTTGATATTTTTAAACACGTTTCACAAATTTACTGAACTCGTTCCGAAATTCGATATTTTCATAGGATTTTGGATCCCCTTTTATAAAAGATAATATATACAATACAGTCATCAGTGTTTCTCATTGGATAAGACAAAGAAAATCTTTTCTTAAATTATGAATGCAGTAGCACCATTCTCCGAAAAAAGAACTAAAATCAAAAAATCAAAAGAATATAGAATTTTATTAAAATATCTCCGATTTTTACTATTATTATTATTCTATGCATTAGTACCTATTTAAGTATTTATATAATGAAATTAAACTACAGTGCAAAATGAACAGAAAAAATACTAAAAATACCATAAGTAGTGTTTCTAATATAGCTTTATTTTGACCAAAAAAAAAAGTACTACTAGATTTACAAAAATGCAAATTAACAACCACAGAGGCAATATTTGAAAGTTATTTTATATTTTTAGTTTTGATCATCTTTCAATAAAATTAACATCAACAAGAAATATTCAAAAATTTCAAATAAATATAACGAAGCTTCATTTGATTCTGGCATCTATTGCCATTATTACCATCTATCTATTAAAAGACACAATAGTCAATTTACACTCTAAAATTGGGAGGAGCGAAAAGTTCACTCTTTGAAAGAGTGAAGGGCATTTTCACTCTTTTGGAGTGAGTTTTATACAAATACACCCCTTAAAGAGTGAAATTTTCCACTCCCGAGAAATGAGTGAAATATTTCATTCCATTGTCGGGAGTGAAATATATTTCATTCAGTTGTCGAGAGTGAAATGTTTGACTCCATTGACGAGAATAAAAGCCTGGCATTGTACACTTTTAAAAATTGCCGTCCAACTTTAAATCAATATATGGAGTAAAATAATGGAAAGCACCAAAATGTGTTACTTCTTAATTTTCAAAAAGGGGCTATGCATATATAACGTTATCATTATAGGGGGGATGGGGGTTTGGCATATGATATCGTAAAATATCTCTAGGGGGAGGGGGGGTTGTGTTTTGATATCGTTATCATTTTTGATCCAACAAAAATTTTCTCTTCTTATTTGTAACTTGGTCTTCACATCAAAATAGTATGTTATCTTTCTTAGTATGTTATCTATTTTCCTGAAAATACAAAAGTTATTATTTAAATCCTTGAATGATTATAAAATTATTCAGTTCCAAAATATGGAATACCGCAACGTGTATGCATATATAATCCGCTGTTCAACAGTATAATGTGAAGTATGTTTGAAATTATACTTGTATTTAACAAGTAAATAAAAGAGAGTGTTGTCCGCCTGTTTTGTTGATAAGACGTTCTGTCTGACCCACCCCGTGAGGGGGCAAAGTTCAAAAAGGCACTATTACTGTTGAATGTATTATGTAACGAAAAGCTATTATTAAATACTTTTAAACAGTAACTATTTCTTTTAAGTGTTATTTGAGATAAAGTTATTTCATATATAACGGATATTTTATTGACTTCTCTTCATTTGAATCAATAAAGTATAAGAAAAATAAATGTAACATATTTGTACATCGCTCCAAACAAAAGAAAAAAATTTCAAAAATCTAAAGAATTTTTATACATCTTTATTATTTATTATTATGATAACGATATCATTACTGGGATGGGGGGGGGGGGGGTTGTTCAAGGGATGATAACATATGATGTCGTAAGGGGGGGGGGTCCAAAAATACCAAAAAGTTGATAACGTTATATATGCACAGCCCCAAACTCCATTTCATAATGTAACTTAGAAAATTACGCTGATCTGGTACTAAAACGCACTCCTTTTCAAGAGTCAATGCTCACTCCTCTGAAAGAGTGATTATTCACTCCTGTTTAGAGTAAATATTCACTTCCCAGCAGTGAGTATTATATGTATAGGTATTACTCATCAGTTAATCAGAACAGCAAATCTACAATGCTTTTTTAAGATAAGAGAAAGGATTGCTCTTTCGTCCGCCATTTCAGGATTAAAAGAAACGGGTACTATTAAAAGGATTATTTGTGGAACGTAAAAGTAAGTCTTATTTAATTTTAATAATTTATTCCTGTAGATTTTCTATCTTATGAACATGAGTTAAATAGTTTTTATGTCATATAGAAAAATATCGATCTCGTTTTGCCGATTTCACAAGGGATTGCCTTTTATATTCCCTTTTCATGTAACGGTTTGGAATCTAATTGTTTTAACAATTAAATAACAAACAATGCTTAGCAAAAAATAATCAGGACTTCATTCGTTTGGCCTTTGTGAATAAAAAAAATGAGTTTAAATATTTTGTTCTTTTTATTAGCTACATTGATGTGAAATATTTTAATTTGCCATCACTCGAATACAAAAACAATACGTGGAATATCTCACTTTGAAATACTGACACAGAGATATCTTGATTCATGGCTTTATTTCTAGCACCATTCTAAACATTTATGCGCAGTGATCCGCGACTGTGTTTTGTTGAAAATGTGTTGAGATAGTGATTTGTGATGTTGGATTTCTTCGGTTTTTTACTGTTTTTTTCCGTTTATAAACACTTACTGTATGTATCATTATTATTATTTTGGAATTAAATATGATATTCGATTATCATGACAGTACGAAAAAGTTTTCAAATTGAAAAATAGTATTATACTGGGAAAATGTGTTTTTACGTATTACAGTTTGTAATTTAAGAAGTGAAACTTTTGAAAGATTTTTTTTATTATTATTATTACGAATAATATTTTAAATTATTATTTAAAAACCTAAATCTTCATACCAATGTTTTCAGATTTATGTAACATATACCAAATTTCTAAAATAAATAGGAATTTCTTATATCATATGACAAGATTTTTGACACGTTGTTAAATCTAATAATGCATATAATTCATATATTCCAGTTCCTCATTGTTTAATAGTATAATTATAAAATAATAATTATTATTTTTAATGTTTTCCAAATGAATATATTCTTTTTTTTTTTAAATTGTATGTAATCAAATTATGTATGTAAGCAATATTGTATGTAAGTATTTCTGCTGTTTATGATTTTAAATTTTCGAGGTTGAGTAATATCAAAACAGATTTAACTATAGACATTCTGCATCAGTTATTAAATTTACTTCTATTAACGCGTTTTCTACGCCTATGAAACACATAATTATTGGCATTAAAAAATAAATCATAATATTTAAGCATTGAAATAAAATGTTTTTTTTTTATGCCTGAAATGGAAGTTTATGGATAAAACTGCTTTAGTATATTTTTTAAAAAGTTAATATTATCACTTATATAATATAGCATTGAATATTTTTTAAAGATATTAATAATCACTTTTTGCATTAAAAATGTTTTTCAAACAATAAGAAATAAAATACATGCACTACTGGGTACCTATGTGACATATGTGCATACTGGCCATCTATGTGAAACAGACTTGGCAGTATACATCATGGTAAATCTAGTCAATGATATCTACACCGAATATAGTTCCATTGCAGTATACAACTGTATCAGGTAGTTTTTTTTTTTAATTATCTAAAAGCAGTCTTTGGATGCAGTATACTGCTCAGCAACAAAACATATTTATATATTTTTTTGCTGGTAAACAGTTATGTTAAAGTATTGGTTAGTACAGTAGTCGCATGCTATTCTGATTTTGACATTTTTACAGAGACTGGCGGTGTTGCCAGATGGGCTACTTTTTTAAAATTCAGATTCTTGATTGGAACCACTTTTTTGAAATGGTAAAATGCGCGTTATTTAATGACATATTAATAAGGGCAAAAGCAAAGGTAATTTAACTGTTTCAAAACTCTGGTGGCAATAAAGAAATAGGAATAAAAAAAGCAGCCCACTGGCAACACTGGAGACTGGTATTTATTTTCTTGAGAGTTTTACAGTTCTTACACAAAGTTTTTGATTTCAATGCTTTTGCAAGCTTATAAACCCTGGTGTATAATTAGTTTTTCAATTTTCAATGAAATTATTACAGATATCAGAAATCAGGTCAAATTTGTATGTCTTTAGATGACTTGATCGGTTTGATTTTATATCGAACTATAAGATTTCCATTATGTCACGAAATTTTTCTTTTGGTATTATAAGATTACGACATCCTGACATCTTATCTATACTTACAATAAATGCAGAATAAAACCAACTTTAAGAATTCTTCTAAATATCTGTTGTAATTTCCACTGCATTCGAATACTCCTTTACATTGACGATATATGGGGGACTCACAACCATAGTGGACCACGTCCCCATTTTGCAAAAAAAGTAAAGATAGTCCATTTAGAAGGCGAATAAAATATATTTTACCTACTCCCAAATTAAACCAGTTCTGTAAATAGATGACATATATGAGAAAGTATGTGAAAGCAGACTTGGTTCAATGTGGGAGTGGATAAAACAGATTTTATGCACATTCCAAATGGACTATCTCAATTTTTTTTCAAAATGAACTAGGTCTACTATAGTTGTGAGTCCCTCATATGTCGTTACTTCTGAGAAAATGCATATTCTTTTCCTCATTTATGCGTAAAAAACATGTAATGGGTCAAATTGATCGGCTTCGCGGTTCTAGCTATAACTGGTTATAATTGGGAAGTTATTTAAGTCATGCTTTTTCACATTTGATAAGTTGTTGCTTACCTTAAAATATTAAAAGTCAGAACAGGAAATGTTATTCCAATTATTATTTTTGGCACGGTGACAAATTAAACATCTATCCGGGTCAAATTGACCCGCTCCGCGGTTCTAGTGTTAAATGAGTAATACCTTTTTATCAACAAGTTGATTTCCCATACACCTAATTTGTATGTACTGAAAAAAAAAAATCAGGTTCAATGACAGTCTCCTATATTCCGAGGTTTTTTCCGTTGCGTTTCTTTCTGCCCTTACCTCCCTTCCAAAACCTGCTTTCCCCTTTCAGGAAACACAAAACCAGGGGCTAGGCTAGCGTTATTAAACCAATCACCGCAATTTATCACTCTGACTATCCCAACACCTTATCGCCCTATTTGGCGACTTTTTTGAAGCTACACTCTTCCCTGTAATGATAAATAGTAAAAAACAGACTAGTAATAGTTTTTTCAAGACTTTAAAATAAAAACTCTTTCTTCAATATAAAATATAAGACAGAGTAAAATAGTTATAGCAAAGCATGCATCATATATCTGTCACTATTCCTAATTTTTTTAATTTTTCCACTAAAGATTAATGATCTTCTTTGGCTGCACTACTGTAAATAATTGAAATGCTATGTAATATTCTCTGCTAAGCAAAATTTTTTACGAACGTTCTCTAACCAAAAGTTGAATCTGAGTCATTATTATAATCCAACATTCCTAATCTTTTGATAAAGAAAAAAGTAAAATTTACGAAAGAAAAAAAAAAAAAACTTGAATGAATGTAAATGGTGAAGGGTCCTATTTTAAAATGACAAAAATTGTGAAAGGTCCTTAAAAGAGCCCAGCATTTTCCTAGATTCCTGAATAGCCAAATTTTTCCCTAAATTCCATACATAGCTATAATATACAGAGTTTTCACCAGGTTTAAAAAGGACAATTTTTAAATTCCAAATGGTATATTTTGGATTTTTGGGTACGTTTTAGATGCTTGAAGAAACTTTTCAGATTATTAAGATAACTTTTTGATTATCAAATTCATTCTTTTGATTTTTTAGGAGACAGTTAACCTCAAAATAGGTCAAAATGTCATTTTTTTTAATTAAATGAAAGCACGTTTAATTGTGAATATTTTGACACCTTATTTTTACGCATACAGTAATTATATCGTGAGATAGTGTAAATTTTGTTAATACAACTGAACACTTTAAACAGCTTTTTCTCTTATGTTCATATTCTCTTCACTTTCATGTTTTAAAATTGTTAAGGCTTTTTTTGTATTTCAGATAAAAGATTTAAACTTTTTTGTACATGTTCTTTATTATATATGTAATAAATCTGCATATGGAATTAGCCTGCAGGTTTTTTGTTATTATTATTATTTTTTTTTATAAAAGTACATGTAGATGTGTTAGATTTCATCATTTTACACTATATATGTCAGTAAAAAATTAGATCAAATATAAATGTAACATTAGAGATGTATCTAAAAAAAAATTGTTTAAAAAAGTAGTAGGGATTTTAAAAAATGTAAACTTAAATATGCAGTTCATTTTTTTTTTTTTTTTTTTTCCAAAATGAATGGTTTCTTTTTACATTAAAATCCAATGAGTTCACCATTTGAACCATATTTTTTAAAAATAAACAAAATTGTTGAAAAGGTAAACTGACCCCTTAATGAGACCAAAAAAAAAAAAACTATAATAAGATCTCGCAGTTTGTCATAAAAGGCCAAGAGAATATTCAGTGAATTTTTTACTATGCAAGCAAATGTTTTAATGCAAAAAGGAGAAAGCGCACATTTTTTTAATACTTTGAGGCAAGAAGGGTGGTAATTTTTTAATGAGGGGCAATACTTTGTAAACCAAAACAGACAGGTGAGGGGAGTACCCCTTTGAAAATGCCTGGGGGAAAATCTAAATATAGGGTAGATGTGCCAGTAATGGACACCCCTTGATGTTTTTGGTTCATAAAAAAATAACTAATAAATATTTAGCTTTAATTATTTTTTTTTATAATTCCCTGTTGTATGTTTTATAAAACTATGTTATTGTTGACACTTTTAATCAAACCAATCAGGAAGCAGAAAATAATGTCTCAAAGTTTTGCTGTTTTTCTGTGAAAATCTTAATGAAGAGGTTAAGAGCTGGCTTCGTTTAATTAATTTATATATTATTTATTTTCTTACAAAATTTGAATGTTTTTGTTTGAGTAGCAATAGAAAACTTTGAATTTTATAAACTAATGGCTATTTACAAAATTTCATTTCTTTTTAAGGTTTTAAGAGGGGGTGTCCATTACTGGGATGGTTAATTTGTCATTTTCCAGTAATGGACACCCCATGTAGACATTGCTAAAAATGCAATTTTAGTAATGTTTATAGTGCATAAAATACTTTGGCTTAACTGCAAACCTAAATAATCAAATTTAATTTTTAAATTATACTTACCAAAATGTAATAACACCAAAACTTTTATAAATAGCTGCTTTTAAGTTATTTTATGTGATTAATAAAATTTTGATATTTTATTTTATTTATTATTTTTTTTGTGTAGTACATATATATACCTCACATATTTTATAATCTGGCAATCAAACCAGCCAGGAAGCAGAAAATACTGTTTAAGAGAGGCGTCAAAGAGGGGCTCATAGGGCTTAATCCCTCTCAGTTTAAATAAAAACAATTAAGTTGCAAAAGCTATTAAAAATCCATTTTCCGTCTTAAATGTTTCCTTATTAAAAAAATAAATAAAAATGTAATACTATTAATGAAAGTTATTTGTAATATTCATGAAACTAGTAAATCTGCAGATCAGTGGCCTCAAACATCAGTTCTACAGTTTTATTTTGAAATTATTTTATTTAGTATTTAAAATATTCAACTCACAATATCATTTCTTTCATATTTGTAATATTATTTATTATAAATGATATATCAAGTAATCTCTAGAAGATTGTTAAAAATAGTGACACAAAACTAAACATTAATATTCCAAAACTTTTTTTTATTACCTTTTAAATCAACCACTGTTTCAATAATTTGATAGCTGTTATTGTCTGATATTTAGTATTTTAAACTATCCATCTAAAACAATTAAAACATCAGTCTTCTGATAATTACAATAATTGATGCAAACAGTAAATGATTATCACAAATATTTTATTAATTACTGGTATCTAATTGTAAATTTATTTAAAAATAACTATTTTGTTTCATTAGTATGTATTCATTAAATTCTGGTTCTAAATACAGTCATAAAAACAATTATATTCATTACTTTTTATGGGGTGTCCACTACTGGGCCAGAGGGTGTCCATTACTGGGCTTTTGGTATATTTCTGTTATTTAAAATTAAATTGCTATTCATATGAGGAAATGAGGCTATAAGAATGGTTAAATATTGTTGATAGATTAATATTGAAAAAACTGGAATATAATAATTATAACTATTAATAAAAAAATAATTTTTACAGAAATTCCTTAAGGGTGTCCATTACTGGCACATCTACCCTATATATATATATATATATATATATATATATATATATATTGTTTCCAACCTTAACATTTTTACTAATTGGTATTATTCGATATAATTTTGCAATAACTTTTAATGAAAGAAATAGCATTTTATTACCTATTTTCATAATTAATGTTTTCACGTAGTAGTTTCAAATTGGACATAAAAGAAAAAAAAATCATTGGAATGAACATTAGAAAATTTTGAATATTTTTCAAAGAGAAAAAGATCTTCATGACAAAAAAAAAAAAAAAAAAAAAAGTCAGTAAAAATAAGGAATTAAGAATTTAAGGAGGGGAGTACTTATTTCAAAAAACAGTTTAAGAGATAGAAAATAAAATTACTTACTGCTTCTTCAAATTCTTTTAAAAGCAAATTATCCGGGAAAGTTTCCCTAGTGCACGACCACCTTTTACAAGGGAGAGCACTGTGCACTAGAGATTTTCACCAGGCCATTGCTCTTAATATCAGATGATTTTAGCAATAACTTCAGGTAATCTGCACTCAAGCTCTGAGCTTTTTCTCAATCTTAAATAACTTCAGGTAATCTGCACTCAAGCTCTGAACTTTTTTTCAATTTTCAATAACTTCAGGTAATCTGCACTCAAACTCTGAGCTTTTTCTCAATCTTCAATAACTTCAGCTAATCTGCGCTCAAGTTCTGAGCTTTTTCTCAATTTTCAGACTTTCTCTTAGGTGAAATGAATCTTTCTTACCTCACTTTGATCTTCTGCAAGATGTCAAAGTACTTAAGATCAATAAAAGCCCTCAAAATTGTCCTATTAGAGGAGAGAAAAACAAAAAAGAGAATCAATTTTACTATATTATGGTTATGTAGTGTAAGATATACAGTAGTATATCAGTATATCTTCTAGATTTTGTTATGTTAATAAGGAACTTCATATATTCTCAATTTTTCAAATACAGCAATTAACTACTATATACTTGATTTATTTATTTTTTGAGGCGACGAATTTTAATTAAAGCACAGAGACGAAAAGAAATATATAATAAAATGTTTTAAATTATGATTGAACTGCTGATTATTGCAATTTTGGCCAGCTAATTTTCAAAATAAATGAATTAACTTAAGTATGTAACTAATTTTTTTTTTGCTTCGGAAGGGGGAAAGCGACCTTACAGATTTCAGCAAGAACGATTTTCTTTTAAATCAGTAATTTAATAGGTATTTTACCTCCTACCACACATAATACATATTACTTAATTATATTAAAATCAATATAAAATAACACTGGGCGAATTAACTTAAGCATGTAATTAATTTTTTTTTTTCTTGTGGAGAGAAAAAAGCGACCTTACAGATTTCGGCAACACTGATTTTCTTTTAAATAAAAGTAATTTAATACGTACTTTCCCTTCTACCACAAATATACATTGCTTAATTATATTAAAATCAAAATAAAATAACACTGGGCAAAAAAAGTTCCAATAACAGGATTTATCAAAATATCATTTAAACAGAAAACAATATAAAAGAGACACTTACTTATTGTATTTTTCTCCTTTTATATCCAATATTCTTTCCACACGCTCAGACGACGCCACATCAAAAAGCCATGAAACACAAATAAATGAATAAAATAATATGAAATGACGCGGGGAAAAAGGCGGGGAATACGGGCGCTTACTAGGCATGCGCAGCCAGCCGTCGCTTTTAGAGCTGTGGCTCCGTTTCCGTCTGCCAGCCGGAAGCGTAGACACTCCCAACTTGAGCAGCACAAGTGTTGCCATCTAAATGTTGAAAATCGATTTAATAATATTTTCAGAATGTATTTTATTGGCAATATTAGGCATTATAGCTTCAATATTATTCTAATGGTATTTTAGAGCCTAAATTGGGTATGTTGTCGAAAAGCAACACCAGGCATTTAAGGGTTAACATTGTTTTCAATACAAGTGCCTTATTATTTCCCTTATAAATTAATATTTTTACATTATAATTCGATATGGCGCGGAAATGTTTCGTGTATGCATGTGACACGGGCTATAGACCCCTTGCATTGACATCACGTTGCTATTAGCAACGACTGATACTATCGCATCTGGTGCACACACGTGGAGCACAGAACTGCCCGTTTGCCGTTAAAAGCACGTGTTATCTCTCTGTTTAATTTAGGTCTTCCTTATTTTTATTATTATAGTGCAAATAAGTCTAATAAATCAAATGGAGAGCACCACATTGGCCTTATATTTGGGCGCCATATGAAGCGATTTCAGACATGTGACGTCATGTGCAACACCAGTCATGTGTAGAACTCCTATAATAGAGGCTGACGCAAATCCATTTTGTTTCGGAAAATAACAATAATATTGGGTCCCGGCTCAGCATCAATCTACTGCCGGAGTTCTCGAGTCTGGGGTTGCTGTATTTAAAAAGCCCAGTCGCTGTCAAGCAATTATTTCTCCCCACTGGTTGGATAACGTGATTGGCTGAGTTTTCTCCCGCTTGAACTTGGCGGGGATTTGATTCAAAGAAAAGGGTTTTTGGTTGTGAAAAGAAACCATAGCAGGTTTTATTCGATCGTCAGGCTGCTGAAATAAATACTTTTTTCTTTACAAGTGCAAACTGCTATACGATGACTTTTTCAAATGTAATGACAAATTTAGCTGATTGCTTATTTAAAATGATTATAAATGATAAATGTTTGGAAGTTCACAAACAAAATTTTCAATGCATTAATAAATTTAGTAAATCATGGGCAAGGGACACAGTTTCATTTCTTTACTAATACTTCTACTAATACTAATTCTTTACTGTATTACTAATTATTATAAGTAATATTTCAGGTAATTTATTTAAACCTTACGTAAAATACAAATAGTGGCGCTGATACAACATAGAAAATTTTGTCAAAAGCAAGTCAATTGCAGAAATTAGTGTAAAAGTACATCTCGTGATATCTATGGAAAATTACAGCTACTAATTAAACTAGGTACACGAATTATAATCCTTTGGGAGACAAACTTGTGTTAAAGGATTTACATTTTTAAGTGTTACAGTAAGGAAACAGCTGCTTAATTTTTTTAAACATTTTAAAAATTGATTTTTTTTTCCTTTGCATTGAGTATAAGTTATTGATTACAAAAACAAATATCACTCTGTTTACTTATTTATTTATTTTTTTTCACTTATGTATCAAAATTAAGAGAAGACACAATTTGCTTTTTATACTCACAAAAAGCAAGAAAATTTTATTTTTTATACAACAAAATTTTAAATAATAATAATAATAAAATAATTTGTTTATATTAAAAGTTTTGAATAATCAGCTTGTTTACTTTTTCATTACCTAACCAGTTGTGCAATTTAAATTGAGCTAAACCAAAACTAGAAAAGATTCTTTCAAATGAAACTGTTAATAACTTATCTAAATTAGAAATTTTATGTATCAATACCACTTCTAAGTAAATATATCCACATAATTAACTATTCGTTCTTAATTTAAAAATTCAGTTTCTAACAACGTTGGTATTCTTAATTTGCGCCGGAGTCCAGTTCCGGTACTTCTTTGTTTTTAGTAAATATTTAAATATTGGTCGGAATTCACCGGAGCTCATAAATAAAGGGCTCCGGAGACCAGTGCAATTCGTAGCTGTGCATTTTTATAAAAAACATGCTTAGCTATGAACTATCCCTTTTTTATGTTAACACTATTTTCGAACCGTAATCCTTACCATATTTAATCGCAGAATTCTGCAGTTAACACTAAAACTAAGCAAAGATTCGGAAGGAGTTGTAACTAAAAAGTGGAATAGTTGACAGCTAAGTATATGCTGATTGATATTTTTAAAAATTTTATTTTGCTTTAAAAAAAAAAAAAAAAAAAAAAAAAAAAAAGCTTTAAACTCTGCAAGTAATGTACGAAATATAAATATGCAGATTGAAGTGACGGGGTGTGGGGGGAGGGGAAAACGGTATAGTTGTAGTACCGGTACCACATAATATTAGGGCTCCGGTACTTTTTTTTCCTTAGAAATTAAGCCCTGGCGTTGGGTGTCAATAACAGTTAAAAAATTAATTTAGTTTTTAAGATACAGCGCCCACAAAATTTTTGCCACATACAGACTCACAGAGTAACAGACAGACATTTTCTAAAAATCCTCAAATTGTTCATAAATAATTTACATTTCTCAATGAACAAGTGTAATTAAGTTCTTGCTAAACAATCATTTTAGCAAATATATATAAAAGAAAGAAAAAACATAAAAGGGATGGGGGGAGGGAGTAATTGTGTTTAAAAAAAATAAAAATTTCAAAACTAAACTAATAAAATTAAAGAACATTTTGGGTAAATAGTAGTAGTGTTTTTTATATTTACTTACGATACACAATTAGTTTAATGAAAGAATTCCACATTTTGTCTTGTCGCGTTCACAATTGTTTTTTTTTTTTGTTTTGTTTTTTCACTGCAAGTGCGCGGCGCGGGAATAGCGATAAAGGCGCCAATCAGTAACCCGGCCTTGTTATGCGTAGTTTCGTCGAACAGTTTGACTGTTAAATGGCAGAAAGTTAGCTTGGTTTTTCGACTGGGCTCCAAATCGGGTGCCAATTGAGGAAGAATGCGTCAGCTCCTATTATAGTAGCCTTAGTCATGTGAAAGCCAAGAAACGGTACTCAAACCCATGGAAGAAGGAATACATTTCACTATTGACCATGACACCATGACACTATTTCCAACTCCTTTGCTCAAACCCACTAGCGTCTCGGTGTAGCTCCGCTCCCTATGGTGATTTTTCTCCTACCTCTTGGCTGAGGAATTGGCGCTAGTTATTTTTGAGGTTGCTGTATTTCAGACGAAGCACGAGCGCTCGCTCGCGCTGTCGTTGGAAAGTGTTTTTTTTTTTTTTTTTTGAGCGAAGATGGCGGATAATACAGCGATAATTTCATGCTCACAAATTTTCACTCAATTGGTTCTACTACAATTCTACTCTCATTATTTATTTATCAATCAGTTGATTGTGTTAAAAATAATTAAAATGTTATAATTTAATCTTCCGTAATTGGGTAATCTTTTTTAAAACAGGGCAAATTAGCATGTTTTTAGATAAACAGCAAAAGCAATTGTATGAGGCATGATCTTTGTAGGTTGGAAGATAGGATTTTAATTTCTTGTGCATTATTAAACACTAGAAAAATTCTCTCCTAAAATTTTCTCAAAATATTATGTGAACCGTGGTACCTACAAATAAAAATTCAATAAAATCGCATATTTCTTCTATTAGGGTACAGTAAACACTTCTCAAAAATGATACCATTTTCAGGCATGAAAGTGCTCCTCCTAAAGGTGGAATTCCACCTATTTAAAAATAATTTTGGCCATTTTCTGGATTGATGCAAAAATGCAAAGAAAATATTGGAAGGATATAAGGTGGGGGAGGGGGGCGGAATCTGGAAAATTTAATAATCAGACATTTTGTCTAACTAAAATCCTTGGAGGGTTTTTTTTTTTTTTTTTTTTTTTTTTTTTCTGAATTGCTGTGCAAAAGATCTATCAAATTAAAGGGAAGCTTATGTATTATAATCATATGAAAGTCGTGTAGATAAATTTGATTAAAGTATCTCTCCAGAGCGAAAGTTTTTTAGACTTTAAAAGAAAAAGGAAGTTTCATGATGTTCTTTTTGGAATAGAATATTTTCTTCTATTTATGCAACACTTTTGATTTAAAAGTTTAAATTTGTTTTTAATGCTTTCTAAGCTATGAAAAGAAAATAACAATCATATGTACAATTATATTTCATTTTATCCCATAAGTAACTGTTAAAATGTGTCTAAATTTTAAAAGTTTGGCGTCATCATATTGACCGAAAAGATTTTCCTCCTTTTCCTATTTCCCACTTTCATGCCTGCATTTTAGGCTCTTGGATATCAACCCCCCCCCCCCCCTCCTCGCTCCCAAAAATGCAATTTTATTCTTTAGATTGACATTGATACCTGAATTTTGCAGGCAGGTACATTTTGAATAGTAATCCTGTTTAAGTGCTACTTTATTGAAAACTTTAAGAGAAGATAATCTAAAGACCCCGCCCCCCTCCTTGATTAAAAAAAAAAACACTTTTTGGTGATGTGACTTCGAATAGTCAAAGGTATTTTAAATTTTGTATGCAGGTAAATCCTTAATAGTATACATGCTAAAAAAATTTGAAGGGTCATAAACAAAAGTGTTACTTTTTTGTCAGGGGAGGGGGAAAACATTCTTTGGACCCCACTCATTAAAATTGCAATTGGAGTATTTGAGCATCACTATTAAGGTTACATGTTCATTCAAAATTTCTAGTGTCTATGACTGCTTTAATTCTGAAACAAAGGTATATATATTTTTTTAGAATTTTTTAAATTTAAGTATGATTCTATTCAGAATGTGCCTGCCTACAAAATGTAAGTATTTATGACAATTAGATGACAAGATACATTATCAAAAATGTTATTTTTCCGTGAGGGGGGGAGGGAGGCGAAATCTTTGGAATCCACAAGTTGAAATTTCTGAAATCGGAATATATAATAAACATCATCACTATTCAGGTTCTATCTGTGTGCAAAATTTCTAGTAAATTGTTTTCGATATAACATTTATGTTTCACGAAACTAGCAACACTTCGCCAAACTAGCAATACTTCGCCAAATCTAGCTTCGATTGGACTTAGTTGAATCCAGTCACTACGATCTCCATAGGGAGCGGAGCTACACCGAGACGCTAGTGCTCAAACCCTGGGAATCACAAAATTGGCGCATGTGTATCTGCAGTCTTGGCTTTCGTCTGCTTCTAGAAAGGAGCGCCATCTACTGGCTAATCTTCTAAAAATAACATGCTGAAGGGTTTTTAAAATTAATTTTACATTTCATTTTTCTTTTTTAACTATGAATTAAAAACATTCTTCATTGTATTCTTAAAATAATAACAATATTGATAATTATAATATGTCCTTTCTCTGACTACCCATAAAATTTTTATTTTATGATATGACAGCATAAGCTAGTGAATTTGAAACCAAAATTCATTAAATCGCCGAAATCTCGCCAACATATGTAATCTCGTTGATATCGTGATGAAACACCGATAAATCGACTAAATCTCTGAAATATAGTTGCTGTTCATAAAAGATATTGAAGCTTGGTACTAACCTGAATTTTCGAGACCGAAATTAAATTTTTTGGAGCCTATTTACCAATATTTAAAATTGAAAACGTACAGGAAAGATGTTATATGGAATATTATTTTTACTTTTGAAAGGCAGATGGCAGCACCAGCAAACGCTAATTTCAATAATTCAGAAATGTAAACGGGATTGATTTTAGTAGATCTAGCTAAAAAATTTGAAGTTTATTAATTATTTGCTGAATATATAACAAAATAAAACATATTAAATGAAAATGTAGATACTATATTTCACTAAATGCCAGTTGTAAAGAATATGTATCAATCTTTTAATTACGAAAATGAGAAGTAAAAATCCATAGTCAAAAACTGGAGGGTACCCGTCCCCCTTAAAGTAAAGTTTAAAAACCGAGAGAGTGAGAGAGAGAGGGGGGGGGGGTATAATTTAATACCAAATATATAATTTATATGCTTTAACATTGAACTTATATTTAAGTATATGTGTGCATCCAGACTTAGCACTAGCGTCTATTAATACTAGCATGTTTTATTTACTTGTTATTTATTTATTTTATTTTATTATTTTAAAAGAAATTTATTTCAGATTTACTGGTTTATGATGTCATTGAGTAAATTGAAAAATTTACGGCTAGTCATAGAAATATCACATTTAATTATTATTATTTAACAATTCAAAGAAGAGCTTTTTCTTATTATTCATTATTTTTGCACTTTGTTAAGAAACAGGGAAATGTTAATTTGAAGAACAAGTAGTTGAATTCAGACACTTTTCTTTGGGAGGGATTTCTGTGGCTCCGGGAGGGGGGGGGGGCATTATAGGGTTCCGTCGGGAGATTGTACTTTTTGACCATTGAAAGCACAAAATCTCAAATCTTCCGGGGGGACATCTCACTGATCCAGGGGCTGGCATTATAGAGTTCCGTCGGGAGATTGTACTTTTTGACCATTGAAAGCACAAAATCTCAAATCTTCCGGGGGGACATCTCACTGATCCACCCCCCCCCCCCGGGCCACCACCTTATTCAACACTGTGAAGAATCCCCTAGGACAATATTTTTCATAATAATATTTTGAATTTATACTTAATAAAAGAGAAAGGGTGAAAAAAAAATATTAACAATTATTTTCTAATAATTTTAGCTATCAATTATTTTGCTTTAGATCTTGTACAACACTTATTGAATTAAATTAATGAATTAATTTATAGGATTTTTAAAAAGTTGTAAATGCAAAATTTGGATTTAAATTTTTAAATATATATTTACAGAAAAAAAAACTTTATTACTATTTTTGTAAGTCCAAATGTAAGAGTATATATATATATATATATATATATATATATGTGTGTGTGTGTGTGTGTGTGTGTGTGTGTGTGTGTGTGTGTAACGCACTCTTAAATAGTTATTTGTCAAAAATAACTTAAATAAAGGTTATTTGTTGTTGATTTTTTAGATTAAAAATAATTTTCCTCTACTAAATTACTGAAAATTTATGAATGGCTATGAGAATTCTTTTTTATAAATTTGTCTTTTTTTATTTATAAAACTTTATTATTAACTAAAGGTATTCGATAGCTAAAATTATTAGAAAGTAATTGTTAATATTATTTTTTCCTTCTCTCTTTTTCTTTTATTAAAGAATAAATTCAAAATATTATAATGAAAAATATGATCCTAGGGGGTTCTTCAAATTAACCTTTTCTTGTTTCTTAACACGATTTCTTTTGTATAAATTTGTCTTTTTTATTTATAAAAATTTATTAGTAAAATTTAGCTAAAGGTATTGGAAAGTAATTGATAGCTAAAATTATTAGAAAATAATTGCTAATAATTTTTTTTCACCCTTTCTCTTTTATTAAGTATAAATTCAAAATATTATTATGAAAAATATTATCCTAGGGGGTTCTTCAAATTAACATTTTCTTGTTTCTTAACAAAGTGCAAAAATAATTAATAATTAAAAAAAAGCTCTTCTTTGAATTGTTAAATAACAATAATTAAATGTGATATTTCTATGACTAGCCGTAAATTTTTCAATTTACTCAATGACATCATAAACCAGTAAATCTGAAACAAAATTTCTTTTAAAATAATAAAATAAAATAAATAAATAACAAGTAAATAAAACATGCTAGTATTAATAGACGCTAGTCCTAAGTCTAGATGCACTATAACTTAACTGAAATTGCGATTTTTGATTTTTTTTAGTAAAAACCGGCTCATTGCTGTATTCCATACTGCACTTACGATTCACAAAATAAATCCAGAAATTTCTTTTCATAAATTTCCTTCAAATTTTGAGTACAAACTGTTGAAAGAAAAAAAAAAAAAGACTTGTTGATTCTTTAAAATAATGAGACATGAAAAAAAAAATTATTTATTTATTATTAGTTTTTTTGTTTCCCCGTATTTCATGACCAGCACCTACAATATTTAAATTTCCTGAAAATTGTTCACAATGTATACATATCTATATTTTTCTAAATTAAGAATACATGTTTTTTAAGAAAAGCAAAATGGATATGATTTGATTGCCGGATATTGTCAAAAAAATCTGCTTATTTTTTTATATTATAAAACATGTAAATATATTTTTATTTTTATCGTACACTTTTATATGATGACTGTCCAGAATTAGAATATTTAATTTTATCATGTGATTTTATAATTTTCTATATGCTTGTACAGTTAAGATTAGCCCATATAAAGGTTAAATTTATTGAAAATCGTTCACAATGTACTGATATACAGTGTGTCCACGTATAACCTGACCGACCTTTATTTTCGCAACCGTTGGTCCTAGATGCATACTTCCAATTACAAAAATGGTTTAAATAGGGTAAAGAATTATTTTTAAAGCGATTTGGGTCAAGAAAAACATTTATTAAAAAATTACGAAATTTAAATTTTGATACGGTCCCCCGGTCCTATAAGTTATATTTAGTAATTTTTTCCTGTGCCACTGACAAGTAAAGACAAAAAAGTCCCGTTATTCTGCGATTAAAAATGTCCGAGTGATAGCTGTTTAAAGTTGGAGTATACTTTTTGATGAAAATTAGGGGTCATTCACAAATTTAGTAGAAATATAATTCCGTCAGATATATTACAAAAAGGGTTGAGAGTAAAATTGACATTGCAATATAAATTTGAAATCTTTAATCATTCTGAAATAATACTGCAAAATATACAATTTGTAATAAACATATAATAAGGGGAAAAAAACAGAATTTTTGTTAAATAAAGAATGAAAAACAACAGCCTCTATTCTTTACAAAATGATACTTATTTTTAAATGCTGTTAGATTACACTGTCTTTCAAATTTTGAGTTGTGCCATGTTTTTTAGCTTTTGAAAATTGATTATCATGTATTTTTTAGCGCTGAATCGCAATATGACCTTCATTTTAAACCATCACGTAAGGATTTTTCTCAAATCGCAAATTTCAAAGTTTAAAAGCTTAAAGTTAAAACTAATCCCCCTCCCCTTCGAACCTCATCGGACCCCTGAGCTATTTAGCTGTAAGAAACAAAGTATAAGCCAAAAAATTGAATAAGTTATTGAATTAAATACAATTAAACTGAATTAACAAGCCATATCTGTTTTAGAGTATTAGATTTTTCGCTATTTTTTAAACATGAAATTTACATTTTGCGAAAAATCATGACATGATGGTTAAAGGTGAAGATAATTTTTTTATTCAGCGTTAAAAAATACATAAAACGTAATTATAAAAGTTAAAAACATAACCATCGCAGGTTTATGTTATCTAATCTAAAACTCTTTCTTAAACTTGTTGACGGTAATCTATGCGAATTTTTTTTGTGTTATCCTCTAATATAAGGATGTATAAGATGGTAAGTGTCGAAAATCATATTAATATGGCATTGTCATCGGATTTAAGTCAGTATGTAAAATTTAACTTCGATCGGACATTTGAAAGTGAGTTAATGTTTGAGTATAAAATTTAAACTGGAAAGATGATCGTTGCAAATTAAATAAAACCTTATGAAAATATCATAATTTTTGTTAAAAGAAAAGCATTGCCTCAAATCCTTACAAAATACAACCTATGTTAAAATACAATTATTGTAGCTAATCTGAACCTTAACTAATAAAAGTTAATCGTATTATGTGTACGATTTCTTTCAAAGCGCAGATACCTTGAAATAAGCTTAAGTACTTTATATACGACCCCTGAGAGCATGGCAGAAATCATCTGTTTTGAGCTGCAAAAAAGTGGTATAAGTCATGCATTTCAAAGTTTCATAACTCGGTCAATTTTAATGTTGGATGAATGGGACTTTTTTGTCTTACTAGTTAGTGTCACAGTAAATTTTTATTAAATATCACTTATAGAACCGAGGGTCCGTATAAAAATTTAAATTTCGTAATTTTTAAATAAATGTTTTTCTTGACCCATATCGCTTTAAAAATAATTATTTACCTTATTTAAACCATTTTTGTAATTGGAAGTATGCATCTAGGACCAACGGTTGCGAAAATAAAGGTAGGTCAGGTTATAGGATGGACACACTGGTATATTCTATCATAAACTATATTGATTTTTTAATGGATCGATTGCTATTTGTATGTAAATATCTGAATTATTATTAATACCATGTGCCGTGCCCTAAGAAGGCGGTAGCGATGGTCGAGGGTGTTAATTCTTCGAAGGCTTAGCAATTTATATTCTCTTAGAATATGATAACATAAAATTTATTTTATAACACAGTAAAAAATATTCTGGAGTAATGATAAGTTGCTATGTACACAACAATGTAAAATTTGTTGAACAAAGTTTATGTATCAGAAATAGTGTCTATGAGAAGGTGGCGGCTAGTCTATTAAGTCCACAGGCATTGCATCACTCGAACGGAAAGCGCTGGTCTTGTCTCCGAGATAAAGATCCCTTTTTTCCGCGACGGCACCCTGGTGCCCTGTCGCCTCTGATTCGAGTATCATTCCCCGGTATTAGGGATCGTAAAGTCCGGCCCTTTCGGCCTTCAAAATCTTCCACTCCAAAAGTCGCTCTTCCAACTCCAGCCAAAATCTAATCTCTCCTCTCCATCCTCTCGTATATATCTCTCAATTATCTTCCTCTCAAAACAATAGTGAGTTTTTCAGCCACTAACTGTCCGTTCTTTTTAAGAACCTCGCAGGGATCTTTACTGTTGTCTCCTGAGTGGACACCTTAGGAAACTCCTCTTTTTGCACGTGGATCCTGCGATCATATGCTCTCGTGAGAACGTATGTGAGTTCTCTTCCCACGCTCAAAGATCAAAAAAGTTCCGGCTGCTCCTTAGCATTAGCAAACTGTCACCGATTGTCAAATGTCCAAGAGCGATGGTGACTGAGTAGTTTCTTTCATCTTGCCGTGCGTCTTACTGGACTTTAACATATTTTTACTCTGTTTTAGAAAAGCATTAGTTCTTTCTATATGGCAAATCTGATATAGTTCAGATCTTTACAACCACCCCCCCTCCTTTTAAAAGAATATTTTGGCCGCAGGACGAAATATTCTGGAAAAGAGAAAGGTGACTCAAAATTTATATGAATGGCTCACATGCAAAAAAAAAAGAAAAAAAGAAAAAACTTTATTTGCCTGCCTGCCCCTCCACAAAAAAGTATTCATTATACACTCTCTATAATATTTTACACTTTATTCTATTTCAAACACTTCACATTATATTATTTTTTCAAACATTAAAAGGAATGATAACATACTATATACAATTTTCTTTTTTTCTTTCCCAAGATTACTCTGCCCTACTCAAAAAAATCTATTTGGACAATGTCTTTCCCTGGCCTTTGTACTCTGGCATATTGGTCAGGTTGCAAAGTATGTGCCCTTTTGAGCGGTTTACGAGTCATTTTGTTTTTGCTATTCCTAGATGAAAGCGCACTGCTATCCGTTTCTATTAAACTCTTCTTATCAGTGAAGCTCTTTAATTTTTTATGGCAACTATTCTCGTAGCCCCAACTTTTCCCGTATTCTTTCGTTTATTTGTCGAATGCCTCTCTGAATTTTGCCGATCCTCTTGCCTTTCACTGATTTCTTTTTGATCAATTTCCTTGTTTTTATCTAACCCTTTCCTGTTTTCTGTTTCCCTTTTAGATTTTGACAATGTATTTATCTCCGTTATTTTAACTACCGTTGGCTTTCTCGGATTTTTGTTTATTTTTACCCTGATTTTGGCTTCTAAATCTATGTTCGTGCTTTTTTGTCCCGTTTTCCTGTTGCCAATTCCTTTCCATTTTCGCCTTTTCAATCTATTCATGGAATTATGAGTGTTAAACTTTTCTCCTTGACCAGCAATTTTCCAGACCTTTAATCCTTTATTACTTTTCATTTTCGTATTAATTTTTCTAGCACGTTTCGCTTTATTTGCTTTCGCCTGTTTTTTATTTTTGGGGATCTCTATAAGTTCGTCCACCCTTGCTATTTTTTCTTTCCCTTTCGTAATGTCTTCCCAACTATCAGTTTCATTTTGTTGACCGTTTGTTCCTAAATCTAGTATTTGTTTCCCGGGTTTAAAATCCTTTTCTACTGTTTTGCATAAATTCTGTAATTCGCACTTTTTATTTTTAACTGAGTTTTCACTCTCCCTTCTGACTTTTTTACCGACGTCATGCGACTTAACCTGCTGTTCCCTCATTTTAATCCCTTCTATCTGAGATGAATCTCTGAACAGCTTTTCTTGTCCAGTACTTTGCCTATTTTGTATGATTTTTACCGGTATTTTTGACTTCTTGTCTTCGCGAGTTATGTGTGTGTCTGAGTTTCTTTTAATCCTTAAGTTTTTTACCTCACCTGACAGCTGTTTCTCTTGGTTTTCTGACCCATAGACTTTTCTTTTATTTCGTTTCCGAACACTGTCTTTTGTTCTCCCCTCTTTCTCCAAGTTTGACGAATTCGTCGCTATTCTGTTTTTCGGATTACCGTTATAATCCTTTTCCGTAAAGCCCGTTTGTTTTTCCAAATCCCTATCGCCTGGAAAGTTTTCTGACCTGGAAATCGATTCCTCACGCGACTTGACTATGTTTTGTGCATTTTTACAATCCGTCTTACTTTTTTTCCTTAAGCTATAAGTTTAATTTTCAAACGGTATTTTGTCGTTCTCATTCGACTCCTGTGCGAGCAGTTGTAAAGAAATTGGTTCCTCCTTTTCGCTCACGTTCAACTCATCGACTGCCGTGGCGTTTTCCGGACTAATCTCTTGTGATTGACTCACCCCTTGAATGCCCCGTTGAAAGTTTCGAATGCTATTGGTTTTGTTTTCTCTGGCCGGCTGTTGAGTTTTTTTACGCTCATACGAATTGATTAATTCTTGTGTTCTGTTTCCAAGGATATAGTAATCCAAATCTGACTCGTTGTCTGTGATAAGTGCTTTAGTTGTTATCACCGTTTTATCCGCTAATTCTAACTTTATTTCCGCAACCGGAAGCTGTTGAAGTTCCCTGTCCAGAGGTTGTCTTAACCACTTAATTTCTCCGTTTAATTGCCCTTTATTAATGAATCTTCTTGAACATAAATCGTCCATAGTTCCGGTATCGCGTAACATTGTAATTTCTACTCCATTTATCTTTCCCTTACTTAAATATGGTTCGAAACCTTTATCTAATTTCGTACTACACCTAACATGATGTACCGTGCTTATTTCTTTTTCCGATCTTTTTAAATCTGGACAGTCTCGTATCCTATGTTTTGGACTTCCGCATTGAAAGCAAGTGCTTTGTTTTGTTTTTTCGAAAGCTTTTTGCCTTTCCCTATCATCATTTTTCTCCCGCCAATTAGATTTATTATCAGCATTTTTCCTCGGGTCCCTTTCCTCGTAAACCGTGCGATTGAACCATTTTTCGCTGTCGTTTTCCGCATATCTCGGTCTCTCGAATCTTTTTTCCACGGGGGGTCTGGCATAACCTTTCCAGGACGTCGCGCCAATTATTGCTTCATACCCTTCCAAATCTTTTGTGAGTCTGTCTGGTTTTTTATACTCTGCCCACGAATCGATAAAATGATTTTTAGTTTCGATCGGCACTCTTCGTTTAATTTGTTCCGTAATAAGCAGGTCTTTTAGCTCCTCTAAGATTTTGATGCCCAACCCATCAAGCCACCCGTCTTGAAAACTATTTAATTCGAAGATTAGGTCTTTCCATGGGGTGTTTGTATTTTTTTGATGCCTCATTAATTTTAAACGATAGGCTTCTGCTGTTAACCTATATCGTTCTAAGAGAATTTTTTTCACGTGAGCAAAATTGTCCACGCTGTCGGACGGTTCTCGTAAAATTAATTCTGAAATTTCTATGGGCAATAAAGCTAAAAGATGAGTTACTAGATCATCTGACTCGATCCCCGATCTTTCTGCCTGTCTCTCAAATAAATTTAAAAATAAAGTTATGTCTGATTTGTCTGGGTCGAACGAATGCATAATAGATTTTATGTTTAATTTTGGGCTTCTATCAGAATGATTGCTCGCGCTTGAACTGCTTCTCTCTGTGCCTTGCGTTAATCTTAATTCTTCTAGTTTGAATTCTCTTTCTTTCCGTCTGTCTGCGTTGTCTAATTTAGCTCTTTCTAATTCTAACTGTTCCTTTTTGCGGTCCCTTTCTGCCTTCTCGCGGTCCCTTTCTGCCTTCTCGCGGTCTTTTTCTGCCTTTTCGCGGTCTTTTTCCCTAGCTAAATTTACTTCTCTATCCTGTACAATGTACCTGGCTTGCGTTAACGCAAGGTCCTCGTCGTAGCTATCTGATTGCTCAATTTTTTGGATGATTATTTGTATTGTATCCCCATCCTCAAGTGCTACCCCCAATTCTGCTGCTAAATTCTGTAGATCAATCTTTCTGCAATGTTTTAATGCGGTCACCCTTGTCATAATGAAGCCTTATTTTTAACACAATTTCAATAATTTACACCAATAATTTCCTCGGAGAATTTAAAGCCTGTCAATTAACACTATAAAATATGTTTACATAAACAAATTTTAAATACAAATACAGGATATAAAGTATAAATTTACAATATCTGTGAAATTTTTTGGATACCTTCCCCTTTTGTTAAAAATAACCAATGTGCAAGATAAATTTTTCTGTTTAAAGTCCCTATACACACAGGATAAAACACAATATATAGTAAAATCTTATAGAAATTGCACACATATATTTCGAATAAACTTTTCAAATTTTTCAAATCTGAGCACTTCTTTGCAAACCATGACCAGTGTAATCAGTGATCTGACCATAAATTTCTAGAAAATATCTTTATTCAGTAGTTTAACTAACATAAATTAATTTTCCTCACAATTTACATGTAATATTACACTACTTGCATCTCTAATTTAAAAAACTGTTCCCCTGAGCCTTTTTTTTTTTCGGCTCGCTACTGCAATCTCCCCTGAAAATTTTCTCCGCTTCCTTTCTTAGAAACAAAATTTTCCTTTGTATTCGTTTCGAATATAAACCAGATTTTAATCTGCTCCCTAGCTTGAGCTATCTTAAATGCCTATGAATTTGCCTCTGTTATACTTGGCTTGATGCCCTTATCTTAATGTTTACTTTACAAATTACAACAATTTTACTATCTCACAATTTTAGATCCCGAATTTAAAACATTTAAATTCTACTAAAACAAAATTTGAGAGCCATTCAAAAAAATAATGAGCCTACCTGCTCTGTTGTGTTGAGGTCCCGTCACAGTTGCTTTGGCCAGTGTGCTGCCGTTGAAGTATAAGTCACTCTCTTTGCGTCAGGGTCAGGCCTTTCCGAGGGAGTCTGTCGGTTGTCGGCTCTCTCCGTCTGGCTTTAGGTGGATATCCTGGATGTCCCTTTGCTCTCTCCTGGGTCGCTGGACTGTTGACTCCTTCGCAGTGTTGCGGCTATGACGTTGTCCTGCTGCTCGATGCTCAGCTCTCTTTTGTTTTTAATCACAGACTGCTAACAATCTCATCTGTACTATTTTTTGCACATAAAAGTTCGTTTCGTTGGCTGCCACCAGTTGTGCCGTGTCCTAAGAAGGCGGTAGCGATGGTCGAGGGTGTTAATTCTTCGAAGGCTTAGCAATTTATATTCTCTTAGAATATGTAACATAAAATTTATTTTATAACACAGTAAAAAATATTCTGGAGTAATGATAAGTTGCTATGTACACAACAATGTAAAATTTGTTGAACAAAGTTTATGTATCAGAAATAGTGTCTATGAGAAGGTGGCGGCTAGTCTATTAAGTCCACAGGCATTGCATCACTCGAACGGAAAGCGCTGGTCTTGTCTCCGAGATAAAGATCTCCTTTTTCCGCGACGGCACCCTGGTGCCCTGTCGCCGCTGATTCGAGTATCATTCCCCGGTATTAGGGATCGTAAAGTCCGGCCCTTTCGGCCTTCAAAATCTTCCACTCCAAAAGTCGCTCTTCCAACTCCAGCCAAAATCTAATCTCTCCTCTGCATCCTCTCGTATATATCTCTCAATTATCTTCCTCTCAAAACAATAGTGAGTTTTTCAGCCACTAACTGTCCGTTCTTTTTAAGAACCTCGCAGGGATCTTTACTGTTGTCTCCTGAGTGGACACCTTAGGAAACTCCTCTTTTTGCACGTGGATCCTGCGATCATATGCTCTCGTGAGAACGTATGTGAGTTCTCTTCCCACGCTCAAAGATCAAAAAAGTTCCGGCTGCTCCTTAGCATTAGCAAACTGTCACCGATTGTCAAATGTCCAAGAGCGATGGTGACTGAGTAGTTTCTTTCATCTTGCCGTGCGTCTTACTGGACTTTAACATATTTTTACTCTGTTTTAGAAAAGCATTAGTTCTTTCTATATGGCAAATCTGATATAGTTCAGATCTTTACAACCATTTATCCATTTACACGGCTTGGAGACTTAAAAATCTGAAAAATTCTATATCGAAAAACCTTCTAAGACGGAATCACATACGATAGAAAATAAATGTTATAGTTAAGTTTCTTGTTTACGAGGTCTGTCGTCTCTTGCAACTGTATTAATTATTTTCAAACGGATTATTATATCCATTTTGTACCGATCGAGAAATTTTTTCGTTTAAAACAGGATTTCGTCATACACAGATTCTCATAACATGTTTTACAGTACTGACCTACCTCCCCCTAGAAATGTATATGTATAACTATTCTTTAAAGAGAATTTTAACCCCCCAAAAAGGTTTTTACTAAAAAAATCAATTTTTTTATTGTTTTAGAGAAAAAGTATCTAGAAATTCAGAAAGTAGACAAAATTTCCAACAAATTAGATATATGACATTATGACTTGGGGTGAAGGGGAAAGGGGGATCTGCCTCGGAACATGCGCGCGGTGCTGCGTAAACTAAGTTGCAATTCCACTTAACCACTCACACGTTTACATTCGCACTCCCATCTCCCCTCCGAACATAGGCGTAACTAGAATTATTTTGTGGGGTGGGCCCCCAAACTCATAAGTTATTTGTGTGTGCGTGCGCGTGTTGTGTGTGCGTGCATGTGTGTATGTTGGGAAAGGGAAATGTATAATAAATCCGCATTGAGGCCATACTCGTTAATTTAATGGAAAATTTGAATTAATACTAGTAACAACTCATTATTAAGGTTAATAGGCAAGAATTTTATCGATTCTGACTTTTAATTTTTATTTTAACACATTCATCGCGGAAATGGCGCGCCTTTGTCCCACCCTCTGCGCTAAGAGCCTGAGCCACTCCTCGCAGCGCTGAAATTGAAACAAAACACAAATTCATTTAAAAATTGTTTATTTTACTTTGAAAAATAATAATCAATAACATTTCTCACTCTAATGATTTGTTTGTCCTTACAAACATAAAAAAAATAATGAAATGTCGTCTCCGTTTGGGAAAATCAATTCTAGCTAATATTCCTGGAAGACGAGTTATCTCGTCCCTAGCGATGAGTGTTAAGGTGACCTGACGTTCCTAGACAGTTTCAGCTTTACGTTTAATGTCCGGGTGTCCCAACATATTTACTCATATTTAATATCCTTGTTTTCAACAGAAATCCTACACTAATCCGATTTTCCGAAGTTCAACTTTAAAAAAATTACTGTTTTGAATCTTATGAAATTCCTCTTTTCTATTAACAAAATGTTAAAACACTTCCCTCTGTGTAATAAAATACAGTAAAACCGGTCAGAATGAAACCTGTCTAAAAACAGAATCATCTCTTGGGAAAAATTTCGTGGTTCCGACCGAGGTAATGCCATACCTTCCATAATTGAAACTTGTTTAAACTGTAAAAGTTTTTCCAATCCCTTGTGATTTTTTTACGTGAGCCCATTTTATACAGGTATAGTGAATTAAATCTATTTATTTTAAGCCTGAATAAGCAAAAAAATTACAGAAAATGTTTCTAAAAATCCTTAATATAAATTCTAAATTTGTTTTAAAATTATAAAACTAAGAAAAAGAACATTTTGAGGGGTGGAAAAAATAGGTTTTATATTGGGGGGGAGGGGAGGGGGATGTGTATTAATACCTGTATTATACTTTAACCCCCATACTTTAAAGCAATTTTGCATCATATTTAACACAAATACTTCCATTTTGATGAACAAGACCTTACAAGTAAAATTTACACTACAAAAAATGTACGCTTTCAGTAATTGTTTAAAAATAGGACTATCTTAAAACTTTTTAAATTACCAAAGTGTTAAACTCCATAGCTTCTTCTGTGAATGAAAATAAATGAGTAGAACACTTTCTTATATTTATATTTTTAAATCGAAAAGAAATTTTTAAGGACCTAGAAGGAAAATTTTACAATCATACAGTGTTTTTTTTTTTTTTTGTCAGAAAGGAACTAAAAGAAAAAAACAAATTCTATTCAAATGGTGGGAACTCAAATTGCTCTTTTTAATTTATCTATTAAGTTTTTAGGTGCACCCGAGTGGGTGATCATTTTCAGAAGTTGTAAACGTACAAGCTGTTCCTCAATTTTTTAAAGAAACTTTCAGGAGAGGTAATGCGGTCAAAACAACTTTTTTTTTGTACAGTAGACAGTACCGCAATCCACTTATTCCCTTACTGCAAGCTGAACTTGAATTTTCATTCGCAAACAGTAATGACGATATTTTAGAGATTTTCATCATGTTAACTTTACTTTGAAAGGAATATGACGAAATCATTAGAAATGATTGAATATTGGTCATTGGTCAGCGACATGGTATATGCTATCAGCTGCATTTTGAATAATGGAATGTCTAGCTTACTGTTTAGATGTGAATTTTGGCAATTTCCAGCATTTCTCGCCATGTCACCATATTTCACAGAAACCCAAATAAGTGTCTGTGGAAAATATATCGTTACAATATTTTCAGTTAGCAGAATATTCAGTAGTATGATCAAATAGGCCGAATACGGAATATTCGGTGCTCCTTAATTTTAAAGGTAGAGGAATGAAACTCTCACAGGTAAAAGTGGTCATTAAAATATATTATAATGTTTATTATAAATAAATTCCACTTTTTAAAAAAATGTTTACAAAAATTCATAAATATATATTTTTAGAAGTATGCAGCTGAAAGACATTTTTGTATCGAAAACATCAGTTTAAAATTCAATAAAACTTCCAAGTAAAATATGCGTTTGATTGAAGAATTTTATCCGTCTTATATAGTTAACAAACCAGATCGAGTTTTAATCAGGACACGATATTAAAACTAAAGAAACAGATCTCTCAGATCTCACAGGCCGTTAAAAAAATATTTGTATTTCACCATAGCGAAATATGGACTGAATTGCTATTATTCATGAATTAAAATTCAACTTTCTAATGAAAGATTCTATGACGATTTAGCCCGGTATCTTGTGTTCAGCATTAAACATGTACTCTTTTCGCAATGATTACTACAGCTATATAAAAACTAAATAAATTTAAATAAAAGAAGCTAAATTTTACCAATTTATGCCTCTATCAATTTTTATTTATAACAAATTATATTTATTATAGAGCTTCGTGGAAGAACGTGTTATGTTACCTTTTCTCAAAGTATGTTTTATTTTTTTCGATGAAGGTGCAGTGAGATACTTTATCATGTGTTAGAGCTAAAATACCCAGATTCTATCCAGATTCTACCCAGTCTTTGATCAATTATTTATTAACATTTTATATTTTAATATCAAATCTCTCTATTCTAAAACAAGTAGGTAAGTGTGATCATAGATCGCACGGAGGGTTTCGTTTAATATCTCTTTTAAAGCACTTTATCCTTAAATTAACAAATCAAAATTGCTAATTTAAAATGATTAATTCCTTACATAAATGGCAGCACCATTACATTTAGGAATGCCCCCCCCCCCCCAAAAAAAAAAAAAATCATCCACTAACCTATTTAAATTTTTTATATTTCACTAATAATATTTATAAGAGGACACCGTCAAAAAAACGCATGTAAAACGGGAGGGAGAGGCTTCGGATGCGTATAAAATGAATAAGTTTTCACAGATCTATTTAACGATACGTCAAATGAGGGGTTGTCCTTAAAATTTAGAAAAGTGTCCCCCGGAAGGAGACAACGTAGGGGAGGGGCATCGGATGTCTATAATATGAAAAAGTTTTCATGGACCTATCTAACGATATGTCACATGAGTGGTGTACTTGAACTTTCGAAAAGTGCCCCCGGGGTAAAAAAGGGGGGGGGGGCATCGGATGTGTATAATATGAATAGGTTTTCATAGACCTATCTAACGATATGTCACATGAGAGGTTTACTCAAAATTTAGAAAATAGCCCCTCCCTGGAGCACCCTCCCCTCTCCCGCGAATTGCCCACTCTTTAAATTTTTAAGGTTAAAAAATAATATTGATATGACGGCTTAGTGAAAAAACGCATTCAAAACTCAATAAACAGCTTATCTAAAGAAAAAAGAGAAAATACCTCCCTCCCCAACACCCAAATTACACGCACCCTCGCTTTATAAATTTTTTAATATGTGTTATAAATTATTTCAAAGTTTAAAAGCGATTGGTTAATTAGTTTTCTTAATTTTAACAATTCCGCGTCAATAGTCTTCCTTAGAGGGTCTCTCCCCTCCCCCGGAATTTCCCAATCTTTCAAATATTTAATGTTATAAAATAATATTTATTTGAGTACTTACTGAAAAAAGAAATAACCAGCTGATCTGAAGAAAAAAGAGAAAATCGCCCCCTTCTCCCTCCATTCAAATTCCACGCACCCTCACTATATAAATTTTGTATTATGTGTTATAAACTATCTCAAAGCCTCTCTCTGTGCTTTTTTAATGGGGAAAAATGAGTTTGAAGAAATTGAAATTTTTAATTGTAGAAGAACGTGGTATGAAATCAGGCATCTCTATCTTTCAAATGGTTAAAAAATGATATTTAAAGGAGCGCTCAGTCAAAAAACGCGGGCTCAGTGAAAAAGCACATTTAAAGCGAAAAAAACAGCTGATAAAAAAAAAATAATAATAAATAGAGAAAAAAGCCCCCTTCCCCCTCACCAAAATTGAACGCACGCTAACTTTATAATATTGTTATTATCTCTTATAAACTATCTCAAAGTTTAAAAATTGATTTTTTGATAAATTCAAAAATTGTGGGCTGATTTCTTTTAAATAGACATATTATTAATTAGCGTACGATTTTACACCCGGTTGCGAAGAACCAAAATTCTAAAAGCAATTTTTAAAAAATTTTGTAGTTAGTATTAAAAATCGCAGTATAAAAATTATCTGTTTTCTGTATCATGCCACGTGACCTGCAGTTTGAAAGAAGCAAATCTCAGATTAACAATATAAAAACAATATAAAATCTCCTAGTACATTGAAAGCCACCTGTTTTGGAATTTCCGTCGATGGCACATAATCTAAACAGCAGACGTCTGTCACATTTTCAAAGAACGAAAATAAAAGTTTTTTTAATCGATTTTTGAAGATTTTTCGAGTTTTTATGGTACGATCGAGATAAATTTTCGAATTTCTGAAAGCTTATTTATTTTTTTTTTTTCACGTCCTGTGGTCCTAATTTCGAACTCGTAGGATGAACAGAAAAAAGTTATCGCGGCTTAAAAGAGTCGCCAGTCCATATTTTCCGTTAAAACCACACCTTCTTGCAAACATTTCTGCGAGAAAATCCTGAGTTTACAAAAAGTAGATGCTTCTTCTGAATTATGAAACCCGTTCCAATTTTTTATTGGGATTTTTTAATGAATAACGTCCGTTAATTACGACTTTTTCAAAATTTTATGATTTGTCGTTTGATCTCTGATGTTCAGCTATAAGTATGCAAAATTTCAAGTCTCCAACATATATAGTTTCTGAGAACGGGCTCTATGACGGACAGACAGACAGAGGAGTAAGACGAATAGGGTTTCGTCAGATGAACGAAACCCTAAAAAAGTAACTAATGCTGTCCCCGCCGCCGTAAATGAATTTTTTGAGATGGGAGGTCTTTCTTTGCTTATATCAAGACAACTACTGCATATAAAAATATAGCAATTTGCAGTATTACAGAGAAATGTTTGATAAACACGCTGAAGCAGGCAGTTTTTAAATCAAAGAATTATTTTAAGAGCTATTTAATGTTAAATTCGATCAAAATCCTTCCATTAAAAAAGTTTTATAAGAGCAAAAACTATACATAGGAATTTAATAATTTTTTCTGAGGATATATACATTACAAACTCGCGTTGTGCAGACTGCATTTATTAGGTGGCTTTCATTACAAAAAGTTACCTATTGCAGCCGTTCGGAGGAAAGCGATTTCAAAAAATTTTGGTATATTTTCATCGATATGACCCCCAGACCCCGAAACCACCATCCGTTCAAAATTGATATATATATATATATATATATCTGACATATGCCACACTGTAACTCTCGTAATTATGAACCGATTTCGATGTAATTCGGTGTGTACATAGTACATACAAATGCCTCGACCGAGTTCGTTGGCCAGCTTCATCCGCCGTTTTGTTTCAAAATGGCGGCCATTTCAAATTTTTAAAAAAATTTAAAATTTGAAATGTGGTACCAAAAAATTAAAAATGGAAAAATATTTTTTTCTTATGTATTTGATCTTTATACAAAGATTATGGAGCAGTTTTTGTTTCGTTTATATCTTACAAAATGGCTGAGTTATAGCATTTTGAATTTCTAGCGTGGCTGACATTTTGAAACGTCCTGAATTTTGTCACGCGATAAAAGGCGTATTTATGAACCGATTTGGACGTAACTTCGTTTATACATAGTACATACCAATGTCTCGACTGGGTTCTTTGGCCAGCTTCATCCGCCATATTGTTTAAAAATGGCGGCCATTTAAATTTTTAAGAAAAATTTTAATTTGAAATGTGGTACCAAAAAATTAAAAATGGAAAAATATTTTTTTTCTTATGTATTTGACCTTTATACAAAGATTCCGGAGCAGTTTTTGTTTCGTCTATATCTTAAAAAATGGCTGAGTTATAGCATTTTGAATTTCTAGCGTGGCTGACATTTTGAAACGTACTGAAATTTGTCACGTAATAACAGGCGTATTTATGAACAGATTTGGATGTACCTTGGTGTGTACATAGTACATACAAATATCTCGACCGAGTTCGTTGGCCAGCTTCATCCGTCATCTCGTTTCAAAATGGCGGCCATTTAAAATAATTTAAAAAATAAAAAAATTAAAATGAGCTACCAAAAAATTGGAAAATGAAAAAGATTTTTTCTGTATGTGTTTGACCTTAATACAAAGATTCCGGAGCAGTTTTTGTTTCGTCTATATCTTAAAAAATGGCTGAGTTATAGGATTTTGAATTTCTAGCGTGGCTGACATTTTGAAACGTCCTGAATTTTGTCACGCGATAAAAGGCGTATTTATGAACCGATTTCAATGTAATTCTGGGTTTACATAGTACATACCAATGTCTCGACCAAGTTCGTTGGCCAGCTTCATCCGCCATTTCGTATCAAAATGGCGACCATTTAAAATTTTTAAAAAAATTTAAAATTTGAAATGTAGTACCAAAAAATTGAAAATGGAAAAATATTTTTGTCTTATGTATTTGACCTTTATACAAAGATTTCGGAGCAGTTTTTGTTTCGTCTATATCTTAAGAAATGGCTGAGTTATAGCATTTTGAATTTCTAGCGTCGCTGACATTTTGAAACGTCCTGATTTTTGTCACGTAATAACAGGCGTATTTATGAACAGATTTGGATGTACCTTTGTGTGTACTTAGTACATACAAATATCTCGACCGAGTTCGTTGGCCAGCTTCATCCGCCATCTCGTTTCAAAATGGCGGCCATTTAAAATAATTTAAAAAATAAAAAAATTAAAATGAGCTACCAAAAAATTGGAAAATGAAAAATATTTTTTTTTGTATGTGTTTGACCTTAATACAAAGATTCCGGAACAGTTTTTGTTTTGTCTATATCTAAAAAAATGGCTGAGTAATAGCATTTTGAATTTCTATTGTGGCTGACATTTTAAAACGACCTGATTTTTGTCACGCGATAACAGGCGTATTTTGAACCGATTTGGATGTAACTTGGTCTGTACATAGTACATACCAATGTCTCGACCGAGTTCGGTGGCCAGCTTCATTCGCCATCTTGTTTCAAAAGGGTTGCCGTTTAAAAAAAAATTAAATTTAAAATTTAAAATGAGGTATTAAAAAATTGGAAATTGAAAAAGATTTTTTTTATGTGTTTGTCCTTGATACAAAGATTCCGGAGCAGTTTTTGTTTCTGAAAATTTGTTCTTTTGTTTATATCTCAAAAAATGGTTGGATTATAGCACTTTGAATTTCTCGCTTGGCTAACATTTTGAAGCGATCTTGTATTTGTCACGCGATAACACACGTATTCGCCTATTTCGATGTAAGAAGGCATGTGGATAGTATACATCAATACCTCGACTAAGTTCGCTGGCCAGATTCATCAGCCATCTTGTTTCAAAATGGCGGCCATTAAATTAAAATATATATATATATTTAAAGTGAGGTGCAAAAAATTATAAATTGAAAAAGGTTTCTTTCTTAAGTATTTGACCTTGATATGAGGATTCAGGAGCATTTTTTGTTTGTCTTTACCTTAAAAAATGGCTAAGATATAGCAGTTTGAATTTCTATTGTGGGTGACATTTTGAAAAATCTGATTTTTTTTTATGCGACAGCATTCGTATATATCAAGCGATTCCGATATGAGTGAGCATGTGCACAGCAATTACTAAGGTCTCGACCAAGTTCACTGGTTAGCGTCATCAACCATGTTGTCTTAAAATGGCAGGCACTTTAAGAAATCGCCGAATTTGGCAGCCAAATATAAGTTACTTTAAAGAAAAGCAGCTTGGATAAAGCTGACTAATTTCGCGAAATTCTCATTCATTATATTGATGAAAATTAGTATTGAATCTCCTATATTCGGTTTCCACTAAATTGAGCTTCGTGTGTTTGAATAATATATGTTGGCTTTTTTAAAATAAGGAATATGAAAGCTACCTCTTCCTCCCGGCACTGGCCGGAAGGACTTTTGAATTTCTAGCGTGGCTGACATTTTGAAACGTCCTGAATTTTGTCACGCGATAAAAGGCGTATTTATGAACCGATTTGGACGTAACTTCGTTTATACATAGTACATACCAATGTCTAGACCGGGTTCGTTGGCCAGCTTCATCCGCCATCTTGTTTAAAAATGGCGGCCATTTAAATTTTTAAGAAAAATTTAAATTTGAAATGTGGTACGAAAAAATTGAAAATTGAAAAAATATTTTCTTATTATGTGTTTGACCTTGATAAAAAGATTCGGGAGCAGTTTTGTTTTGTCTATATCTTAAGAAATGGTTGAGTTATAGCATTTTGAATTTCTAGCGTGGCTGACATTTTGAAACGTCCTGATTTTTGTCATCTAATAACAGGCGTATTTATGAACCGATTTGGATGTACCTTGGTGTGTACATAGTACATACAAATATCTCGACCGAGTTCGTTGGCCAGCTTCATCCGCCATCTTGTTTCAAAATGGCGGCCATTTAAATAAATTTAAAAAATAAAAAAATTAAAATGAGATACCAAAAAATTGGAAAATGAAAAAGATTTTTTTCGTATGTGTTTGACCTTAATACAAAGATTCCGGAACAGTTTTTGTTTCGTCTATATCTAAAAAAAATGGCTGAAAGAAATGGCTAAAGAAATCGCCGAATTTGGCAGCCAAATATAAGTTACTTTAAAGAAAAGCAGCTTGGATAAAGCTAATTCCGCGAAATTATCATTCATTATATTAAAAAAAATAGTATTGAATCTCCTATATTCGGTTTCCACTAAATTGAGCTTCGTGTGTTTGAATGATATAAGTTGGCTTTTTTAAAATAAGGAATATGAAAGCTACCTCTTCCTCTCGGCACTGGCCGGAAGGACTTTTTTTTTAATTTGAGTAATTAAAAAAAAAATTCTTTTCAGATTTCTATTCGAATTTCCATCATTCTAAGAGATAATTTATTTTATAATTAGAAAAGGTAATTTTTTTATACCGCTGCCAATTGGTATAACAGCGCAAATAATTATACTTTCTCTCAAATAAAAAAAATATTTACACTCGACTATTAAAAAGAGAAGGAATTATTTAAATAATAATTAAATGAACACCTGTTAAAAGTAGGAAATAGGGAAAATTACGTCATAAAAATTGTATCTCGTGAATTATGAAAAGTAAGAAATTTTTAGAATATTTAATTATTACACGAGAAACGCATTTAATGGGAAAAATTACATCATATTTAAAATGCCGAAATATTAAATACAGTGAAACCTCTCTGTAAGGGCCATATACCGTCCCATTGAAAATTGGCCCTTATGAGAAGTGGCCCTTGAATAGGGGTGACCAAATTTTTCATTTCTCTTTCTTTTTATCCCGCGATTTTTAAAATATGCATATTCTTTCATTAAGTTCTCTTTGTTTTTAACAATATTGTTTATTTGATTATTGCTGCAATTAAACTGTGAAACCAATTTTCTTGCAAATGTTCCTTGATCATGACAATTAGGAACTTTTTGTCATTCAAATCCAAATGTACTCTTTGGCTTGATGTAGATGCCATAATTTTAAATTTTACATAAGCCTGAGCATAAAATTTCTAGTGTAAAAATTGTACTTCAATATGCATTCGTAGTTTTAGTAAATGTGGAATCAGTTTTTCTAGATAACCTGTTATCCTCTGTGTGCCAACAACAAAGGGTCAAGTTTCTCCTCCAACCCAACCTCTACAGGTTGAAAGGTCAAACAAAGTGTGAGGAACACCTGTTTGTCTCACTTGTGGAAAAGTTTGTGGTCATTCATTGTGTTATTAAATCCTCTCCATCTCCCCTGTCTTTTTTGTTGCAAGTGCAGTTGTTTATTGAACTCTTATATTTTGGTTCAGGAATTCAATAAACCTGTTTAGGATTTAAGGCAAATGTGAAAAAAATGGCCTTTATGAGGGGTAGGTGCGGTCCCTAATAGGAGTAAATTTAACGTTATGTCTATGGGAAAATTTATCGTTCCTAAAAATATTGGCCCTTAATACAGGTGGCCCTTGAATAGGGGTTGCCTTTAAAGGAAGTTTCACTGTATCATCATATGTAAAATACCTAAATTAATTAAATTATTACGGCTGAAAAACTTTTAGTGGTTAAAATGTGGTCATTTTAAAATATCTCAAATAATAATATTCCCAAACATTTTTAAATTGAATAATATATTTGCACGTGAATATTAAAAAAGAAACAAAAACTTTAAATGATTAAAATATTACACGTGAAACGCATTACTGGTATAAAATACTTCATATAATAAAACTATGCACTTAAAATGATTTTCTTTGGACAATATTAATGTGGCGTCACATTGGAACCACACGGTATTAAAAAAGCGCGGCTAGCAAATTTGTTTTATATTTCATTACTTGATGCAGCATAAATAAATGTAAATCAAAATCATGCGCAAAATACTTTCGATTAATTTTATACGAATTACTGTTCAATAAATACATATTCGTATTTACTTATTAATTAAAATAAACAATTTACATTTTAAAAATAACATGAAAATATGCATGATGGTGTAATAAAATAGAGACAAAATTTCATGGATAAGCTATACCTGTTCCTGAAAATATCTAAAACTCGATCAAAAGATAAAATTAATATATAAGCGTAAAATTTCAAAACACAATGCTTTTCATTACCGTGGTTCTGAATGTTATTCCTAACCAGATGGAGTTTTCTAACCTCGGACCGAAAGGAAGAATATTTTCTATAGCGTCATTATAAAAATCCGAGAGGCAGCAGGATTTTTAACCTAACCCTTTTGTGGAAGCTGATTTTCAAATGAGTAATTGATCTTAAATATAAATCCCAAAAACAGCCGTCAGCTGTCGTGACAGCGGTGGATGAGGCCGTGGTAAACGAAAATTCAAACGGAATATTCATACGGCCCTATTCAAACGGAAAAGCATGGCAACCCTATTACAGAAGATAATTTCCGTTGGTAATAATATCATTCAATCTTCCATAACCTGATAATAATTGTAAAACAGGGCACATTACCATGCTTTTAAAAGCTGCGAAGTCTGAACGGGAGGGGACGAGGCGAGGGGCTAGCATAGCTCGCAGGGGGCAGAGCCTCCTAGTAATTTAAATATTATTAATAATTTTTATATTTGAAAATTAAATGTCGATAAGTTTTTTTGGAGTTTAGTTACACCTGGAGTTTAGTAGAACTGAAAACGCACTTCCAGCAATTATTGTTAATAGACAGCATAGTAGCTGAATTTTTTATATAACCTTGTAAATGAATGGTGAATGCTATGCACACCATATTCTATAGTAAGCCTCTTTTGGTGTACTTCAGTGACATATATCAATTTCGGTATGTTTGAAATAGTGTAACATCATTAAAATACACCGCAAACGATTTTTCCCCATACACCGTAATATAACGGATCTTTTTTTAGTGTCCTTGTAGACGAACTATAAATGCTATACACTTCATTTTCAATACCAAACATGCCATAGTAAACCTCAATAACATATGTCAATTGCATGGCAATCCGAGCATATTTACGCGAGTTAGAGTCGGGGATCGACTTACAGATTTTGGGGGCCCTGGGCACAAATATAATAGCGACCACCTATAACATTTTAAGTGCAAAACTATAATGCATACAGCATAATAATTTTTGAAATTTTAAATATGTTTATTATTTTTTGGAATAATGTAACTTGAGGATCCTCTAAAATCGGGGGCCCGGGCCCATGCCCCGAATGCCCTCCAGTAAATCACAATCCGGTTACAGCACGGACACGGACAGACAGACAAACCGAATTCATAAACACTTTACAACTATGTTCAAAAGTGCTAAAAACAACAATAAAATTTACACCAAAAAGCTTTCATTTCAATTTGCTCGGAATTTCAATTTGGTTACATAGTACCCTTTTCCTGTAAGCACCTCCATTTATACAGAATATCAAAGAATTTGAGGAAAATACAGTCTGAAATTCGAAGCGAAGGGCCACATGACAGTAACACTTCCCATATTTTAAAGTACAGGATTTATTTGTGCACTGGTAATTAATTAGGCATAGAAAGTGAAAGTTACCCCACAGTCAGACACACCACACAGTCACGGCTTAGGTACGCACCGCACGGTAGAGGTCTGCACGGGCCGGAATTTCCAGGCCCGGGCCCGGCCCGGCCCGGCCCGAACGAAAGCTATCTTGGCCCGGCCCGGCCCAGTGTAAAAATTGGAAGTTCGGCCCGAGCCCGGCCCGGCCCGTTTGCATTTTTACAGTTCTCGGCCCGGCCCGTACAAAAATCAGTGAAAACAGGCCCGGCCCGACACAATTTCTACAAAAAAGAAAAATCCGTTTTTTCTCAACATACAATTAAGATTCTTTTAATGAATACTACATACATATTTATGGGAACATTTTACAGTATATTTTACATTACTATGTTTTCAAAACAGAAAACACACAATAATAAACATTAAAGATTACTTACAGTGTTTTAGTCATCGTGTCTGCAGACATTTCAAAATGGAAATAAGGATTCATTAAAAGATTAATGTAGTTCAGAATAAAGGATTAAAAACGTGATAACTTTTGACGCTGTATAATAAAAAGTAGATTTGTGAAAATATTTCTCTCATTTTTAAGGCTTTTCTCAAATCTAAAGGAGCTACATTTCGACACATTTATGAATTATTTTCTTTTCGGAAACGCGTAAGATTGGCAGGTATTCTTATTCAGAAGCTATGTAAATGTCGTTTTTTTTTCATAGATAAAAGCAATATAGCTGTCTGAAAATACTGTCAAAGTTAGCGTTTTGAATCGAATTTCCGGAAGCGATAGCACAGGAAAGGAGAAAAACGTACAGTCACGTGACCGGAATCTCTGTTATCTCTGTAAGTAATTTATCAAATATGGAAAAAGCTATTTGTTTCCAAATGCCTTCAATAGGCAGGCCTGTCAATTTTATGACTTTATAGTTAAAAATTTTGTCAAAAAATGTGTCTGAAAGCTTCGCATTGTTGAGCAGTGAATATGAGAACCACCTTAAGGTATATTTCCAAAGATACTTTTAAGAGAGTTCATTATCACTATTAATACTACAAAACACAATGACTGTTCTACACATTCTGAGATCGATTAAGACCAGTTCCGTCCCGGCACGAGTCTGCTGAAAAAAAAATTAAACTCGGAATCAGACATTTTGTAACTGTACGATGCCGATCTGTACGATGGACATGTTACATTTCTGTATTGATATTGTTAAACTCGCATCGGATCGTGACACATATATACTTCTCGAGAAAATCATATTCATTGAAAACGGTTCGTATTTAATCTGCTTCGCTTAAATTCTTATATCGGGCCGATAGGCCCGATTAATTTTTTTGCCGGCCCGGCCCGTTTATTTTGTCTGTCGGCCCGGCCCGGCCCGTTCAAAAAATTGTCCTAATTCTGTCGGCCCGGCCCGTTTGAAAATTCTCCTTCATTCCGCCGGCCCGGCCCGTGCAGACCTCTACCGCACGGGTCATCTTTAACAATAGGACCCCATTCTTAATTTTTCTCCAACTCGGAACGCCGATGGGTTACATTTGTGTGAGAAGATACAGCGTATGAGTTTATCGCTCGTTTGGCTGTCTTTCTCTTTCCTGATAAATAGTTCATCTCTAATAACATAAAAATAAACTGAGAAAGAACAAGTTCCAAAGAAGGTTTATTTAAGATAATCTGTAGTTAAAAAATGTTATTGTTTAGATGTAGTAATCTTACTTGGAGTTCTGGATTTAGAATTGTAAGCAAACAAGTAAAGTACTTATTGATTAGCATGTTATTAAAACTGAGTACTTACTAGAGTTTTCTGTTTTCAAAATTTAATACATCTCAAATTTATAATATATATATATATATACATATATCTTGCATATATATACAATTGATAAGAGAGTAAAAAAGAGACTTAAGTAGTTTAAAAAACGAAATCATTTTTTATGACTTTTGTTTTTGAGAAAAAATTTCAGTCTGACTTTATAACATATATAACTGTCTTATATATAATTGATAAGAAAAATAAGAGATTAATGGGGAGGTGGGTATTAACTGAATCAGTTAAATAATTTATAAGCTTTAGTAATTTTTTTAGCAATTCTGTTTTTGAAAATTCCATTTTTAACTCATTTCAATTAATTCCATAAAACATACGTACAGTATGTTATATGGATTCATTTTTTCCGCATTAAATACGAGAATAAGTAAAAAGTAAGTATGATAAATAATTTTGAAATTTTAATAATTTTTTTATTTTATTTCGATGTTGAAATCAGGCATTTTTCTGGAGGAAGAATTTTTAAAGCTCCAGGAAGTATTTGCACTTAACAATATTAATAAGCGTTAAATTAAAAATCTTCCAGTGAGGTTATCCCCCCCCCCCACACACACATACATACATACACACACACACACTCGAACCAAGGCTACCTCCTGAATTTATCATTGAGCACCTTTGTTTTGAAATATTTTAAAAATATGATTTACATTAAAGAGGCCAATAAAATCTTATGCGTTGCAATGAAACAGTTATGGCAACCGTTGAAAAGTTAGGGCTTGAGAAGAGGACTTTTATATTTTTAATTTGTATTTAACATTAGGGATGTTTATTTAGTAGAAATTAGAATTTAAAGCAAGTGCCTCCCTTTTTTAGCTCACAGGCTATCAAAGCCTGAGAGCTAATGTGCCCGCCCGTTCTGTATGTATGTATGTACGTATGTATGTATGTATGTATGTACGTAACGCGATAACTCTTGATAGAAACTTCCGATTTGCTTCAAAATTTTTTTCTAGGTTCATTGTGATAAGGCGCTTCCCTGATTAGTTTTGGGAGTTCATTGGTTAAGGATAAAGGGGAAAAAACGGGGTTAGTCCAACCCCCTAATTCAGATAAATGGGTTTTTCATGCAGAATCATTCGATTTGCTCCGAATTTGGTATACCGGTTTATTATGTTAAGGAACTTCACTGATTAATTTTTGGTGTTCATTGGTTAAGGATAAAGTGGGGAAAAGGGGGTTAGTCCACCCCCTTAATTCAGACAAATGGGTTTTTCTTGCAGAATCATTCGATATGCTCCGAATTTGGTATACCGGTTTATTATGTTAAGGAACTTCCCTGATTAGTTTTGGGAGTTCATTGGTTAAGGGTAAAGGGGGAAAAGGATGGTTAGTCCACCCTTTTAATTCAGATAAACGGGTTTTTCATGCAGAATCATTCGATTTGCTCCGAATTTGGTATACCGGTTTATTGTGTTAAGGAACTTCCCTGATTAGTTTTGGGGGTTCATTGGTTAAGGATAAAGTGGGAAGTGGGGCTAGTCCACCCCCTTTATTTATATAAACGGGTTTTTCATGCAGAATTATTCGCTTTGCTCCAAAATAGATTTATGAGTTATGGGGATAAGGTAAAAAATAAAATAAACTGAATAGATGAAATGGTCGAGAATTTCTAATCTATAATTTTCTAGGTGATGAAAGATACATTATATTATGAATCATTTGATTTATGAGAATTTATCTCTTGATTTTTAGCTCACAGGCTATCAAAGCCTGAGAGCTAATGTGCCCGCCCGTTCTGTATGTATGTATATATGTATGTAACGCGATAACTCTTGATAGAAACATCCGATTTGCTTCAAAATTTTTTTCTAGGTTTATTGTGATAAGGCGCTTCCCTGATTAGTTTTGGGAGTCCATTGGTTAAGGATAAAGGGGGGGGGGAACGAGGTTAGTCCAACCCCTTAATTCAGATAAATGGGTTTTTCATGCAGAATCATTCGATTTGCTCCGAATTTGGTATACTGGTTTATTATGTTAAGGAACTTCCCTGATTAGTTTTTGGTGTTCATTGGTTAAGGATAAAGGGGAAAAAGGGGGTTAGTCCACCCCCTTAATTCAGATAAATGGGTTTTTCTTGCAGAATCATTCGATTTGCTCCGAATTTGGTATACCGGTTTATTATGTTAAGGAACTTCCCTTATTAGTTTTGGGGGTTCATTGATTAAGGATAAAGGGGGAAAAGGGGTGTTAGTCCACCCCCTTAATTCAGATAAATGGGTTTTTCATGCAGAATCATTCGATTTGCTCCGAATTTGGTATACCGGTTTATTATGTTAAGGAACTTCCCTGATCAGTTTTGGGGGTTCATTGGTTAAGGATAAAGGGGAAAAGGGGGGTTAGTCCACCCCATTAATTCAGATAAATGGGTTTTTCATGCAGAATCATTCGATTTGCTCCGAATTTGGTATACTGGTTTATTATGTTAAGGAATTTCCCTGATTAGTTTTGGGGGTTCATTGGTTAAGGATAAAGGGGGAAAAGGATGGTTAGTCCACCCCTTTTAATTCAGATAAATGGGTTTTTCATGCCGAATCATTCGATTTGCTCCGAATTTGGTATACCGGTTTATTGTGTTAAGGAACTTTCCTGATTAGTTTTGGGGGTTCATTGGTTAAGGATAAAGGGGGAAGGGGGCTAGTCCACCCCCCTTAATTTATATAAACGGGTTTTTCATGCAGAATTATTCGCTTTGCTCCAAATTTGGTATACCGGTTTATTATGTTAAGGAGCTTCCCTGATTCGTTTTGGGGATTCATTGGTTAAGGATAAAAGGGGGGCTAGTCCACCCCCTTAATTTAGATAAATGGTTTTTTTGCAGGATTATTCGATTTGCTCCAAATTTGGTATACCGGTTTATTATGATAAGGAGCTTCCCTGATTAGATTTGGAGGTTCCCTGGTTAAGTATAAAGGGGGAAACGGGGGCTAATTCCCCTTCACTTATTTTTTTGAGGGGCATTATTCTTTAAAATAAGAGTATGATATACAATTAGTGTGAATAGCCTGTGAGCTCAATGCCATCAGCTTAGCTGGGCACTTTTCTTTTTATTTAACCTGCAGGCATGTTTTATGCTATTACAAAAATATTGATTAATTAAAAAATATGTGTGTGGGTGGGGACTGGAAAAAGGTGGTAATAAATTTTACATTTACTCTATCATATCTGTTTGTGCCATGTTATTGATTTTGTAGTATTTCAGTTTATATAAATTTATTCTTTTTATTAGATATACAGGGATATTTTTTATAAAGGCCTTTTGTTAGATTTTTGAAATGCAAACGGAGCATAATTTTATTTCTTTCATCAGATAAAAAGTAACAACCATTACTGAAATAAAATATTGCTGTTTTAAAAAAACTTGTAAACTATTTATGGAAATAATTTTATTGAGGTTGCAAGTAATCTTTAAAAATTCTAAGAAAATGGATGTTTAAAACTAATTTTTGAGATATGTTTGTCATGAAAAGGCAGCTTTACTCTATGTTCTGGGCCTTACACTATAAGGCCTTGTTCTAGGTATATGTAATACTTCTTTTTCCTAAATGAAATGATAAAAATGATTCATGGCTGAATCAAGAAAACTTTTGTTCATAAAAAATACACAGAAATTAAATTAATACTTATTTTAATAAAATTGCTTTGAATTGTTTTTCATCATATAAGACATTCACCTTCATTTAAGTTCTCTTTGAATTAATTTCAGATTAGTAAGTCAGAAATAATAAACATAAAGAAATTAAGGAACCAAATAAACAAAAGTCCTTCCGGCCAGTGCCGGGAGGAAGATGTAGCTTTCAAATTCCTTATTTAAAAAAAAACAACTTATATTATTCAAACACACGAAGCTCAATTTAGTGGAAACCGAATATAGGAGATTCAATACTAATTTTTATCAATACTAAATCATTATGAATGAGAATTTCGTGAAATTAGTCAGCTTTATCCAAGCTGCTTTTATTTAAAGTAACTTATATTTGGCTGAGATGTTGATGTATACTATCCACATCGTGTGGAATCGAATACGTGTGTTATCGCGTGGCAAATACAAGAACGTTTCAAAATGTTAGCCATACTAGAAATTCAAAGTGCTATAATTCAACCATTTTTTAAGATATAAACAAAAGAACAAATTTTCAGAAACAAAATCTGCTCCGGAATCTTTGTATCAAGGCCAAACACATAAAAAAATCTTTTACATTTTCCAATTTTTTCATACCTCATTTTAAATTTTAAATTAAATTTTTTTTTATGACAACCCTTTTGAAACAAGATGGCGAATGAAGCTGGCCAACGAACTCGGTCGAGACATTGGTATGTACTATGTACAGACCAAGTAACATCCAAATCGGTTCATAAATACGCTTGTTATCGCGTGACAAAAATCAGGTCGTTTTAAAATGTCAGCCACAATAGAAATTCAAAATGCTATAACTCAGCCATTTTTTTAGATATAGACAAAACAAAAACTGTTTTGGAATCTTTGTATTAAGGTCAAACACATACGAAAAAAATCTTTTTAATTTTCCAATTTTTTGGTATCTCATTTTAAATTTTAAATTTTTAAAAATTTTTTAAATGGCCGCCATTTTGAAACAAGATGGCGGATGAAGCTGGCCAATGAACTTGGTCGAGATATTTGTATGTACTATGTACACACCGAGGTACATCCAAATCGGTTCATAAATACGCCTTTTATCGCGTGACAAAATTCAGGACGTTTCAAAATGTCAGCCACGCTAGAAATTCAAAATCCTATAACTCAGCCATTTTTTAAGATATAGATGAAACAAAAACTGCTCCGGAATCTTTGTATAAAGGTCAAATACATAAGAAAAACATATTTTTCCATTTTCAATTCTTTGGTACCACATTTCAAATTTAAAATTTTTTAAAAAAATTTAAATGGCTGCCATTTTGAAACAAAATGGCGGATGAAGCTGGCCAACGAACTCGGTCGAGACATTGGTATGCACTATGTACATACCGAATTACATCCAAATCGGTTCATAAATTCGAGAGTTACAGTATGACAAAAGTCAGATATATATATATATATATATATATAATATATATATATATCAACTTTTGAGCGGAGGGTAGTTTCGGTGTCTGGGGGTCATGATCGATGAAAATATACCAAAATTTTTTGAAATCGCTTTCCTCGGAACGGCTGCAATAGGTAGCTTTTTGTAATGAAAGCTACCTAAAAAAGGGAGGATGGAGGCAATAAAAAGTTCCAATATCACAGAATACGCAAGTAACTTTTATATAATTAAAAATTATTTTAATTTCAAAATATTATGTTATATAAGAAATTTACATTAATAATTTAATGAGAATAGTAATTTAGTAACATAAAATAAAGTAATAGACTACTGCTTTAAATATCATTATTTAAATTACGATGCATTATTAACATTTAAATAATAAAAGTTAACTTACCTTATATATACAATGTATGATAAATGAATATATTATATTGCATAAAAAGAACTTTATTTTATTATATATATATATATATATATATATATATATATATATATATATTGTACAATAAAGAAACATAAATCTATATTTATAAAATATTATGTAAAAGTTAACAGGAAATTTTCACTTAAAATTTCAATTACATCCAGCGGCAAATAATTACATATTGTATTTAATAATTATTTTTTGTAAAGTTTTAATGAAATAAAAATATTATAATAAAAGTTATATTAATTACATTCTACATGCATATTTTCACACCTTTCTGAACAAAAATGAATTAAAACTTGTGTCATAAAGTTGTCCCTTTAGATTTGAGAACAATCATATCCATTTCATATCATATATCCATGTCCTATCAGTCATATCATATCCAAGTCATATCCATGACAAAAGTTTCATATTTTCAGTATTGTCAGTATATTCATATGTTCAGTTTCATATTTTCCGACTTATGCAGGGGCATGCGGGGCCACCGCCCGGGGCCCATGAGAGTAATCAGGATTTTCATTAAAAGGTGTGAAATGATATAAATTAGCCAAAAGTGACCAAAATTCATATATTTCAAACATTTAGGAAGGGAGTGTGGTCCCCTTTCCTCCCCCTTCTGCTTCCAGTACACCCCCCCCCCCCCCCCACACACACACAGAACACCCATGCAAAAAACAAACTACATCATTAGAAAACTAATGGTTAAAATTTATTAGTATGCCATTGTTTTCAAAAGAAATTCTACATTAAGGCTGTTCTTAACTGCTCTGCTCAACAAGCGCAAAACGTTTAACACATTTACAAATTCATTTTTTAACGGAAAGCTATAAAATCGGAAAGCCTGACCATGGAAGCGATTTGGAATTGAACTGTGTTTTCCATTTTTTTTTTTTTTAATCAATAAATTACCTATTGAGTTATAAGCTATTTTGATCACGTGACAAACACGTTTTTGGTCCACTCTTTAGTGTTTTTTCTCCTTTCGCGCGGAAATTCGGTTCAAAACGGCCACTTTGACTCTATTTTCTGAAAAATGTATTGCGTTTCCAAAAAGAAAAAAAACCAGCTCGATTACATAGTTTCTAAACAACAGCACCAGCTAGTTTCATGCATTTTCGAACAAAAATAAATTAAAACTTAATTCAGAAAGTTGCCCTTTCGGATTTGAGAACATCCTTAAAGTTTTCCTCGTAATGTGGCATGTTAAATTATTAATGATGACCAATTTGTGGCGTTCTCTTTTAGACATCTTATAACATACAAAGTAAAAGTTTGCAAACAAATATTCGTGTCAACCAATTTATCATTTTTTCTACTATTGTCTGACTAGTATTTTTTTAAGACTGTTCTCAAATCCAAAAGGACAACTTTATGACATAAGTTTTAACTTATTTTTGTTCGCAAATGCATGAATGGAGCAGATGTTGTTGCTCAGAAACTATGTAATTAAGCTGTTTTTTCCGTTTTTTTTGCAAACGCAATAGATCTTTCAGAAAGTAGTGTCAAAGTGGGCCAGAGAGCGTTTTGAACCGAATTTCCGCGCGAAAGAAGAATAATCACTCATGAAAGGGTGAAAAGCGTGTTTGTCACGTGATCAAAATCGCTTATAATTCAATAGGTAATTTATTTATCAAGAAATCGAAAACACAGTTCGATTCTAAATCGCTTCCATAGTCAGGTCTTCCAGTTTTATATCTTTCCGTTAAAAAACGAATCTGTAAATGTGTCAAAACGTTTTGCGCTTGTTGAGCAGAGCAGTTGAGAACAGCCTTAAAGTTGTGACCATCTTTTTGTGATACCCTGTATGTAGATGCGAGCAGTACCGGGTACAAAATTTATGCATACATATATGTATGAAATTTAGTACTAGCCACTTCCACATTATTCACAAGAAAATTCTATAGCTAGATAGAAGCCCCCCTCACCCCCAAACACCAACACCAGCAGAATGATGCTTGCCCCGGGGTCTTCTATACTCTTAGTCGGGCCCTGCATATTTTATCGGTTTCGTTTAAATTTTTATGTCGGCCCGGCTTGTTTAAAAAATTGTCCTAATTCTGCTTTACGGCCTGTTGGAAAGATCAGTGTTTTGGCGAAGCCCCGTTCGCTTACCGCCAAAGAAAAAAAGGCAGCAAGACGCGAATGCGCCATATCTGTCCCTTCAACTTTCACACCCCACCCCTCTTGACCTTTGGGGAGGAAAAGGTAATTAAAGCGTGCTCCTTAAACTTTTGCGACAGTCACAGAGAAATTGCGAAAAATCTATAAAAGGAAACCCCCTGCTAAGATAATCCTCTTTCTGGACAATTATTGAAAAAATAAGTTGACATCTGGTTTGCCTGAAAGGTGTTAGTTATCGCTTCTTAGACTTCCCTATACAGACTTATTATTTGTAGCCATTTGACTGCTAGTAAACAATAGAACAGAATTTAATACTAAAAATGTGATAAAAAATCTTTTTGCTTACCTTTAATAAAATGGAGACTGCACACTCTACTGTGTTTCAGCTTTGCTTCGGTGAGATCAGCTCTGTTTAGTCGTGCTAACCATGTATTTAGTCGTCTTTTTGTAATCTTTTCAATTTTTGATCCTTTGTTTGATATTATTCTGGAAAATCGATAAAAAGATATGCCCACATCTCTATCTGTTCGCTTTCCACAACCAAAGACAGCACACATTACCATGATTTCTCGTGATTTCTAACTAAATTAATTACACCAACGAACTTTGCTAAATGGCGCACTGGTGCAAACTGGTTTGCTTGTACGTCGAACTGTGTAGCAGACGACGCGTGACGTCATGTGCATACACACAATGGACTCTATTCAGGTGACGTCAGACGCCAGAGCTGGGGGTATGATGATCTGTTATTCTAGTTACTGCACCGGTAGAATACCAGTATGCGCAGGCGCAAACAGAGCTAGCAGACGACTTTAGCCTTGACCCAAGTTGAGTGCATACATTTTAACTGAAAATTTGCAAACTTAGGGAATTTTTTCGCATACTGAATAACATTTTGAATTTAGATTACAATATATTAAGTATATGTTGCTGGATCAAAGAATTTTTTTGCGGCATTTTTAACAAACAAGCATTAATAACTCGCACTCCATAGACTGCTATGCTAAACACCGCCAGTAAATACCGCCAGCAGACGAATTTTAGCCTTGACCTCAGGTCACCTGCATAAGGTCCATACTATGTAATACGAAAATCCCGCAGCTGGCGTTGCGATCGACACTTGGGATTTTAGCAGTATCGTCGCACATTTAAGGGATACAAATTTTTAGCGTTGTATGGATAGCATATTTTCACACTAGGTATTCTAGACGCTATATTTAAGGGTCGCGCCGTTTTTAGCGCCGTTTGGATAGAAGATTTCCACGCTATTTTCGAATTTAAATATCTCAATTTTTACTTTTGTATCACTCAAAGAGACAATTTTCCTGTACCGACAGCTGCGATCAGCGCCTCTATAGGCCGTTTAAGTTCCAACAGAAAATGGCTTCAAAGGAAATAGGTCTCATAAGAAGAAAATCGTGCTGTAAAAAATGTGTAAAATAGGTGACGCTATGTGCAGCACAGTTATACTCGGCTCGTCTGCCAATAAGCTGTTTGTTCATTGAGGGCCAGCCAATGAACGTGATCCGCAGAGGCGCTGGTATGCACACATTTTTATTCTATACTGTTGTCATTGTCCTTTTTACGTCGGAAGTCGCAACACTATATCAATTCTATGTCTTTAGAAGTCCTTATTTATATCTATGTTTATGATATCTATAATACGTGAAATATTTCTCTCCGCCGTCTTTCGCCAGCTTTCCGAATTGGTGTTGTGGTTCACTGAACTCTTCTTGTACCGTAAACATGATCATATTTAAAGATCTTATTACAGGTTTTTAAAATTTTTATTTCTAGCAAAGTTTTGTGTATTTTAACTTTTAATTTTCTGTTAGTAATTTTAATTTTTTTAATTTCAGGCGATGAGATGTTCACAGATTCTTCTAAATATAAATGTATTGATGACTGTATCTATGAAGTAGAATGCCGGGTAGGTGTGACTTTTATCGAAAAAAAAAAAAAAATGACGTTCGAAAAATTTGATTTTCCATTTATTTTAAAAGTTTGAAGCTACGGTTTCTATTCATTGTTATAATTAAAATTGGTAAATCTTGTATTGTTAATTAGTATGATAAACAATATGCAATGAAACAAGTATTTTCACGCAGGCATTATTTTGCTTAAGTAAACATCTGAAACAAGTGTGATTAAATTGTTAATGAGTAATAAGTTACATTTAGAAAAGTTACTGTTTCTTTTTTATACAACAATTTAAGTACATTAGCATAAATAACGTTGGCCTTCTTAAATTTTTTGAAATGTAAAATTGAAAATTACAACAAATGTGCCAAATGGAAGAAAACTGGGTTATTATTACCTGTTAGCACAAAACAAGTTCAAACGTGTTTTCTAGCAGTTTTAAAATACAGTTAGAATTTCTCTATTGTTTTGAAAGTAGTGATGTAAAATACCAAGGTATTTATTTTTAAGGGTATTACACGGGTAAGTAGCTTGCTTCAGCATTTACCTGGATACTTGTTTTTCAGTTTAATATAACTGTACAAAACACTCGTATTGCTGTCAGTTATGATGGATAAGTGTAAAAGAAAGGGAAAAAAAATTATACTTGGGCTTCTTCCAACATTAAACTCGAAAGAAAGCCAATGTTTTACATTTAAGTATTGGATTTAAATCTTTTAATTAATATGAAGAATATAAATAAGCTAACGTATTTATTAAGCGTTTTATCAAAAAAATCATTTACTTTTATTTACAAGAGAAAATATTCATATGTAATATGCAAAATGAAAATGTATAATTTCATCTCAGCAATTTAATTTGAAAAAAGCAATTAAGCATTAGACACAGTTTAAGAATCTCAATTATCTCAGTCATCCATATCTAATTTATTGCCACCTGAATGTATAGTTGGCAAATTAAAAAAGAAACTTTTGAAACCTTAGACCAGTGACCCAGAGCCGAACAATTTTTGATGCTCCAGCTCCGCTCCTAGATAAAATGCTGTGGCTCCGGCTCCAACTCAGCTCTAACTTCACACTTTTGAGTTGCAGATTTTAATTTACACATTTTAATTTTTTGCTCACATATTCTTTCTTCCTTTACCTTCATTAAAGATCTGACAAAATGCATTTTTCTTCTCACCAAACTTGAAATGCTCGTTCAGAAAATATGACCTCTTTTACCTTTTGCTATTAAAATAGAAACTTTGGTGGAATTTTAAACACACAAATCTTAAATTTCTTCTACACTTTTCAAACAACTAAAATTGTACAACTACACATGTAAACAACATGCGGCCATATTTTTCAATAGTGTTGTCACTTAGCTCAAGTAAAAGTAAAGTAGTGTTACCATGTTTTGGGAAGTTTTCCATATCTAATATAAAAAAAAAAAAAACCCTAAAAAATGATATAATTAAAATACTGAATAACGATGTAGTAATTAAAATATTTTAAGCCTGGAAATTTAAAAGACTGAAAAAAAAAAAAAAGATTTAAAACAATATTAAAACCTAAAGCCCTGGAGCAAGGGAAAATTTAGAGCTCCAGGGAAAACACCGCTCTGGCTCCAGTTCCGGGTCTCTGCCTTAGACTGAGAGAAAACACCTTATACATTTTAATCATTAATTTGTTCCTGACACAAATGGAAATAGTCATTCACCAGGAAATTGTCTTCCTTAAATTTATCATGCATCTGCATAGCGAATTCAAATGAAACAGAAATTTTCATTTTGAACACTTAATTTTGACACTATATTCAACTTTTTCGATAATGTTTACCTTAGCATACAAAAAGGAAGTGATTCTGCTAAGTAGTTTTGGAGTTATGTAGGTTTAAAGTTTGAAACTCCTAGTGTTTGTTATGATTATGTCCCTCTGTTTGTTATGATTGCAATGCAGATTGCAATTAATTTTTTAAACATAACTCAAAAACTACTTAGCAGAATGAGCTGTAATTTTTTATTGTCACATTTGAAAATTTTAAAATTAGATTTTTGTTCTTCATTCTCTTCACCCCTTTTTTTTTTTCCTTAAGATTTGAGAAGTAGGTATTACCAGAGCTCGAAATGTACCGGAGCAAACTGGAATGATATTCCGGTTCATGAAATTATAAATATTATTGCAGTTTTATATATATAGTTTATTGTACTCTTTGTAACTTTTATTATTATTTAGAATCTTGAATGCATTTTTTAAATTGTTTTTCTATGTTTAGGTATAAATTTGTTTAAACTTTCAAAAAAAATTTTAGTCAACAATAATTTTGAAACAGCTTTCCAGTTCACGGATTTTTCCATTTTGAGCCTTGGTTATTACAATAATATTTTCTAAGTTGTTAAGTTTAATTTGTATTATGGTTTTGAGTGTAATTTGATTGAAGGGATTCAATAAGTTTTACTTGGTTTTAAAATGGCTACCATTTTTTTTAAAACAAATTAAAAAACACATCTAAAAATGTTTTCTATCTTTGAAAAGTCAAATTAGCTTCTTCACCGACTGCAATATTTTGTAATATTAACTTATCTTTTCAGCTTGTAATATAACTAGGTGCATGGCAACCCAATATGTTGTTTTTGAATTGCATAAGATCGATTCTTTTGGGGAAAATGAAATCTTACTTTATTGTAAATTTAGAAGGCAATTATAGTATTAATTTTATTAATATTTCAAATAAAAAATTGCATTTACAATTTAAGTCAAGACTTTCAAAAAAATAAAAATGCACATTCTATGACTTTATTTGCCAAGAGATTCAAAGATTATCTTCTTATTTCGGAGCTGGTAGAAGTGACATTTCTAACCATCATTTGGGTGAACTTATACAAAAATGACTGTTTTGGCAAATTTATTCAAAAGCATTTTCTACTTATGAATTAAAATAAATGCTTATACTTGGGGAACGAGGAACTTGATAGTATTGAATATACTGCGATCGTTATACTTCTGCGACAAGAAGTGCATTGACTATTTTAATAAAATCTCACTCAATCTGTTTTTTTTCCAAAATTTTAATGCAAAAGCGATTCATTGACTAAATGAAACTGATTTAAGTTTAAATTTGTCACTATTATGATATGTATATATTAAATTTATATAAAAATGTATTTATTCGCTTTGGTGCTAATTAACATGTGTTGTACAGAGATTGAAAACCTATTGGAGATAACATCTCACCAATTTCCGGTGAGTTATCAGATAATTACTCTAAGTTTGCGGTTTTTAATCTGCAATATATATTTTTTATTTTTAAAACTTTTTAAAATACAGAAACTGAACGTATCGGAAAATTATACCCTAAATGGATACCAAGCATGACAATAAAATATTTAAAACAATAAAAAATGCAAAATAAAAGGAATAGAAAGGTGTTTATTTATAATGCTGAGGTTGTAAATAAAAAAGTTGAAGAAAGTTATTCCGCTCGAATATGAATTTTTCTACTGGCAATTATTTTAGTTATTTTTAACAGAAACATAGGCATATGCAAGGGGGGGGGGGGGGGGAAGGCTCTAAATCCTTGAAAAAAGTAAGAACTGTTAAAAACATTACTGTTTAGTACTTTTTTGTTTTATTTGTTTTTTATTTTTTCTCTTTAATTCCTGATAGAAATTTATTTCTGAATATTAAATATTATATAATTGTTAAATTCCCAAGTTAGTTTTTATTTTCATATGTTTTAAAAATTGTCTTGTACAGGAATTTTTATGGTTATAGGCAATATTAGAAAGAAAAAATTGCATAATCATGCTAATGTAGTACAGAAGTTTTGGCATGAATATGAGATTGAATTAAAAATAAAGGGAAAATATTGATAATAAAAATAAGCTTAAAAGTTTTTTACATACTTTTATAGTGTATACTCATACATGCAATAATTTGTTTCCCTTTAGATTTGTTTTCCTTCTTACATTCAAAATTTTTAAATACAGTCGAACCTCATTATCCCGACACTCTAATGACCAGTTAAAAGAGTCGTCGTAAGCGGAGTATCGCGGTAACCGGTGTCGGAGAAAAATGTTTATAAAAAGCTGTATTTTTAATTAATTTAACACAATTTTAAATTCATAACTGTTCTTGCAGTTTTAACCCCTTGAAGGTCAAGCAATTACGTTTGTGTAATACAGAATTCTCAACGGAAATTTAGAAAAAATTTATTTCAAAATAAGGAAAAGCAATTTTACAACTTTTTTCCATCAAAGTTAAAGTAAAATTTCATAATTTTTCTGGTGTAAATCTTCATTAATCATAGGTGTGATAAAATATATCCCACCACCCCTCAAGGGGTTAAGCAATAAAACATTATTATTTAACAAAATAAACGCTAAAACAAAATTGAAAAGAATAAAAATCAGATTTATGACTACTTGTTTTTTTATTGTTACATGAAATATTGATGAATTAAGGTTTGCTTATCCCTAAATGTGCTTCTTGCAATTCTTCTTTCAATATTATACAGTGAATTGTAATAAATATTCGTTGTTTCAGAATCAGAAATGTATATTAGATAATTACTGATTGTTTCAATGCAATGAAATGCTTCCGTTTTAGTTGGATTAAAAACGCCATGCGACCACAAGAAAGCGCCGCCTGACCAGAACAAAAAGACCTCGAGTAGACTGATACGTCTATCTGGAACTTAGGTGGGTCATTCATAGTGTGTGGGTTTATTTATTAAAGTAAAGGATTGAAGTAAAATTTCTCAATTATCTCAATGGGTATTTTACACTTTTGTGAAAAGTATGGCTAAGACTTTTCTTACTGCTTAATTTTCGTGCTTATAAAGATGTATTATGAAAAATGGACAATTTTCCGAAACCTTCGGGATATAGGGAGTTGCAAATTATTCAATGACATAAAATCTACAGTTTACATTAAATTATATACAGAAAATCAGGACTTTGAAAAACTGACGTGATAAGCAGAGTGACGTGAAAAACCGTGTGTCAGGGTAATGAGGTCCGACTGTATATCTTAAACAGGGTTTCAAGAAGGGTGGCCCTCTCTAACGAAAATGAAATTACTATTCAATTGTCCTTTTTCTTTTTCTCTATTTCTTTATTTTTTTTCTTTTTCTCTATTTCTTTATTTTTTTTCTTTTTCTCTTTTCATCCAAAAAAAAAAAAACTATATAAAATACAAATGTGAATTCATGTGGTTTTTCAAAATTACACATTAAGCAATGCTATATAGTAGATACGTGTTACATACATATAACTTTAAACTTGATTAGAAACACATTTGTATTAGTTCTAAAAAACATTTCTCAACGAAAAAATTATGATTCCCTTACAAAATAATAAAATTATAGGTGGTAAATAAATTATAGGTGATGTTAAACTGCAACAATATGTTTATTTTTTTTCCTTTCAATTTATTTTAATTCTCAAGATTACTGTCAAAGGGGAAGTGTTCTTGAGAAAATAATGTTATTCTAATTTAAAAAATGTGCCTTGGTGATAAATTGCAAATAACCAATTGTATTTAATTTTTCAAAGAATGACAAAAATTTTTTTTTTGAAATAAGGTTTTTGCAAATGCAATTCAAAATTAATTTTATGTCGCCAAAATGAGTGCTACATCGCCCGATGTTGCAACCATATTAAGCCAAGGGATGTAAATAGGCAGTATCAGGCTTTCACCTACTATCTTCTTGGTTCCTTCCCCAAGTATAGAGAAGTATAATTTTTTTCGCTAAAAATTTTGTTTTTAACATTCTTGTGAAGAGTTATAATCACCATCTTAAATAGTTGAAAATCTGTTTTTCTACTTTAAATGAAATAAAAAAAGCTATGTTGCATTTTTTTTAAATGTCAATGTTATTTATCCTAATGTTCCAATCGACAGATTATTTTCTGCTGTCTAAAATAAACTGATTCTTGAAGCTTGACTATGTGAAGATAAGTTTGCATTTCTTGAAATATTCTTGGAAAATACAATTCAATCACAATATTATCTTCACTATCTATTCAAATAAAAGTTAATTTCAATTTGAAAATGATGTCAAACAAAGAAATCTAATAATCCCAGTAGCAGAAACTGTCCAGCAGGTGCTGCAGATTAAACCACCAGCTTAAAAAGAAAGTCTGGGCTTAAAAAAAAAAAGCTGAAATTTACTTTAAGTATCTAGATTTATGGTATTTGTTTCATAATTTTATTATATTTCCTTTATAAGGCAATTTTTTCTTATTTTATGGGATATCACTGTTTTAGTAGGCTTAATTACACTGTTGGATCGCAGATGAATTTTAGAATGCTGCAGACTGACACAGAAAATTCTGCTTCTGGGCTAATAATCCTTATAGTTCTTCCTTGTATCCACAAAATTGAGCAATTTAATTGCTGTCATTACAAAAAGTCATTAAAAATTGCAAAAAAAAAAAAAAAAGATTTTCAAAAACAAATTCAAATTTTAAAATTCTAAGAAGTTGTTTTGACTTTCTCGGATCTATGCAGATAACTGGCATTAATTTGATCACCCTATTAGAGTACTTAAAAGGAGACTGTGTGATTATAAAAATAATCACATTTAAATCTCATAATAAAATAAAGCTAAGAAAATTGAGCTTACCTTCTTTTTCAGGATCGTCCATGGCTTTTTACCCTGGTTATTTACTATGTGATTTATCCATTGATTTGTCCTATAAAAACTTGTGAAGTTTTCTTAATTAATGTGTTTTAATTAATTATTCAAATTATACCTTTTTTGTATATTAAATTTATTTTGGACTGGATATACATATTGATTTCAGGAGCGTTCATTTTTGCTCCTTTCTTGTTTAAGTAACAGAGAGAATGAATTAATAATACAAAACATTGTTTAGATAAAAGTAAGCACATAAATAAATTCAAGGTTATAATTATAAACAAAGTAATTATTTTCTTTTAAAGCCAATAAAATTAAGTATATAGTTCTTTGTGTAATCAATATTGCAACTTTATAATGTAAATGTTTATTTCTTTTGATTACAGTTTATTTGATGAACTAGGAACTAATGTTCTAGTTTGGTATCGGGCTGAATTAGATGATGTAAACATATTTCTCATTGCAAACATTAAATGTTATGAAAAAGTAATTAGGTTGATTTATGTTAAGTTTTTCTGAAGAGATTAATATTTCTAACATGCCCAACGTTCCATATTTTAGTAGGCATAGCCTGGGGCGGACTGGCATAGTTTGGATTACCCAGCTAGATTTATGCGTTGGCCCACCAATCAACAACCCCATTGTTAAAATGTTTGAATACTGGCTATCAACACATCCCTTTACCCTAACTCTATGCATATGACTTATCTCCAGAGATACATTAGCATCTTTGTAATTGTTTATTTTCAATTGGTAGTAATTTCATCGTAAAAAAAAATCCTGTGTGGAAAGGGGAAATCAACTTGCTTAATGGCATTACTGACCCTACACATTGACAACACCTAGGAACATCCATCAATTACCTGGAATTTGGACTCAAGCACCTTTGCGTGGAAGGTTAACATGCTAACCACCATGTGGACAAAAAGCCTTAGACTTGTCTGTACACGACATTGTAAATTTTATACTGGAAAGTGTTCGTATTGAGCGGGAAGAGTTAGTACTATTAAAATTGACACACCTACGTTAATGTGTTGTTTGAAATTATCAACATATATACACTTTGCACATTGACTAATGTTTGTTTAAAATATCAATGTAGTACAGTAATTTGAGAACTTGAATAGTTTGTTTTATACCCTCACTTTTACTATTTAATTAGAATGTCCAATATCTGGACAAGTCTTTTGAACTTGAGGCAATTCCATCTTATTATCTTATCGTAATCAAAAGATCGTTCAGCATTGAATAGGATAAAATCATTTAACAGTTCTTGTCCTAGAGATGAATGCAAGCAGTTCTTTATAATTTTAAATATCGAGAACACTCATTCAAAAAACACTCGAGTGCATGATTAAGTATGACTTATAAGCTACATACAAGGTTGGATAAATATGATCATAGGCATTCCACTAACACAATAATTCTAATGCACAAGCTAGGCATTTTTTACATTTATTAACTTTACTGTGATTCTCATCTTTAATGATTTCTTCTGAATTGCTCATTTCATTGCTGTAAGCTACATAGAGATTGTTGCTGCAATAGCGAGTGGTTGTAATCAGTATAGTGTCGGGAAAATTGCAGCAACACTTTTCTGACATAGTCTTCCTTGACTTTTGTCAAGCCAAACAGAGTATTAAAAAGCAGAAAAACCAACGTTTAAAATGCACAAATAATATATGAAAAGCAGCAAACAGCTGTTTCGAATCTACTAGCGAGATTCTTCTTCAGTGCAAAAGGAACAGCGTGCTAGAAAAAGCAAGGCTGAGCAAAATCATAGACAGAGACGCGCTGGCTTTTATACCCTATGCGGGTGGCGAAGGCGCCGAAACAACCAATGAGAGAGAAGCAGTGGAAACGACTGGGTGGACAAGTAGCGACATCTATCGGAGAAGTAGAGAAAAGAAACCAAAAAAGGAGGAATTAAATTAACGCTTTCCAAATACTTGGAAAATCTGGAGTACTAGATAAATCATTGACTAAAGAGTGAGAATTTTTAATGATATGGTAAGCTTCCCAAAAATCAAGATCAAGGTTAGAAGAACATTTTTGGATAATGATGGCTGAGGAAAAATCGAACCTATGTTGAGAAGACCAAGAATGTTGAGCAATAGAAGAACGTTTGAGCTCCTGATTTTTAACAAACACCCCGTTGATCGCCTAGATAATTGGGGCATTTACCAGATCTCTTGTCAGTGTGGTCTTTCTTATATTGGTCAGACTAAACGTGCTCTTAGATTTCGTTTAAAAGAGCATGATGGTTATGTTAAAAATCAGGAGCTCAAACGTTCTTCTATTGCTCAACATTCTTGGTCTTCTCAACATAGGTTCGATTTTTCCTCAGCCATCATTATCCAAAAATGTTCTTCTAACCTTGATCTTGATTTTTGGGAAGCTTACCATATCATTAAAAATTCTCACTCTTTAGTCAATGATTTATCTAGTACTCCAGATTTTCCAAGTATTTGGAAAGCGTTAATTTAATTCCTCCTTTTTTGGTTTCTTTTCTCTACTTCTCCGATAGATGTCGCTACTTGTCCACCCAGTCGTTTCCACTGCTTCTCTCTCATTGGTTGTTTCGGCGCCTTCGCCACCCGCATAGGGTATAAAAGCCAGCGCGTCTCTGTCTATGATTTTGCTCAGCCTTGCTTTTTCTAGCACGCTGTTCCTTTTGCACTGAAGAAGAATCTCGCTAGTAGATTCGAAACAGCTGTTTGCTGCTTTTCATATATTATTTGTGCATTTTAAACGTTGGTTTTTCTGCTTTTTAATATTGTTGCACAAAGGCTTTATTTGCTATTTTTACAAACAGAGTATACTAAGAGCTTCTTCAGCAAGTTCATTTAACAATTTAGCCTCGCTGAAGTGACGAGGATCAAACCAGGCAATCTCTTTCATGAGCAAGGTCACTTCCAGTAAATCGTGTATTTAACTGCTGAATAACTATGTCTAACATGACATTATAAATTTTTTACCTGAAACACTTCTGATGATGATCCGATACTTCTTGCCTCATCTTGAGAATATTCACCACATCGAAATTTTGCTATAGACATTCTCTTTTCTAGTAGGAAACTCTTAATTTCAATGTCATACTGCTGTTCTATTAGTTGCTTCTGAAGATGTTCTGCAAATTCAGAAGACTTTTTAGAACCATATCAAAATTATTTCTTTTGTGTGGCAGATTCGATTTCAGGCTTTGGATTTTGTTAGCAGCAGTTAAGTAGTCCAGGCTGCTTATCTGAAGATACTTTGATGTGGGCATAGATATATTGAATAGGTCGCTGAAAATGGTTACTATTTATTAATAGATACTGAAACTTGCACCAATTATCAATCAGTAGTCTTGCCGAAAAAGACATATGTGACGGGAAATCTTCCATTACCTTGGAGTGATACCTTGATTACCCAGTGATACCTTGTAGGCACTTAAACATTCTGTTGCATCTGTCAGAACCAAATTTAGCACATGTGTATATCAATGCACATGCTGTCTTTTTTCAGCTGTGCCGTCCGACCTTTATATCATCCACTCATATTTGCTGCACTATCAAACGAATTATCTATTTGTGAAGAAGGGGGTTTAAACTTAAGTTCTTCTTTTACTTGGAGGGCATCCACTGATGTTTTTTGTGTGAAATCTGCTTCAATAATGAATAAACCTGACTGTTTTATTTCATTGGCAAACTTTATTTGGATCTGAATGAATAGATGAGCAATAACTTATTTATAAATTTTATTAGTATAGATGACTTATCAGGAATGTAATCAACGAATCTTTTCCGTGCTGTTTAGGATTTTCATTTTGTTTTTTCTGCTCTGTTCTAACCTTCATACTTTCTGAAGATCTTTTTTCTTGGCTTCTCTTGATAGTCTGTACTACATAACCTTGCAAAATTTGATCATATTTACACAGCTGCATTACCAATTCTAAAAAATTGCCATGTTTAACATCTCTATTATTCTAGTCTGCTGCTGCTTTCTCTCGGTTTTCTCTATAAGCTAATTCTTGCCTTTCAAGATCATTCCTAGATATGGAAGTTAATTCTTGGGTATCATTTGTTATATAAGGGTCCATTCCATGTCAAATCAACACGGCCGTTTCCCTCACGATCTCCTCATTTTACAAAATTTGAGGAACTAGTTAGACTGGTCGAGAAAGTAAAAAATCTGCAATTTCAGATTTCCAAGGCTATTAGTTTTTTGATTATAGCCAGTTAAAGATGGCAGACTACAAATTTACTGTCAGATGGCAACACTAAAATGATCATAACTCCTGTTCTAAATAACGTACAGACATGGACCTGGTATCATTTTAAAGCATTTGAAATGACCTTTTATGTGATACCAAACACAAGATGTTTTTGGAAAAAAAAAGTTACAAGATCATGGCACTTGACCCTTTGACCTTGAATTACTAAAAAACGAATTCTTCAATTTTCATAATACGTATTTTTTTTTCTGAATGCTAAAATGCCTTAACTAGATGTATACAAAGTTTCAAAATGGGATGACAATGGGATCATATGGTAAAAAAAATAATAATAAATAACAAAATCGAAAATGTTTGCATTAAATTATGTATTCATATATAATGAGCTCACGAACTCATTCTATAAGTATATAAAAATGGATTTTTGTTCAAATTTTGTATTTATTTTTAATATTTGTACACCTATACCAGATTTTATTTAAATCAGCTTTTATTAATGAGATCATGCAAAATAAAATTATTGGCAAAAAATAATTGTTTAATATTTAGCGATTAGTGCACCTGACAATTATTTATTTAAGATGATAGAAGTGATGTTTTTAATAGTGACAGGCAGGTTTGGGGAATTAAATGTTATACAGTTAACATACAGATATTACTATGAACTTTGAATATTTTATAAAAATTGTCTTGTCTATTTATTTTATAAACTTACATGGCAAAATATATCAAGTATAATCAGTTTAGAAATTTCTTGTTATATTATACGCATATAACAATATGGATTTTTAAGTATTTAAATTTTAGATTAACTTCATCGATATTTTATGTCTAACTACCTTACAATCTATTACAAACCAAAAGTAAAAAAATCAGTTTAGGTTTTGATTAGAACTGATTGGTTGTTTCAAATAGTTTTGGTTTGAGTTAAGGTTTTAATTAGAGTTGATTGTTTGATTCAGATGGTTTTGGATCCATTTGTTGCATATTTTAATGATAATGAAGCTATTCTTCAGCATGTTAGTTTTGTAATCATTTCAGAGTGTTGAACTCATGATACCATTGCAGTTCACTTATTTCAGAGATACTTAATAAATTTTCTCAAAAGTAAGATTCATCCAACATTAGTTAAAAAGATATTTTACTTTTCGGATGGGGCAGCAGCACATTACAAAAACTGAAAGAATTTTATAAATCTCTGTTATCATGAAGAAGATTTTGGCATCTGCTGAATGGCACTTCATTGCGACAGCACATTGGAAAGGGGCTTGTGATGGTGAGGATGTCATTAGATCGAGCTCCTCACTACGGATATTCAATCCGTTTTAATCTCGTTTAATTATAAATCTATCATAATGATAGCAGTGCGTACTTCAGACTTAATAATAAACTTGCTAATTTACACACTCATTTAATTAGAAATTACAAATAAAAAAATAAGTTAACAGATAAGAATTTCTCCATGTGCCATGCACATTGTATAAGCGGTGGAGTCAATCGTTTTTTAGCGCGTGCAACAACAGCGACGATCAGTTCACAACTGCCTCTCTTCTCTTCTGTTCCAAAAGGTCTTTTCAAAGTAGCGTATGTGGCGCCATCTGTCGCCTACTTGTTAATTAAAAAATGTTTATTATTGTAGAACGGTGGAAGTCACCTCAGCACCCCCTTCCTAGTGCAAACGATATGTCAATGTTCTACTAAACGATCTGGAAATCGGACAGTTCGGCCAGATCGTGTGGTACGAGACGGTTCCGAGTCACAAGTTGAAGCCCCTGTCTCAGAGGTTGAGGGTTCAGGGATGGAGGCTGTTGATTCAGGGGTAGGTGCGTCGTTCACTAAGAAGGCCGGCTTCAGTCTATCCAGTGAAATGTTGACAATTTTACCTTTTATGGCTATTTTAAAAAGTTTATCACCTCGCTGGATGACCTCAAAAGGTCCATCATAAGGTGGTTGGAGGGATTGTTGCATACCGGCGTGGCGCACAAATACATGGGTACACGTGTTGAGGTCCTGTGATACAAAAGGTTTTATGCGATGATGGGACTTTGTTGGCAGTGGTTTGAAATCCTGGAAAATGTTCCTTAATCGCTGGACCAATTCTTCAGGGCTTTTAATAAGGGAATTGTCGTCAAAAAAATCCCCAGGCAGTCGGAGTGCAGACCCAAAAACAAGTTCTGCTGGTGAAACTTTTAGGTCTGTTTTCAGTGCAGCACGAAACCCAAGTAACACTGTTGGCAGTACCTCGGTCCATTTTTCAGTTCGTCTAGCTTTTAATGCACATTTTAGGGGCCTGTGCCAATTTTCAATAATCCCATTACTCTGTGGGTGGTATGGGGATGATCGGTACTTTTTAGCACCTAGCAGTTGAGCTAATTGTTTAAAAAGTTCAGACTCAAACTGTCGGCCTTGATCAGTGGTGATCTTTTCAGGACAACCAAAACGAGCAATCCATTCGGAGAGAAGTGCAAATGAAACTGATTGTGCCGTTATGTCACTTAGTGGATATGCCTCTGGCCAGCGTGTTGCTCTATCAATTACAGTTAAACAATACCTTTTACCATTTGATTCTGGTAAAGGCCCAATTATATCTAAATGTATGTGTGAAAATCTATCTGTTGGAAGGTCAAATTTTCCCAACTCAGTTTTCGTGTGCCTAGTGATTTTGGAGCGTTGACAATCCAAACATTCACGAGCCCAAGTTCGGCAATCTTTAGCTAGGGAAGGCCAAATAAATCTTTGTCGCAATAGATTTACACTACTTTTAGTTCCAGGATGGGAAAGTGAATGTAAATTCCAAAATGCCTGTTTTCTAAAGTTAGGGGTTAAATATGGGCGTGCTTTGCCTCTAGAAATGTCACAATAAATTTCTGTTGTAGAATTAGGAAGGGTGATTAATTTGAGTTCCAAACTGGATTGACCGCTTTGCATAAGGTCTTTAAGTTCTGCATCCTCTTTTTGCTCGATACTTAACTTGTTGTAATCTATAGGAGTAGGCATTTGTATTTCATTAATTCGAGATAGTGCGTCTGCTGCCGTGTTTTGGTTTCCATTTACAAATTGTATATCAGTGGTGAATTCTGATATAAATGATAACCACCGACTTTGTCGGTTAGTGTAATTATCAGTTCTTTTTTTAAATGCATAAACAATAGGTTTGTGATCAGTGTAGATGGTGCACTGACGGGCTTCCAAAAAGTGTCTAAAATGTTTAACCGATTCATAAATCGCTAACAACTCACGATCAAAACTAGAATATTTTAATTGTGTTTCATTTAGACGTCTGGAAAAAAATGAAAGTGGTTTTAGGCCCTTTTCTGTTTCTAAACTTAATGTAGAACCAATAGCAAAATCACTAGCATCCGAATGAAGCACTAATTGGCCATCGTTTGTAGGAAATGCAAGAGTTGCGTCAGTTAAGGCTTTTCTTGAAGCTTCAAAAGAATTTATAGCACTTTCGGACCAATCAATAGGGGTTGAATCTTTCTTTTTGGCTCCTCGCAACAAATCTGTTAAGGGTGCGAGAATAATTGCAGCATTGCGACAAAAACGTCTAAAATAATTGAATAATCCAATGTATTTGCGAAGTTCCAAAAGAGTTTCTGGTCGCGGATATTGCTTAATAATTTCAACTTTGGATTGAAGAGGCCGAATTCCGGTTGGAGAAATTTCATGCCCTAAGAATGATACATTAGTTTGTTTGAAAACACTTTTTGAAACATTTATGTTTAGTCCGTATTTAGAAAGTCTGCTCAGAACAGCTCGTATATGTTCTAGGTGTTCAGATTCGTTTTCCGAAAAAATTAAAATGTCATCTAAATAAGCGATAGCAAATGGAAGATCGTAAAGAACTTCGTTAATAAATCTTTGAAACGTGTTTGCTGCACATTTTAACCCAAAGTTTAAATACAGAAATTCAAAGCTTCCAAAAGGAGTTATTACTGCTGTTTTAGGGGTATCTTTTTCATTTACAGGAATGTGAAAATAAGCGCGGACTATATCTAGTTTTGAAAAAATTTTCTTTCCATGGAGAATATTTGTAAGATCATGAATGTGAGGTATTGGGTAACGATCCGGAAGAGTTACTGAATTTAACCGTCGATAATCACCACAAACTCTGTAAGAACCATCCGGTTTTGGTACAACATGAATAGGGGATGCCCATGGAGATTTTGAAGGGCGACATATACCCTCATCCATAAGATATTGGAATTCTTTTTTAACTTCCTTTAAAATTTTTGGATGTAAGCGGCGAGGTTTGGAATAAAGTGGAGGTCCCGTAGTTTCTATGTGATGAACTGTGTCATGGCATGTTGGTTTCTTAAAATTTGGAATGGGGTTTAAGAGGTCTGGGAATTCTTCAAATATAGTTTTAAAAGCCATGTCTTCAGAAATCAGTTTAATTTGGGACTGAGTTGTGCAAGTGAGTTCACCTTTAGTGGACAATCCAGTTACAGAATCAATTAATCGGAATTTGTGTAAATCTACAAGCAAAGCAAAATGTCTTAAAAGGTCGGCTCCAATTATAGGGCAAGAGACATTTGCAATAACGAATGACCACCTGAAATTCCTTCTCAAGCCAATATTTAGGTCCATGAGTTTGTTTCCATAAACAGGAATTTTGGAATTATTTGCAGCGTAAAGATAATTAGAAGGGTTTTGTTTACTTAACTGCTTTGAGGCGGGGATACAAGAAATATCACTACCGCTGTCAATTAGAAATTTTAAACCCGAGTTTTTATCAAAAACATGTAATCTACATTGTTCTAATGCTGCTACGCCAAGGGTATTTTCGCTTGTTGACCTAGCAGCGGCCACTAGTTTTTTTGAATTTCGTTAAAAGTACAAGGTTCGCGGCACTTTTTTGCTTCACTACCAAATTTATGATGATAATAACATAAACCAGAGGATGAATCAGATGAATCTTGTTTACGATCGGCACTCCTGAACCGTCTATTTTGACTATAGTGCCTTTCTCTGTAATGCGGCCGCCCGCGAGACATCGATCGCCTAAACACATTTTTGGATAATTCTGAAATTTGCAGTGTTAATTGGTCGATCTGCGTTTGTAATTTTGAGACTGCGTTTTGTTCACTTTGCGAAGTTTCAACGGGTTTAGAAACGGCATACACAGCAGATTCCGATTTAATTTCATTTATTTTGTCAGCTAAGATTGCTAGTTCCTGTAAAGCAGCGCTTGAAACTGACAAAATCGCTTGTGTATGTGTCGGCAAACGCTCTAGCCAAATTGTTTTTAGAAAGTCTTCGGAAACTGAATTTTGCGCTAATTCTTTCATTTGCCGCAGCAAAACAGAAGGCTTTTTATCACCTAACACTAATTCGGAAAGTAATTTACGAATTTGCTGAGACTGCGAATCAGAAAATTCTTTAATTAGTCTATCTTTTAAAGCAGTATATTTATCATCCTGAGGTGGATTTAGAATTAAATCTGTTACTGCACTTAAAGTATCAGTATCGATAGCAGATAATAAATAATTATATTTTGTAACGTCGTTTGTTACTTGCGCGACGGCAAAATTTGCTTCGACTTGTACAAACCATACCGAAATATTACTTTTCCATAAGGGAGGAATTTTAACAGCTACCCTAGCAAGATTTTCTGGCGGAGCAGCAATACTATCATCAGGCATTGTGAAAGTGTAATTGGGCAATAAATGATAGATAGAGCACTAATTAAATAAATACACAATTTAGCAATAATATTTTGAACATTAAGGACGTTGGGCTCGAAAAATTTTAACTATATAAAATCATTAATAAATTAAATAAGTTGGCCAGAGAATACCACATATTAACACAGAAAATGGCACATACCGTTGATTTTTGCAGCTTTGCACACCTGGTAAACTTCCATCATAAGCGATCAGAAGGGCTTGTTTTAGTCCAGTCACCAGTTGAGGATGTCATTAGATCGAGCTCCTCACTACGGATATTCAATCCGTTTTAATCTCGTTTAATTATAAATCTATCATAATGATAGCAGTGCGTACTTCAGACTTAATAATAAACTTGCTAATTTACACACTCATTTAATTAGAAATTACAAATAAAAAAATAAGTTAACAGATAAGAATTTCTCCATGTGCCATGCACATTGTATAAGCGGTGGAGTCAATCGTTTTTTAGCGCGTGCAACAACAGCGACGATCAGTTCACAACTGCCTCTCTTCTCTTCTGTTCCAAAAGGTCTTTTCAAAGTAGCGTATGTGGCGCCATCTGTCGCCTACTTGTTAATTAAAAAATGTTTATTATTGTAGAACGGTGGAAGTCACCTCAGATGGGATTGGAGGAACTTTGAAAAGATCAGCTACCCGTGCTAGCCTACAAAAGCCATACGATGAACAGATTGTGACCCCTAAACAGTTGTATGAGTGGGCAGTCCTTAATATTCTTTCTTTATCATTCGAATACAGCACAATAAATGACTATCTGATGGAAGAGCAAACAATTAAAGAATGATTCGAACAATATTGTACAATTGTTGGAACTCAAAAGCTTCACTCATTCATTCCAATAACAAAAAGTAAAATTTGTACTAAAGTGTATTCTGCTACACCTTTTTCAAATGTGGAACTAGTAACCAAATTAGAAGGCGAACTTTCAATCGGTGATATCAAAGGATTTGTCACTGCTATATACGATAAAAAGTGGATAGCTTGTGTGATTGATACTGATGAAGAAAATGCGCAAGTTAAATTAAGCTTTCTTCATCCATCAGGACCTTCTCCAACATACAGCTTTTCAAGTAAGCCAGATATACTTTTAGTGACCATACACGATATATTAACAGTTGTTAATCCAACAACAGGTAGAGTTTATAGCATCAGTGAAAAAGAAACTACAGCAACAAATGTGAAACTGAATGTACGAAAACTGTCTTAACAATTTACTTCATCTATGTTGTAAAATATTATGTCCATATGTTAACAATTCCGTTATGTATAATTGTTATCACACACATATATTCATGTTAAATTCTGTATATTTTATTTCAATTTCTGTTGTTTTTTATTCAAATTAATTTGTATTATATATTTACTTTTTATTTCAATTTATATTGTTTTTTATTCAAATTAATTTGTATTATATATTTACTTTTTATTTCAATTTCTATTTGTATATATTCATAAAATTACATGAGTTCACAAACTCATTAGTATATGAATACATAATTTAAATGCGAACATTTCATATTTTGTTATTTATTTATTTTTTTTATATATGATCCCTTTGTCATCCCATTTTGAAACTTTGTACACATCTAGTTAAGGCATTTTAGCATTCAGAAAAAAAAAAAAAAAAAAAATTGTGAAAATTGAAGAATTCGTTTTTTAGTAATTCAAGGTCAAGTGCCATGACTTTGTAACTTTTTTTTTTCAAAAACATCTTGTGTTTGGTATCATATTAAAGGTCATTTCAAATGCTTTAAAATCAGGGGTCGATTTAGAAAAAGAAAGTTGCATAGCAGTAACTGCTATACAAAGTCAGTTTTGAATAGCAGTTAGACACTTTTGTATAGCAAGTAAAAAATAGCTAGAATGGAAGCTCTTGCTTGGCAATTAAATAGGAAATATCTATTAATTTGCCAACTTTATTTTCTTCTTCATTGCTGGCTTGAAACATTGCTTTTCCAATTGGTGTATCCATTATTTTTTTTACACTGTCTGGCTTGTGTTCCAAGTTCAATACCGTAACATGCATGTCACTTTTGGAATGCTTGACAATATTATCTTTTTTTAGACTGGTTCCGGTAATTCCATTGATGAATCCTGAGTTGAAATTTCGTTTCATTTTCAATTTGCCTGCGAATTTCGAACATATACATTGTATACATAATATACATCGTATTGATATGACATTGCTTTTCCCATCTGTTTCAAAATCTAACCATTCTCCAACGGGATCAACAATTTTTTTCCAATTTGTAGCTGTTTCCAGTTTAACTGTAGTCATATTATTAAATAATTAACAATTAACACATAACTGTAACGTACAAAACCAAAACGATATAAAACACAACAGCACTGAGAAAAGAGAAAACCGAATTTCCCTCAATAACTTTTTCTATTTACAGTCGCGCTCAAATGCGACTACGGTCACGTGGCTACGGCAATCTCCCTGAAAGCGAGAGAGAAATTCTTTAGAGTTCTTTGCTTCAGAGAGAGCAGTTGCGCAGAGCGGATGCGTGAAACAAACGCGTACGGTAAGCGAAGTACGGTTGGAGCGAAGAAGTGGGGTCAGAATCTGCGTTGTCTGTTTCGATGCATAAATAAAGTATAAGGATCGTAACAGTGAGTGTCCATTTTATTAGAACCACTACAACACGCACGTCAAACTTCTATGAGCAAACACCGGGATTAGCGAGTAACAGTGATTCAGTAATCAATCACAGCGTCGGAGCGGGAGCAAATCATGTGTTTACTGAGAAAACTGCGCCCAGCAATGGCGTCTCACTGTACTTCCATTGTAAATAAACACTTGGGGAGGGTGAAAACACAATGTATGTCGTGTAAAAACACCTTTAAATTTTAACTTTAAGTGTAGATGACATAACAAAGGGTGTGGGAAATATGCATCGCAATGATTGCGATTTAATGCATTTCTTGGATCGCATTTTAGTTAAATTTGAATCGTAAATTGCGATGCGATACCGCTTAAATCGAACCCTGTTTAAAATGATACCATGTCTGTACAGGAGTTATGATGATTTTAATGTTGCCATCTGACAGTAAATTCGTCTTAGTCGGCCATTTTGAAATGCCAATAATTAAAAAAACTAATAGTATCTGAAATTGCAGATTTTTTACTTTCTCAACCATTCTAACTAGTTCCCCAAGTTTTGTAAAATTTGGAGATGGTGAGGGAAAAAATTGCACTTTTTGTGTTGATTTGACATGGAATGACCCATAAATGTGCGCAGGCAGACCCATCTCACAGAATAACTTCCCACCCTTCACTGACCGCATGTGCTTTTTACTTTATCTCCTATCTCTCAACTTCTATACAAATAAGTAATTTGCACTGATCTTCTAATGTTTGCTGATGGGAGAGCGACAGGAGAAATTTAGACTTACCCAATCAAAAATAAACACTTCACGAAAAAAAAAGAAAATGAACAATTTTCATAATTTTTTTTTAATTTTATTGAAAATACAAAAAACTAAAAAAAGTTTTTTGGCCTGTTCCGCTATCACAGGATAGCATGGTGGGCAAGTCCGCCTGTAGGCATAGCCGTGAAGGTAGAGACAAATGCTGAACTATTTATATCATTTTAAGTGCAAATAGGTTATTTTCTAATGGAGCCTATACACAATGGTGATAAAATAACTGTCAAGCATAATTTTTTTTTAAATCTAAGTCATAATAAATCAGTCAATTAAGATAAAATTTTCAAACAAATAGCATATGAAAGTATATTTTTGAGAATGAATTGGAGAAATCTATAGGGCCAATGTCCTTTGGCTGGTGGAGCCAAGAGGGGCAAGAATGAATCCTGGGCTAAAGGGGGGGGGGGAGTAAGGAAGAGGTTAAATGTACTTTATATAGAATTTACTGTCCAAAATGAAACAAATTTAGGGGGCTGAAAGCCAAATTGCTTAAAATAAAAAAATTGACTGTCTGAATACTTAAAGGGGAAGAGAACAGATGAAAAGTGGGGGCAATAGCCCTAAGTCTCAATTTATGACTTTTAGTAAAAAACTTAAGGAATATTTAAGGACAGTGTGTCAAAATACACTATAAGTGGAGTCCATTGAAGGTTTATTTTAGTTTTAAAAATATATAAGAGAATCAATGGAGAAACAATTGAGAATGAATAAGGCTGATGTCCCTTGCCTGAAGCAGCCATGTTGCTGAAAGGGGGATAAGACTGAGAGATCTGTTTTCCGGCTAGAATTTACTCTCCAAATAAAACAAACTTAGAACGAGGAAGGACTGAAGCCTAAAGGGCTTATAATGTAAAATCATGAATGTGAAGTAAAAATTAATGGTGGGGTGAAAAGCCTCTTAATCTCAAACTTTGGCTACTAGTGAAAAACTAAAGACAGATTTAGGAACGACAACCTAATGGTCTCATATTAGGATACCTTACAAGCAAAGTCCATTGAAGGTTTATTTTAGTTGGAAAAAAAAAATATAAGTAATGGGAGGGAATTGAGAAATGAATAGGGCCAAACTCCCTTGTTGGACTGAGCCAGGTTGCCAATGGAGGAAAGAGGTAGAGTGAAGAAGCAAGAATGAATCCCGAATAGAAAACTGGGGTGTTAGAGGTTAAGATTGATGTAGAAAACATGCAGAAATGAAGGAAAACGTCCACTTTGAGCCTGTGAGGGGAGAGGAGCCTCTATAATACCAATAATATCAAAGATTTTTGTTCCCAGGTGGAACCCCCATCCCTAGGCCAGAAAAAAAATTGATGACCTCGTATTATAATATAACTCTGCAGTGATTATGCCAATTTCTTGCAAAACTATACCAAATTTCTTCTCTAAATTTCACTATTTATGTACTGTAACAAAAAGTATATCTAGAAATGTGAAAAATATGCTGTAGATGTAGGTCTTTGCAACGTTAGTACTGGTAATACAAAGAGGGGAAAAAAAATATTAAAATTTTGAGTTCTTCAGGGCATTACAAAAAGATTGAAACACATTTTATTTTATCTGTTGGAAATACATAAGCAGTATAAAATGCATAAGTGTTCAAAATAAGGTTAGGTAGACAATGCAAGGGCCATAATCTGTGGTATTAGATTTTTCTGAAGTATCAATAGTTAAAATAAGGTAAACATCAGCAGATGTTATGATTGTGGTTAAAAATACGGATTTCATTACAAATACTTCAACCAACTATTCATAGTTTGTTTTTCTGTAAAGATTTCCTTAGATTCTGTAATGAAAATTTCAAAAATCATGATCAGATCCTGTTCTTTCGTTTTTAGAAACACTAATTTCATAAGTGTAAAATTATAAAACTTATTTACAGTTTATATGCCTTCTGCCTTTTATCAAAAGCAATATTTATTATATATAAGTGGGTGGAGGGTACTTATAAACAAGATTTAAAAAAATAAATCATTCAAAAAATGAATTTATAAGTACTGTATTTTCGGGTGTATAGCCTGGGTTATACTAGAAAAAAACATTTGGAATAGTCACTGTGGCTTATACATGGTGTGGGTTATACAAATTTTTTTTTTTTTTTAAAGAAACGGAAATGGTGATTTTTCTACAATTTTTAAACCCCCAAAAATTTCAAAAATAGTCTAAATTTGTGAATTTTTTTCACTATGCCACGAAATTAAAAATGTTTTCCCGTGTTTGTAATGTTTTTTTTTTTAATGTTACAAAGCATTATAAATTGTTATTTTTATTTATTTAAAAATGAAGAAAGTTCATTACGTAAAATCCTGATTGTAAGCCACCCCCTTTTTTTTAAAGAAAAAGCAGTTAAATTTGGGAGGGGGGATTATAATCGAGATTCAAAAAAAATTATTTTAAAACCTGTTTTATGATTAATTTAGAAGTAAATAAGGTAAATACAGGGGCGAGTATCTTCCATATTTTGACAGCTTTCCAATTTGTATAAAAAAATCTACCCCCCCCCCCCCCCCAAAAAAAAAAAAAAAATCCTTCCAAAAAAATCTAAGCAAAAATTTTAAAAATAACATTTTTTTTTCAAATGCACTTTTTTTTTTTACTCCAGTGTTGAATTCAGGGGGTGGCCCAGAGGGGACATTCCCCAACCCCCCGGGGCCACAGAAATCCCTCCCGGAGAAAAGTGTCTGAATTCAGCACTGTTTTACTCTATCTCTATATAATAAAAAACAGTGTAACGCGTACGGGGCGAACCCATCCTTGAGAAAAGCAATTATCGCAGCCATGTTAGGCATAAATATTCAAGAGACCGTAAGTTTGCCGATTGTTCAACGTCTGGAAATATACACATAATCTGCTTTATATCACATCTATTCTTCGTTATTTTCTCTAAAACGTTCAAGATCTATCAAATTATAATGTTTTAAATTCTAAATTAAAAATAACGGATAACCAGCTATTTCCATGTAAACAACAGATAACAAGAGTGCAAGGTGAGTTTAACTTTGCATTGGCGCCATCTTTGGGCAATCAGTATAAATGTAAAGTTTCAATATCGATTGATTAGTATGGCTGAAAATTGTTTTCACTTATTAAATTATAATTTTGTTTGTTCAAATGTTATGTTGAAATTTTATCTGCATTGATAAATGTATGATTAATATATGTAGTACATAACATGGTATTGTGTATTCCTTACATTTTAATTACATTTGATATAAAATATAAAATTTACTTACAATGCAAGTCAATTTCAAGTGGATATAAGCTAAGTTCTTAAAAATAGATAAAATTAAATTAAAATTTTACGAAAGAAATAATAACTTTTGATTTTATTTATACAAAATGAAATTTTAAAGTTATATAGCTGAAGATTTCAAAAATTTATCTTTAATTAAATCAATGTCTCCTGCGTATTTTCCATACAAAAACAAACAAAACCCCTACAAATTTTAACAAACGTTCCTTTGTTTATATTTATGATAAATGATGCCAAGTCCATACTTAGGAATGAAATTAAAGCTCCATAGATGAGTAAAACCCGCTGACTTGATCCCACAGAGTTCTAATACAGTATCTCTTAACTCCATGCCTTGATCCACCCCTAAAGAAAAGCGGTGGGACATTCATTATTCAGATTCGTTCATTTTTATAAAAGTAATATATTTAAAAAAAAAACCTTTTAACACATTGAATATTTAATTTTAATATTTTGTGAAATCTTCAAAAATTGTGTTTCACTTTGCTAATTATTATTATTGTTGCAATAAACACTGCTGTTTGTTTTGTCTAATTGTTAACGCAGATCAACATTACGGGGTTATACACTAGTTTAATCATAAAATACACTTGTAATTCAAGGGTTAGAACAGCTAAACTGCAGAAAAATCTTTTGCTTTCTTTCTGCATATTTAGAATCCCCCTTCCCACATACACACACCACCACCATTTGGGGGGAAAAGAATGGAGAAAAAATTTCAAAGAGGATTAAGATTTTAGATGAGTGATACTTGTAAGAGATTATGTAGATGAGATTTTAGATCAATCACCTTGCTACAAAATACAGTTGAACCTCGAAAATCTGGACATCCAAATTCCAGAAATCTCTAAAATCCAGGCATTTTTCTGATTTCAGTTTTATTAGTTTTTAAAATAAGACTGCTGTATCTTTCATATTTCTCATCAAATGCTGTTAAATTCTTTCAAATACAAACACTAAATAAATATAGTTATATTCTGGTAAATGATTGACCATTAATTAAATACTTTAATTGTTACAAAAACTTTATAACTGGAAAGTTAAAAAACGGCATAAAATTGAAAGATGTTGATGACTCGAAGCTTCATATATTTTAATTCCAATAAAATCCCTGAAGTACACATTTATAACTAAAAAAACAAATATGCAATTTCATTTTCATTTGATTGAACTGAGACACACTTGATAGCCACTCTTCTATTAACACCTGCTCTTCTGCAACAGAATGATCAACCGAGTGACACATTGCCCTATGACCTTGATGCATGCATTTGCCGATCTGGATGTGTTTGTTTCAGTTTCGTTTCTTTGAAAAGAACTTAAAATGCATTAGGAAAATAAGAAAACGAGATTGTTTTCTTTTTGCGATGTTTTGACAAAATTCTCGTTTTTTTTTTTTTTTCCTTCCCACAATCCTTTGCAAAATTTGCTTTTTTTTTCAGTTCATGATTGTTTTATAAAACTGGCAATTTTTTCTGTGATTGACTGACAAAATTGGTTTTTTTTTTTTTTAGGGCGATAGTTTGTCGAAATTAGTGATACCCGAAAATACAGTAAAGGAAAAAAAAAAAAAACACAGGACTGATAATCTTCTGCATTTCGGCAAATTTCCCCTTAAAAAAAAATTCTCCCACCCCACCTTGAAATGTTTCGTGAATGCCATAATTATTGAATAATTTTTTTTAATAAGGAAAATGTGAAATGTTCTGAGCCTGATGCAAAGTAAAAATATTCCTGATAATGAAATTTTTAAAAGTGAAGTCTGAAAAATATTAGCTTTTGGCAACCAGTGGCATTTTTACAAATAAGTAGGATTGCCTTTGATTTTTAGTCATATAATTTTACTTATGCACTGTTCTCATGATCTTCACCTTCGAGAAGTAATAAAAATATTGCTCATTATCCTTAAATTAATATTACTTAGAAAAGCAAATTACTTGTAGGAAGAAAATGAAGCTTTACTTTAACGTGGTTTGAAATATGAAAATTTGTAGGCCACTATTGTGTAGATTTACATTAAATTCCATTTCACGAAGGCCCCACAAGTGGCCAAGAGGTTCTGCTCTCGAAGCTGGTAGACGGGAAGTGCTGGGTTCGATCCCAATCGTGCCCGTCGGCCTAATCGTTCGGAGTTTTCGTGGTTTTCTTCGAGCCGTGGATCTTCCATGCGTTAATATGGATTAGGTTCCCTTAGAAAGACCCGGGGCACTCCCCCCGGGCCCATATCCCTCGTGTAGATAATTGGCCGTCAAAAATCAACTCAACTCAACCCATTTCACGAATTTTTAAATTATCTCATTCTTAACTTGAAATTTAGTAAGTTTTGCAAGTCTTCTGAAAATTTCTTTCCAAAATAAGGGGTGTGAAAAAATAAATGTTTGTAAATTATTTGAGTAAATACTGTATATTAAATTGCTGAGTAACCCTATAAGCATAAGACAATTTTTGTGAATTTTTACAAAAATGCTTATAAAACCTGAATTAAATCTCCTTTCATGGTTTGTTGCTAAAATACCTTTTATTCCATAGATTTCTTAAATTGTAATTCTGTTAAAAAAAAAAAATACAGCTAATTGTTTTTTTCTGAAAATGAAAAAATGCAGGACAACTGCTTAGATGGTTAACTTGCTTCAATTTCTTTCTTTTTTATGCATATATGCAAAAAGTTTTTGCATGTTATGCTATATTCTTAAAATTTTTTGCTTTCTGTTCAGCATGTTCAACGAAGGCATGGGGAAATTCAATTAGAAGGTGCTAACCCATCACAAGAAGAAGGTGATGAAGGTACAGAAGACATAGTTGAATCTGGATTAGATATTGTTTTAAATCAAAGACTTGTTGAAACTGGATTTTCAAAGAATGACTATAAGACTTATTTAAAAACGTACACCAAAACGTAAGTTATATCGACACTTAGTTATTTTAACTGGAATAAGTAAATACAAATCTAAATTGCCAATGGTCAGGGTTGGCAAGTTTTTTCCAAAGTGGAAAAAAAAAATGGGAAAAAACTGGCCGGAAGAAATGGAAGAAACTGTTCTTTTTTACCGAATTTTTAGAATATAAGTTGCAACTTTGTAAGATACAATAAATGCATTTTTCTTATAGGTAACCTTAAGAAAATTTTATTAGAACTACAAAAATTTAAAGCTAAATTAATAATTATAAAAGTTTTTTAGCAAGATCAGACACCTTACTAAAACTTTTCAATTATTAGCTGAAGAAAAGAAATTTTATCCAAAATACATTAAAAGTTATCCATTTCAATTTAACTAGCATATTTTTATTATTATTGGTTAAATTTATTTAACTGGTAGTAAGTATATGAATCATTTATCTGTTGTAGGATGAAACTTATTTTACAGATCATTCATATAAAAATGTTTGCGTCCATTTTATTAAGGAAACTAATATAAGGAGAGAACAATACATTGCAGGCATGTAAGTTAAAGTACAACTGAAAGAGGTGATAATAATAAGAATATAATGGTATAAAGTATATATAATAGAATAAATTTTAGTATGATAATAATAAATATCTTTTAAATCTAGCATTGAGATATGAGATAATACATGCTACTATAAATAAGAATGGGAATGAGATTCAAAGGCAAATTTGTTTATTTAATGTGTAGCATAATATTCTTAAAAAAAAACAAAAAAAAAACACTTTTATAGGAAAAAGATGATGTAGGTAATTTTTTTTTTTACAGAAATGTCACAAACAGTGAAAAAACATCCCCCTACCCCTAAAGTTGTAAAAACCATCACCTGTAAATACCTGCCAAGCCATAAAAAGTATGCCATTAAAAAATAATTTATTTAAAATATTATTTTTTGAAAATATTAATTAAATTTTTACTTTACATTTCATATAATGTTATGCTTTAAAATTAATTCTTTTATATACTTAAAATATTTTAATTTTAAACATTTGTTTTTTGTTGGTTCCTTCCATTTCTTCCACAGAAACTAGTTTCTTCTGGAAGAAGCACAACTCTGGCAGTGGTACATAAAAAAAAATAAATCTCTTGTTATAGTGTATGGTTGTGCATATATATGTATGATTTGATAGATTTTTATTTAAGAATATTTGTAAAAATTGAAGGCTTTTGTGGCGATAGCTTACTGCATGTTACCATCTTCACTGGTGCAACAACTGATTTCTCACAAAGCAAATGAGGCAGGTGGCTCCAGGATGAAAGTTTTACCACTCCCCTTTCCCAAATTAACTATACAGTAGTGGGCCACAAATCTGCTGACCTAAAATCCGCACAGGTTTGCAGATCTAAACATCTTTCCTCCATGGCGCTAAAAGAATGAAGTTGGGAGAACATGATATCATTCCAAAGCAAATGATCAATTCAGGACGTTTTCATCTCTGTTTACAAAGAATGCAGTGAAAATTGGGACTGAAGTGAAGAGAAGACTAAGTATGCACATGCACGTTGATTGGTTTGAGAAATATATTTGGGAATTTCAGCGACATTGACTCTATCTGTTTATCTGTATCTAATCACGTGCAAGATGTTTTTATTCATCATTTAAGTTGTTTTTCAATATTTTTTCTGGTGAAGTATTGTTTTGAATCCAGCCAAAAGCAAAGAACTAATGACTATTTATAACCTGCAAAAAAAACAAAAAAAAAAACAAACAAAAAAAAAAAAACTAAGTTTTGAAACAGGCCACAATTGAGCAAATGTTTTCAAAGTTAAAAAAAAAAAATTGTTGTTTTCAGATATTTTTTTTTCTGTTTATTAAAACTTTCATTTATAATTTAATAATCTAATATAAAAGTGTGTTGCTATTAATGTTGTTTTGTTTTTTTAAACCTTTATTAATTATTGTTCTTTTTATGTCCTGAAATCCGCACAACGTCTTTTCCCAAACAGTGCAGAGTTCTGGCTCTCTACTGTATTTTAAACTAAAATGTACGTGTTTAAATTTTAACTTGAAATATCTATTTCTTTATGGAATAAGTTACTTATGCTATAATAACTTGTAGCTTATCCACATATTTATGTCCTGCCTATCTAATAGTTAATAAATTCAGATGTTTTTTCTCTGTATATAAAAGCTGAAATTCACTTAAACATGTTTATTCAATGTAATTTTCATTGACGTATAGCTCATATTTAATTTCGCCATCATCGACATCTGCAATTCCATTTTAAGTTTTTCTAGATTAAATTAAAAGAACATACACACATTTTTAATGATCCAAGTAGACAAGCTGCATATTTTCAATGTGCAAAGAGTGAGGCAGAGGCATAAAATGCACTTAAAACATTTGAGGTGTATTTTGTATTGCTACTCTTTGCATATTTCTACTTGACAAAATTATTCTTGGATACAACCATAAAATGAAAAAAAATATTAAGTTGAAATTATCGACTGAAAATGCATTCATGTTCTTAAAGTGTGTGTATATGGGAGCAGACGACATTATTTGCCCTAATCTTCATTATTCCTGGATAGGGGAGCCCTGATGGATGCTTTTGTCCTGAGCCACCATTTCTCTAAGTTGTTTCCTGTATAGGTATCCATAAATTAATACATGATATACTAATTTTCTTACAGTACTTAATTGTGAGTGGTTAAGAAGTTGATATAAAAGGCAGTTATAGCAAATGGTATTATCCTCGTAGTGCAGACATTCAATATGATGTCGCAACCCAGACAGCAAAAATCTTGAATCACTCCGGCTGTTTATTCAAATAACATACAAAACTCTGGTAACCGCGGAATAACATTATGATATCAATAGATCAGGCATGAAAGAGTTCCTCCTAAAGGAGGAATTCCGCCTTTTTTAATACAATTTTGGACATTCTCTAAATTGTTGCAAAAATGCAAAGAAAATATTGAAAGTATATGGGGGGGGGGGGGTGTCTGGTAAATTAATCCTCAGACATTTTTATCTACTTAAACCCTTGGAGTTTTTGAACTGCAGTGCAGAACTATCAAATCAAAGGTCAGCTTATGCTATGAGCATCTGAAAATTATCTAAATGATGTTTTTTAACATTTCTAGAGTGGAGTTTTTTAGATTTTAAAAGAGAAAGCAAGTTTACATAAAGTTCTTTTAAAATAGAAAATTATATCCCATTTATACAACTCTTGGGTATTTTCATTGATGTATTTCTGGATCACTTTGATGTGCATGTATTTAGCATGGAGAATTTTTTTTCCCTTATAAAAGTGAGCGGAAATCTTAAACAATCAGACCACCCAGAATAATATTTGTTTTGAAAAATTAATCACTGTACTTTGCATAAATTCATCAGACATATTTGAATTTACAATTTTAGCAAACTGCCTTCCATTCTCTTTTTTGAATCAGTGAACTTATACATTTATTGTTAGGTTTATTTTTTCTAACTTACAAAAAGAAAGTAACAATCATACATACAATTACGTTTAATTTATTGTGTAAATACGCATTAAAATATGTCTAAATTACAAGAATTTCCAGTCATTGTATAGAGCGGGGAAAAATTCCACCTTTTTTTTCTGTTTCCCGCTTTCATGCCTGATAGTCTTTCTTCTTTTTAAGTAATTTTAATGTTGATATCAACAGGAAATCTCATTAACCAAATTATTTGAATAGATTATATACATTCTAAAAATATTGCAGGGGTGATTGTGGTCAAGGTGTACCCCAGATTTCCGGGTTTTTCTATCAATCCTTCCCGGTTTACAAGATTGTTACGTTTAGTGGAAAAACAAATCAAAAATCTTGAGTCTAACTGAAAATGTGATGCAAAAAAGGGCAAAAAGTTTAACTAATATTAGTTTTGAAGCAATTTTTGCATCTCTCAAAATCTACTGATCATAAGAAAAATGGGAATTACACCGATTTGATATTGGAAAATAATCACTGTTTTCATCTATCGTACGCAGAACAAATCACAAATGCATTCAATTGGTCATTGAAAAGAAATCAAGAATATCATCAGGCATCGATGGAAATAAAACCAATCGGTTGTTAAAAAAGAATCGCGAATTTAGTCAAACGATTGCTGAAAAAATACAGCAAATTTTGTCAATCGATGTCGGAAAGAAATCATGAAATTTATCAATCACTCACTGAATAAAAATTTCAAATTTTGCTGATGAGTCGTTGGGAACATACCCATGAATTTCATCAGTGGGTCGTGAAAAATAGTTACTCTTTTAATCAATCATACTCTGAAAAAAAATCTCAATGTAAACACAGATTTTGTCAAAGGATCGCAGGGGAAAAAATGCAGATTTCGTCAAAGGATCATAGGGGGGGAAATGCAAATTTCAATAATGGGTAGTAGGGAAAACACTGCTTTTGTCAAAGGATTGTGGAAAAAATGCATATTTCGACAAAAGATCACGGGAAAAACATGAATTTCCTCAAATAATCTGAAAATAAACACATTTTGTCAAAGGATTGCTGGAAAATGTGATTTCTGTCAAAAAGATCATCTGGAAAATGTGATTTCCGTCAAAGATTGCAGGGAAAATGTGATTTCCATCAAAAAGATTGTGGGGGAAAAATGTGATTTCCGGCAAAAAGATTGCAGGGAAAATGTGATTTCCAGCAAAAAGATTGTGGGGGAAATGCAATTTGCGTCAAAAAAGATCGCATAGAAAATGCAATTTGCATCAAAAAAGATTGCGGGAAAAATGCGATTTGCGTCAAAAAGATCGTGGGGGAAAATGCAATTTCCGTCAAAAAGATCGCGGGGAAAATGTGATTTCAGTCTAAAAGATTGTGGGGAAAATGTGATTTCAGTCTAAAAGATTGCGGGGAAATTTTCAAATGGTGTCATGCCCTTTTTGTTTTAAATGCTGATGCACGCTGCCTGTTTTAGAAGTAGAAAAAATTCCTTATCCTTCTTCCCAGTAACTTCTTTGCACCCTCTACTTTTTTTCTGAAATATTTTGCCTTTTTTTTTCAGGCAAAAACATGTGGACTTTGGAAAGCAGAAGTACTGTTGCTCTATATGACTCACATGTAAAGTCTTAAGACTACTTTTTTATACTTAAAGGAATGAAATTTGCAGGCATCACTATTAAATGATTTGGAATCAAAAAGTGTATTCCTTTTTTCAATAAATATCTTACATCTTGATTTGAAAATATATTTTCCAATTGCAAAAAGAACTTTAAAAATTGCATTAAAAATATTGTGAAAAATTAATAAATATGCATGAAAGTTAAAATCGCAGAGGAACTAAATGCTAGGTAAAAAATAGAAACCTTTTCTTCTTTCACATTCTTTTTACAAATGTAAAAAAATTCCATGAAACATGTAAAAAATCACTGTATGGATACAAATAAACTTCACTGAAAAAAGGACAAAATTTGCTATAATGGGATAAGATATTAAATACATTTTATGAACGTGAAAATATCTGCACAAATTGTGAAAAAAATCCTAACTTTAGGACAAAATTTACTATATTGAACTAAAAGTTTGACATTGGATTCCTTTTACAAATGTAATAAAATCACCGCAAAGCATGAAAAAACTCTGATTTTTTTTTTCTTTTTTTTGACCTATTTTCTGTCGATTGCGGGGAAAATGCGATTTCCGTCAAAGATTGCAGGGAAAATGCTATTTCCATCAAAAAGATTGCGGGAAAAATGTGATTTCCATCAAAAAGATTGCGGGGAAAATGCAATTTCCATCAAAAAGATTGTGGGGAAAATGAAATTTCTGTCAAAAAGATTGCGGGGAAAATGAAATTTCTGTCAAAAAGATTGCGGGACAAATGCAATTTCTGTCAAAAAGATTGCGGGACAAATGCAATTTCTGTCAAAAAGATTGCGGGACAAATGCAATTTCTGTCAAAAAGATTGCAGGTGAAATGCGATTTCCGTCAAAAAGATTGCAGGTGAAATGCGATTTCCGTCAAAAAGATTGCAGGTGAAATGCGATTTCCGTCAAAAAGATTGCAGGTGAAATGCGATTTCCGTCAAAAAGATTGCAGGTGAAATGCGATTTCCGTCAAAAAGATTGCAGGTGAAATGCGATTTCCGTCAAAAAGATTGCAGGTGAAATGCGATTTCCGTCAAAAAGATTGCAGGTGAAATGCGATTTCCGTCAAAAAGATTGCAGGTGAAATGCAATTTCCGTCAAAAAGATTGCAGGTGAAATGCGATTTCCGTCAAAAAGATTGCGGGTGAAATGCGGTTTCCGTCAAAAAGATTGCAGGGGAAATGCGATTTCTGTCAAAAAGATTGCGGGGGAAATGCGATTTCCGTCAAAAAGATTGCGGGGGAAATGCGATTTCCGTCAAAAAGATTGCGGGGGAAATGCGATTTCCGTCAAAAAGATTGCGGGGGAAATGCGATTTCCGTCAAAAAGATTGCGGGGGAAATGCGATTTCCGTCAAAAAGATTGCGGGGGAAATGCGATTTCCGTCAAAAAGATTGCGGGGGAAATGCGATTTCCATCAAAAAGATTGCGGGGGAAATGCGATTTCCGTCAAAAAGATTGCGGGAAAAATGCAAAAGATTGCGGGGGGAAATGTGATTTCCACCAAAAAGATTGCGGGGGGAAATGTGATTTCCGTCAAAAAGATTGTGGGGGGAAATGTGATTTCCGTCACAGTGAGTGCAGTTCATATTCCTGAAATTACGGTATTATGAATTGTGAAACATGTTAAGTGATTTTGAATCAAAAATATTTATGAACATAGATATGAAGAAAAATTTTGGGGGGCACACAAAATCTTGTTAAATTGTTATTCACATACATAGTATATATACATATAGTAGATCTTTATAACACAATTCTTTATATAACTTGCAGATTTTTTGGATTGGATGTAAACGATGAATTTTGCTGTTAAGAAGCACCTCTATTCCACATTGTAAAAAAAATTTCTACTCTCTAGAAGACTAAATTTGATACATGTTCATCTTTATCTCCTTAATTTAGAGCTTTTTAACCCTTAACAGGAAACGTGAAAATTCCGTGCACAAAAGAACACTTAATAATTTACCAAATAGTGAACTTAAACATTTAATCTTTAATAGTAATGCATTAACATGACCAATTTTTTAATATAACAGCATAAAAATATGTTTTGAATGTCGGAGAGAGAAAATATTAAGGGCAGATATATAAATGTAACCGTCTCACAGACGGCACATTTCCAGTTAAGGGTTAATGAAAAAATTGCTATTATTATAATCATGGTTGCAAGTTTTCCATCCACAGGACGAAATTCAGCCTTTTGAAAATGTCCAAGGACAGAAAACAATGTATTAATGTGTGCTGTGAAACATTGAGAATTTTGTCAAACGTTCTATGAATGAAAGTGCAAATTTCGGCCAATCATTCCAGCCAAAAATTGTGACTTTCATCGAACGGTCACAGAAAAACTCAAATAGCTTAAATTTTGTCAATCACCCGCCATATAAAATAGCAGATTTTGTCAATTGCTCGAGGAAAAAAACGCGAATTTCATCAATCTGCCATGGAAAAAGTTGTGCATTTCGTCGAGTTTGTGTAAAAAAAAAAAAAAAAAAATCTTATTTTGTCAAACGATTGCGGGGTAAAATGGTGAATTTTGCAATTATTTGCAATTGGTGAAAAAGTGATGTCCAAAAATCAGACTTGGGAACTATATATATATTTACTCATATTACAGGCATGAAAGGAAGAATTCTGCCAAGGAAGAATTCCATATTGGAAGCATATAAGACGGGGGGGGGGGGGGGGATAATCAGACATTTTGTATACTCAAATATTTGAAGCTTGTTTCTGAAATGTTGTGCCATCCTATCAAAGGTGAGCTTATATTATAAGCATCTGAAAGTCTGTTTAAAGTGACTTTCCATAGTGAAGTTTTTAGGCTTTAAAAGAGAAAGGAAATTTCCGTAAGGTTCCTTTTTAGAGTAGAATATGTTGTCCAATTTATACAATGCTTTTGGCTAATTGTTGTGATGCATTTCTGGAGCAAAGATTAATTTGACATACATATCTTTAGCACAGAGATTATTTGAAAGAAAATCATAATCAGCGAAGCCACCCAGAATAAATATTTGTTTTGAAAAATTAATCACTGCACTTCAAATAGATTCATCATATGTATTTGTATTTATACCTTTAGCAAACTTTCTTCAATTTTCTTTTTGATTCAGTGAATGTATATGTTTATTGCTAGTTTAAATTTGTTTTTAGTGCTTTAGAAAATAACAACCATACACACATTTGATTTTATTGCGTAAATAACTGTTGAAATGTTTCAAAATTATAAAAGTTTGGCACCATTGTTTAGATGAAAAAAAATTTGCACCTTTTTTCGCATTTCCTACTTTTATGCCTGATATTAAAGCATGTGATTGGAGAAATCTTATTTAAAAAAAAAAGTCTGGATCATTACATTTTAAACAATGAAAACCATTTTTTTTTTTCATAGACCATAATGTAACAGGATTCTTTGTTTTGTCCTTCTACATGAAACTTGTCAGAATTGACAGCCTATTTTCCTTGATACCTATACACTCTGAAACGGTACTTACCTTTATTCCTGTATTGTTCCTTATTTCCATTCTAATACAATTCAGTTACAATAACAAAGTTCTCTTTTGGTTATTTTCATTTATTTCTTTAGTATATCTAAAGCATCCATATCCAGCTTTATTTCCAAACTTCGTTCATCATTTATTGTTACGATCGCTCTTCAAAGATCAGCTGTTCATTTCTTCAACTGCTCCGATCTCGCTGTACCGATGTGATGTCATGTCTTTTCCCGATCGCTGAACTTTGGACTGTCGGAAGATACGCGGTTTCGTCTTTTAGTTTTGCCATAAGGCAGGAGGCGTTTCTCTCTACTCCACGGATCAGGAAAGAATGTTTTGATTGTAAGGGGGCGTGTTGGGAATAGACGATATATGTCGGTGTATTTTGAAGTTGTGGGAAGTCAGAAGTCCTAGCGTGTTGGTTTTTTAAAGAGCTATGCAGCTCTTAGCTTGTTCATGGCAGGTTGTTAGTTTTTAAAAGAACTTGTGGAATGTGAATCTTTACTGGTTTAGGAAGCTTAATAGTTTTAAAACTTTTGAAGGTGTTTTTGATTGAAGAAAGCTTCGATGTGTTAGTAGTTATGTTCTACAATTCAATTCAGCAGTTATTTTTCGACTTCAACATATTTCTGTATAAACAACGATGGTTTTGTTTTTTCGTTAATACAAATAAAGAGATGAACGGTGTTGTGTTTCTGATAAAGATGGTTCATTATATCGTCAGTGTTTTAAGTCTACTTGGCTCTTCATCTTTTCCACTTCATTCAAAACCATCATCATTTGTGTTAAAGATTATTATCGTCATATTAACATGGGCCGTACAAAGGTCATGTATCATACTCAGCCTAAAGTAAAACTGTGTTTCCTTTTTTTTTTTTACTTTCATACTTTAAGTGAATGTTGACAGCTGAGAAATATATAATATGCATACTGTTTACTGCCATCTGTCATTAAGTTCTTTCATCATAATTTAATTTACCTTTTATTATGTTATGTCTGATAATTATTTAAGTCATGTTTTTCGTTAAAAATAAACGTTAGTTTTATTTCAAACTTAAATGTATCTTTAATTGTCTTTACACTTTTACATTTTCTTTGTCACTGTCCTGCCATGGTTACCTACATCACTTCAAATTAAATATCGTCCACACTCTGCTATAATTTTAGTAATTCTAGACCGGTCCTGGTTTCCGGACTGAGAACCAAACTATATGTGCTATACATTCCCTTTTCAACAGGATGTGTCCTATGGTAATTCACAGTAACATATCCCACTCTTATAGTAATCAATGATAGAAAATGCAAAAGCATTTTCTAAGGGGATGAAAAGTAAGTTTCATTATAGCAGTTGTAAACACTATGGCTGTTTTTGAAACCCAATGAAAAACTGACCTTGACCCGCCGAATTAGATTATATTTATTTTTCAGTTAAATTAATTTTATTTATTTTTAAAGTTAAACTAATTTGGTTGAAGAATAAAGATGACAAGTTTAAAAACAAACTATATTTATTAAAAAGTAAAACAAAACAGATAACAAAAGTAAACTTTTAAAAAATATGTAACTATTGACTATATGAAAAGGATTCACTTATCTGTATTAAATATTACATTAAGTATCGCAAACCCATGACAAAATGTTAGAAAATCACTCCCAAGCTTCAAAGTTATTGACCTTATCTAGTCGAACCTCGTTAACACAATATTGAAGGGGCTGTGATTTTTTTTTTTTTTGTTAAGCGTCAAAATAATAGCACCATCTGTTAGATATAAATAATAAATAAATAAACTTGCAAATATATCCCTGCTCTTAAAATGCATACTAATAAAATAAAGTTTCACTCTCTCTATGCTCGTGTGTGTGCCAGCGAAATCTATTACACATACGTGGCTGACCCGAGTCTCAGAATTTTAAGATTTTAATAATTAGTTATTAACAATAGCAACTCACTCTCATCAATAAGTCATCTATTTGATCTCCGGTCAAGGAAAGCACGTGTGCATGCATACAAACTCATTTACACATCAAGAGCTAGCGAAGAAATGTTTCAACTGTTTTTGTTTTAATCCAAATTGACCAAATCACTCAGTACAGTTAAAATTGAAAGACATGTTCCAAAAGAACTTACTCTTATGTCACAAATGGAGCAATCAATTAAAAAAAAGTCTCAGTTAACCGTTTGAAAATAAAAATTTCATAAAGGGTTGTTTTTCAGAGAAAGTTTCCCCCCTTATTGCAATCCCCCCCCCTCACCCCCAGTGCAATTTTAGAGGTACTGACAAACCAAAAATATGCTCTTAAAGCTGAAGCCTTCTTCTAATCAATGGTGCAGTCAGTTTTTAAAAATTCGAACTTTAACCCTTTCAAATGTACCTGCGAATGCAGGTCATCTCGCGCCTCGTGGAGACTATATTTTTTCTACGCTAAAAGTAACTAAATGTCCGCATTCTAGTACAGTCTTTATAGAGCATCTCTGTAGACCACATTTACATCACCTATGAAAATTTTAAAATGTTTGACAGATAAATATTTTTTTACAAAATAAAATGTGGGAAATTTTCAACAAAATCTGTAAAAACCTGAGTTTTGTTTCAGTTTCACCCTTGCAGGACGCAATTTTAGATACCCACAAAACAAAAATATGCTTCTAAGGCTGAAATCTTCTTCTAATCAATGGAGCAATCAATTAAAAAAAAGTCTCAGTTAACCGTTTGAAAATAAAAATTTCATAAAGGGTTGTTTTTCAGAAAAAGTTTTCCCCCCTTATTGCAATCCCCCCCCCCCCCCCAGTGCAATTTTAGAGGTACTGACAAACCAAAAATATGCTCTTAAAGCTGAAGCCTTCTTCTAATCAATGGTGCAGTCAGTTTTTAAAAATTCGAACTTTAACCCTCTCAAATATACCTGCGAATGCAGGTCATCTCGTGCCTCGTGGAGACTATTTTTTCTACGCTAAAAGTAACTAAATGTCCGCATTCTAGTACAGTCTTTATAGAGCATCTCTGTAGACCACATTTACATCACCTATGAAAATTTTAAAATGTTTGACAGATAAATATTTTTTATAAAATAAAATGTGGGAAATTTTCAACAAAATCTGTAAAAACCTGAGTTTTGTTTCAGTTTCACCCTTGCAGGACGCAATTTTAGATACCCACAAACCAAAAATATGCTTCTAAGGCTGAAATCTTCTTCTAATCAATGGAGCAATCAATTAAAAAAAAGTCTCAGTTAACCGTTTGAAAATAAAAATTTCATAAAGGGTTGTTTTTCAGAAAAAGTTTTCCCCCCTTATTGCAATCCCCCCCCCCCCAGTGCAATTTTAGAGGTACTGACAAACCAAAAATATGCTCTTAAAGCTGAAGCCTTCTTCTAATCAATGGTGCAGTCAGTTTTTAAAAATTCGAACTTTAACCCTTTCAAATGTACCTGCGAATGCAGGTCATCTCGTGCCTCGTGGAGACTATATTTTTTCTACGCTAAAAGTAACTAAATGTCCGCATTCTAGTACAGTCTTTATAGAGCATCTCTGTAGACCACATTTACATCACCTATGAAAATTTTAAAATGTTTGACAGATAAATATTTTTTTACAAAATAAAATGTGGGAAATTTTCAACAAAATCTGTAAAAACCTGAGTTTTGTTTCAGTTTCACTCTTCCAGGACGCAATTTTAGATACCCACAAACCAAAAATATGCTTTTAAGGCTGAAATCTTCTTCTAATCAATGGTGCAATCAGTTTTTAAAAATATGAATTTTAACCCTTTTCAAATATACCCACAAACACAGGTGACTTCACGGAGACAATTTTTTTTTTTCTATGCTAAAAGTGACAAAACGTCTATATTTTAACAATCTTTTTAGAGTATCTGAATAGACCAGATTTACATCACCTACAAAATTTTTGAAATGTTCAAACGGGTAGAAATATTTTTTACAAAATCAAATGTGGGAATATTTCGACGAAATCAGTAAAAACCTGAGTGTTTCTACGGGGTTTTGCTTGGGACTCCAAAAATAAAATTACATAAGTAAAATACTAAATAGCATATACTTTCAATAATATTTTTTCGTGATTTTTAAAGTAAAAAAATATAAAACCAACAAAATGGAGTTAAGACTTAAAATCATATAAATTTGAGGTTCATTTAAGGGTCATTCATCACGGGCCTGAGCAACGCTGGGTGAATCAGCTAATACTGAATAATATATAGCAAATTTAAGAAGTAAAATTGGTGATTTTATACAATAAATTTACCTACCTGATAATTTTTTTTAATGTCCTTTATTGACTCTTGCTTCACTTTTTGTTATTACTTCTGTTTAGGAATATTTGGACCTCATCTAATTTGTCCAAAGCTCGTGAAGCCTGTCTTGTTCCATAATCAAATGCTGTACAGTTTTCAATGATGTGGTCGTTTCATTTAATACGCCAAACTTTTTCATTCTGTGTTAAATTCTTCATCCTCGTCTGACACTTCAGTGTTGTCATCATATTGAAGTCAGCACATTTTCATTATGCAAATGTACTGGCAAACAATGCCTGTGAAAGAATTTCTCATTTTTTGGCTTCTTCTTCTATTAAAGTAGTTGGTATTTCATATTCTGTTTGATGTTTCTTCATTTATTTCAGGTGTAAACCCCCACATGTCGGAAGCAATTTTTCACAGTTCTAGTGGTGGTACTGGTCTAGGCACTTCTTAGATAAATTATAACTTCTTGTAAATTCGTGGAAGCTTCATTTTTATTATCAAAGTATTGTATCATTTTGTTAACAATTTCTTTTCTGTACTGCACTTTAAGGCAGTGGATAATTCCTTGGTCACACGGGCTGATGTTTTGCTGTAGTGTACGGAGGAAGGAAGATGTATTTAATTGCTTTTAATACTGGAACATCTTTATGAGCACTGCAGTTGTCCAGCATTAAACAATTTTTTATGTGGTAGAATTTTAAGTCTAGATAAAGCAACCATTTCATGAAAATAACATTGTTCATCCATACATTCTTGCTGGAAGTGTAGCAAAGAGGTAATGTTTCAATGTTTTGAAACACTGTTGTTTAGCCGACTTACCTATCATGAGCAGTGATGAGTTTTCACTTCTGCTGTTTTTACTTCATCATAATCGTAACTCTTTCTTTGCTAAATTTTCCTCCAGTGCATTTTTCTCTTTTAAGTAAGTGTTAGCAAAGGTTGTGCTTTGAAAAACAGTCCCATTTTACTGGCGTTAAAAATATCAGATTTTTTAAGATCTAACAACTTTTCTAAGAAAAGGGACTGTATAGAATTCTCATCAATGGTAGACTCTTTTCCACATATCCTTTTGCAGACAATTCTATGACTCCCTTTGGTCTTGTCAGACATCCATTAGAACATGTAAAATTGATCTCGCCCAGAGCATCATCAAAAGCCTTTGCTTTCTCTTGCAAAACTGAACCATTTAAAACAATGTTTTGTCTTATTGCCTCTTTTATCCACCGCAAGAGGGCAACTTCAATTTCTACCTTCTTTCCTGTACGCATTAGTGTATTATTGGGTATTCCATACTTTGTCAGAATTTCTGATTATTTCAGTACTTCATCACTGACTTCATTTAACATTTTCTGTTCAGTTTCTAAAGATACAGCTTGCTGTTTTTGACTCATTTTTCATAGAATTCTACAGAGCAACTGCAAACAGTTTCAATTATGTTAGTCAGGTAGTAAAGTAGAGGTTGTCACTTCTTTCACTCAAAGATAGATTTCAGGAAACCTGGTTTATGCAGTGGCGCAGCCAGAATTTGGTTCTAGGAGGGGTTTTGAGTTTTTTGATAAAGGTGTTCGCCGGTTATTTGAATCACCGGTTAATATAATCTGTCTTTTTAATGAATCAAATCATAATGCTTTTTACCCGCAGTTACATTGGTTGTGTTTCATTGAAACAGCGTTTACAGTATTAGAGTTCGAAAACATAAAATGCACCAATGAAATAACCCCAAACTAGGTTAGATTTATAAAAAGTGTTTAAAGATGATGAGGCAAAGTTTAAGAGTTGTAAGTGTACAGTCCAGCAAATAATTTTTGCATAGAAAATAACAAAATTCCAATCCACTTGTTCAAGCAAAAATACACAGGATTTCATTCCAAGACAATCTCGAATTCTTGTTTTTAATTTTAATAATAATGAAGCCATTTTTACAAAATTTTCAATATACTTACCGTGCTTTTGCCAAATGTAACAACATCACGAAAATTGGTGGAATTTATCATCATTTACGTCCAATTAGTGGTCAATTAGGTAATCCATATTTTGGAATGTAGTTGATATTAAACATGGTATTTTATTGGGGTTTTTTATTGTGCACTTCCAGTACTTTACATGACATCGAATTTGCCATTAAGTAACATAAATCTGTTGAAAATTTCGTTAAAACATCTTTATTATTGTTAAAGTTCTCTAAAAAATATCCGGGTTCAAACTGAAGTCTTACCTGTACTAATATTATAAAGAAGTAACCTTTTTTTGTAGGGGTTAATTTTGGAACTACCGAACGGATTTAAAAAGATAATCGGTCGTGTGCGAACTTAACTCGCATACAAAGGGTTCCATACAAAATATCAGAACTGTTCAAAGATAATATTTATTTGCGTACATATAACAATACCACATGCCATAATTTAATTCTACTGCAATGAAAACCGATGAATATTTCTCCGTCTAAAACACAGACTTTGTACAAAGTTTAAACTTGGTAGAGAACCAACCACGCTTCGGAAAGAGGTCGCAGATTCTCATGAAAAGTCACTTGTAAATCATATTTCGTGTAATAGTGGGCAATTTTAAAGGAATAAAAAAAAGTACGCTTAATAACGCGAAACATTTCTATTCATTTTTAAAAATAAAAGCATATTCAGACATAATTATTGAAATGATTTGTAATCGAAAAGTTTTTTCCCTTATAAATGAATTATTTATTGAATTATAAGCAATTTTTGTCTCAAAATTACTGACTTTTAATGTCTTGGAATTATTATATGAATTATCTTTTTAATATTTGCCTTCAATAATTGAATTCAGTTGGAATAAAAAGTGCTTATCACGATGTTTCACCTTACCTAAAACAAATATCTTATACAAAGTTTAAACTTGGTACTGTGCCAAGCACGCTTCGAAAGGAGGTCACAAAGTAGCAACACTGTTTTGATCCGTACCGTTGTTTTCTACATGGATTTTTAATTAATATCTCGGCAAATTACAGACACATTTTTTTCGAAAATCATTACCGACAATCCTTGGAAGATTCTACGTCGCTTAGGTACACCGAGTGCCCTTAACTCCCCCGCTGACCATCAGAAAAATAAGACGCACGAATGATCTTATAATAATTCCAATTTTACTTTTTAAGCGTAGAGTGAAACCTTAATAATAATGGCAAAATGATGGTGACTATCTCCGTTTCAACATAAGCTATATTTTACATCGGTAAAACAACGGCTAGAAACATGAAATTTGGCATGGTTGTTAATTTAGAGACTTAAATGCATGCCCTGAACAGTTTTTTAAAAATTCGAAATTTTAAAGGGTGCAAGAGCCAAAAAAAACTTTCTAAAATTGCGATTTGTGTGATACATTTTATATAGATGGTTGGAATCTGGCATGGTGATAACTTTTGGGATGTATAAATGCTCAAGAACGGTTCCTAAAAAAAAAAATTCAATTTAAAAAGGATGAAATGAGCGGAAAACGGTCTGGAAACGATCTAAGGCTAATGTCAGACGGACGTCTTTTTGCACGCTTTTTTACTTACGTATTATCCCTACAGAATGCTAGCAGCATTATATAGCCTTAATTATGATTTATTAGGAATTGTTAGAGCTAGATACATTAAGTTTGGCATGGCTGTTACTCTAGAAACGTAAATGATCACCAAGAACAGTTTTCCAAAAATTCGAAATTAAAAGGATGCAAGAGCAAAAAACTTTCTGAAACTGCGGTTCGTGCGATATACACTATATGGAGAAAGGTGACCGGTCATTTGCGATTTTAGACGTTTTGTTAAATATCTAGAAAAATGCGTGAGGAATTAACCTGAAACTACGGGTGTGTAAACAGTATAGTATAGGTCATATATTTCCGCGAAGATTTTTTTTCTCGAAACCCCATAGGGGACCGTCAACAAATTGAAAAGGAACTAATATCTTCTGGATAACCCTGTAAAAACTAATGTAGCAAAAACCTTCAAACTCAATATTATTAATAAATGGCTTATTGTAATATACTGTGTTCATTTTTATGAGGATAGCATGTATACTCGTAGAGAAATTAAGGTTTTTATAAAAACAGTCCCATATTTCGCCAAGTTTTTTGCTTATGATTTGCAGAGTTCTTAATATAAAAAAAGTTCTTTTCAGAAAATATGACAAACAACATTGTACATAATACTCTGCAATCAGAATTGAAAAATAATAATAAATGGATGAAAAATGAGGAGGTTTTTTAAAAAATGTTTCACTGCGCATGCGTAAATGCAATCAAAATATAATGTGCATAATGTATTAGCTAATTATATAGAGCAAGTTTTGTGGTAGTCACAAAATCATAGAATGAAAATTCTGAAAATTATCGTCGATAGAATAAGCTCGAAATCCGTTGTTCCCAAAAAGAAGCAAAAAGATGAGGGTTGTATCAAATATCTGTTGATTAGTGCCAAGACAGCGTACACAATATTGCATGTACTTTTTGGATACTTATTGTATATTTGGATACAACCCCTCATCTTTTTGCTTCCTAAATGACCGGTCATCTTCGGCCATATAGTGTAGTTGGTATAAAAACTTGGTTTTTGACATGGTGGTTACTTTTAAGGTATAATGAGAATGAGAATAACAAAAAATAATGAGAATATTCCATAATATATTCAAGTAACCGTTTTCTATAATAGCGAGTGACTATAAAGCTAAAACTGCAGAGTTTTAACAATGTGCTTATTAATTTAAATTAATGCATGATTAGCATAAAATTGTGTATAATTATATTTTATACAGTCTAAGAAAATGTTTTACATTTAACCCCTGTCTTTTCAAAATCCATACTCACAGACATATTATCTATAACTCAATGAAATTACAATAAAGGCTTCTTTCCAACGTGACACGGGTGGCAATGCTTCTCCGAGAGCAAGCACCATTACTCGTTGCTACATTACTAACTAATGGAATACATTCTTTAAATTTGTGTACAGATCTCCTAAGGAACAAATGGTTCGAAAGACACACTGATTGCGATAATTTGTTCAATCACAATCAAAAACAGCTTTTTACAACTTTATAGTTACTACTTTTTTAATTCTTATTTTACAAAGATTTTTACTTGGGTACGTAAAAAGCTTGGTCTTAGATATAATTGGGAGCAAAAAGCGTAAAACTGAGCGTTTGAAAGCGTTTGAAACTGAGAGAGATCTGCAAAGTGTATGTTTCATGTTTTTTCTGAAATTCGATGGTCTATTATTGTTTCGAACATGGGACAAAGACAGAGGTGCAATTAAGAAATGGCCCATTGTATAATACTTAAACTCAAAGCGTCTGTGTGGCTGGAAATGACCATTCTTTTAGCATAAGACGTCTCGAAAAAGTGACTTAGTCCAAATAGCCAATTTTCACAAAATCAATGCATGTAATATGCGCTTCCACAGTTTTAAGTAGAATTTTCGCCGTTTAATTGAATCACTTTGTTGAATAGAGTTTGATTTCTCAAAGCGGTGGATTGCGAAAAACGCCAAACGTTTAAATATTAATTTTGGTTTTGATTCATATAACAGGCAATTATAGTAATTTTTCTTAGCTCTGGGGGGTGTTTTAACCCCCAAACCCCTCCCGTGGCTGCGTCACTGGGTTTATGGCTTATCTCGCTGTCAATAGTCAAACGAGTAATAGAACAATAATTTTCAAAAAAGAATTTCCTTCACTCAAACTTTCATTGTTATCGATCTTTAAGGTCAGTGTGGAAAATTTCTGCATATCAGAGGACAATGAAAAGCAGGGATTTGTCAGGAATATAGTATTTCATGATTTTTTTAAAAATCCTTTCCACTTTAGGTTCATTCAAATTGTTTCATTTTCAGATTGTTAGAAAAATCACATTTTTTTATAAGATGATGTGACATGCAAGTTTGAAATACTCAAAACTTCACGTTAGAAATAATGTTTTCACTTTGAAGCAAAAAAAAAAAAAAATTTGCCTTAAGTGAGATTTTGCAAAATTCTATTTAGTGTTAAACAAATTAACATTGATTTTCATACTTATCTGGCGGCACCACAGTATTTTTTTGTATTAAGCAAAATTTCATGCTAAGCAGCAAAACCAAAACTACCTTATGTCTTGTGATATGAAATGTGTAGGTTTAGAGAGATCTTTTTGGCAGTCATATAAATTGCATTCATTGACAATTTTTTCTATAAACTCCATCTGAAAAGAAATATTTGAAAAAAAGCTAGTGGTGTATCAAGCTCATTCATATTTGGTGAATAATCTCATTTCCATTAAACTTGATCTGATTTTCATTTACCTTTTATATTCCCTTTTTTCAAATAATCTGTCTCTTTGGCAGTTTAGATTTCTTTGAAATTTTTTTACTGCATTTTGGAATAGCCATTTCAATATCATTATGAGAGTCTTTGCTCTGAATTATTAACCAATTCTTCTATTTGTTGAGTCAAATTCCTTTTTTGGAGGCATTCTGAAAATGATAGAGTAAAATTTGCAGGAAATAAAATGTAGAAAAATATCTTATATGCATTTTAAAAGAAATAAACTACTTCTATTGCATATAGAAGAAAGTAAAATTAAAACTGCTCATTGTTTTCTAGGCTTAGTGGAACTTAATGCTGTTGCTAATTGGCAACAAATATTTTATAGTTAACTATCCAAAAGTAGTCATATGGGAGACATACTTTACTTTTCCATATAATAAATTTTATTTGATCAATGAAGAGCAAAATAAGATATTTCAAAAGCTTCTGGACAAAAAAAAAAAAAAAAAAAAAGCACATGTAGCAACAAGCAAAAAAATAAACCTATCTTTATTCTTAAACAGCACTAGTACTGCCATCGTCATGCTGAAATTGATTTAATATTTTCAATATATATTTTAATGACAACATTAGGTGAAGCAAAACAACACCGAAAACTGGCGATATGAAGCAATTAAAATAATAAAACTTTGTAAAAAATCACCATAAAATTAAAACAAAACACAGGACGCGTTTCGAGCTAAAAACATAACAGCTCGTCATCAGCTAAGCATACACGTGTCCGTAAACGAACAAGTTCAAAAATGAACTGAAGATAAAGAATAATGCGAAGAATGCAACAGATGGCGCTACCTGATAAAATTAAAACAAAACACAGGACGCGTTTCAAGCTAAAAACATAACAGCTCGTCATCAGCTAAGCATACACGTGTCCGTAAACGAACAAGTTAAAAAATGAACTGAAGATAAAGAATATTCTTTATCTTCAGTTCATTTTTTAACTTGTTCGTTTACGGACACGTGTATGCTTAGCTGATGACGAGCTGTTATGTTTTTAACATTAGGTGTTAGAGCTTTAATATTATCCTAATAGTATTTTAGAAGACTAAATTGGGTATGTTGCCGAAATGCAACACACAGGGTTAAGATGGTTTCAGATGGTGAAAGGAGGAATAGACTGCTTTAAGGTTAATGGATATTAAGAGGATAAAATATTTATAGTAAGAAAACAAATAGAAATAAATGTACAGTGATAAGAATTGGGGTAAAATCTTACTTGCATGTTAGAATACATTATTTTTAAGCATGTTAAAAAAGATATATTGACTAAAAGGTACTTTTTTACAGCTGCAATAAACAGAAAATTAAATACATTTCATAAATATTGTCAATTTTCTAATACATAATTATAATGTATGCGAACTAACCTTTTTAAAGAGTTTTTTGGAGTGTCCAAAACCTTTTTTAATTTGACAGTTTATGAAGTTCATTCTAGCAATAACAATGTAAAACTCCTTAAATGATAAATAAAAATTGTGGCATGAAAAATTAACTGTATTGCTGTCTGTTGAGAATTCAATGAACAATTTATATTAATTGCTGTGTTGGAAGATAGTAATTGATAAAAATGGTCTTATAAAGCCCACTGTATAAATAACATTGTCTTTTTAGGTATATATGAAATGCAATGATACAAAGGTTTAATGAATACTTGGCCAAAATTCTGCCCTATTACCAAATATTCAGTTTGTTGAATTCTTTGGCTGAAAGAAATCCAGGATAGTGATTTTTGGGTACTGTATTCTTCATATGAAATAGACTATTTTCTGATACTCTCATGAAGCCATTTTCATTCTTAAATGTGCAAAATTTACAGCTATTCTCATTAACCCTTTAATCCTCGTGCCCTATACATTCATGGGTAAATTGTCAGTTAATGAATTTTTTATTTTCTTTGCAGGTTTTTAATAAGAATACTTTCACTTTCAAAATCGGTTCTGAAAGTAAAAGTATCCTAATAATAATTTAAAAAAAAGAAACCTAAACAAATTTGTAAAAGTAAAAAAACAGCCTTTGTACAACTTGATTTCCGCTAACCAATGCAAATATATATTGAAATGCAAACGAGCTATATTAAGTTTCTTCCATAGGATTAACATTAGCAAATTGGATGCATGAGTGAGTAGCCTCTTAACAGTAGCAAAAATTAACAGTAAATGAAATTCTTGCAATGTTTTAGCCAATTTTTTACTTAGATTGCTTTAAAACTTTTTATTTTTCAGTTGATGATATTTTCCATTATTATAAAATTGAAACCAAACCAGTATAATAATAAAAAAGTTTTGATAAATTCATACACAAAAGAATTTTTATATATAATGAAATATCACGAAGAACTCCTTGTTCATTGTACAGCATGCGGTTGGATGTTAAAATTACTCTGAGGTAGGAGTGATGTAAAAAAAAAAATCTTCATATCATTACAATGTTCAGATAACTTGTGCATAAGAAATGTTACATTTTTAGTTGCATATATTTTTTATGTTATGTTTTTAACCACATTTTAAAATGAGGATTGTGTTCCTGAGCAGGGGGCATTTTGTTGTTCCAGAAGAAAAATCCCCCCTCTCGGGCCACACCCTCATTTCTTCACTGTTTGTATGGTTTTTAAATTTGGCATGTTGGCAGGTATGTAATAAGTAATCCTCTGAATTGCTTTCCCTTCCTAAAGTTTCCACCCTTACTGCCTCTTCCAAGCATACAGAGTTTAAAATCTGTAAATCTCTATTTAAAAAAATATTTCCTGTTCTAGCTTTTAATTTGAATTTCTAACTAAGGGTGGGGAAAAGTTTCTTTTTTGCAGCTTTTGCTTTCTTAACACAGTGTAAGGAAAGTATGGTAATCACAATTTTTTTTGGCCCCACCAGTGGCCGAGAGGTTCTGCTCTCGAAGCTGGTAGACGGGAAGTGCTGGGTTCGATCCCAATCGCGCCCGTCGGCCTAATCGTTCGGAGTTTTCGTGGTTTTCTTCGAACCTTGGTTCTCCAAGCGTTAATACGGGTTAGGTTCCCTTAGAAAGACCTCCACGGAAGGCACTCCCCCCTTAGGGCCTATATCCCATGTGCAGATAATTGACCGACATAAATACAACCAACCAACCACAATTTTTTTTGTATGTGTAATAATGACTTAACGAATAAAAAAGGACTAACAAATTTCTGATTAAGAGCCCATTTGGCTACTGTTATAAATCACTGGTATGACAGCTGAATAAATCTTAATACAAATCAGCCAGTGAATTAGGTATTTAATCCTTTTTTAAATCATTTTGCAACAGATTCTATAAAGAAAATAACAAGTGAAACAGATTTATATATATATATAAAAATGGTGTGCAGTTTTCTTCTAAATTCAGAAAACAGACTAACTTTTGTATTTAATTTCTGTATTTTATATTCTTATATTTTAGTTTACAAGATAAGTGGAAAGAAATGGGCAAAAGTGATGCAGAAATTGCTGATGCAAAATCTAAAATGACTGAGGCCGTCAAGAAAGTTCTTCCAAAGCTTGGAGATATGCAATTTTTTATGGGTATGTCTAACAGATACTTATATCTGAAAACACTTGAAGTCAAAATTCAACCTGAAACAGACCCAAACCTGATCCACAATATAAAAAAAAATTATTGTCCCAACCTGAACAGCAGGTCAGAGTAGATTGATTGGGGATAAAATTGTGTTACATTACCAGATGAAAGACTTTAATCCACATTAATATTAAATTTTGTTTCAGTATCTCTTATTTTGGTGTGTAATAGATATGTTAAAATTTTTGTATTGTCTCTATAAAAAACTGCACCATATGACTCTTTTAAGTCTAAAAAAATATCTAGTGTTTATTCTAGAAAAAAAGGGCTGCCGAATGGGAATTTTTAAAGGGCACTACTCTAAAAGGAAAAACTTGTTCCTTGTTTTAAAATATATTTTGAACTGTGTTTGTTTGGAGTTCTCATTAATCAGTAGAATTTTGCAATATTTTCTCGCAACCTATTGAATTTCACTATTTTCCCACCACCTCACCCCACTGCTCGATTGACTGATGAATTTCATTATTTTCTCCCACAATCAATCAAGGACTTTCACTTTTTTGCCAACCAACAGAGGAATTTTGAGATTTTTTTTTTCTTTTCCCCTGTTGATTAACAAATTTTACTATTTTTTTTTTCTTCTTGAGACAGATTTCCGAATTTTCACATTTTAAAGTGACTGACTGAAAAGTTGATATTTGCTATCACCTCTTCAACCGTTAAGGGTTTAGTTTCCCCCTAAAGTTAGGGTGCACATTATAAATTTTGTCCAAACCTGCTTGTGTAACATACCGTTAGAAATCTCTTAATGTCCTCTTTTATTTTCTGTCCATCCCCTTCCACTCCTCCCACCCTGCCAGTTACGTGCACTTGGCCTTTTTCTAATGTTCCAGTGTGCGCACTGTACTCAAAAAGTTATCTTATGTATGGGTGGGTGAATTCAGGCTGTATTCTGGAGACGCGAGAGTGGATCCTCCCGGGAGGGGCAATTTTCTAATTTTATCCCAATGCTTCATGTGATATATTATCGAAAAGCCCTTTGGCCACTCGTTCATATTATTTCTTAATATGCTCTTTTACCCACTGGCCTCTAACTTTTGTATTTTAAACAATTTTTCTAACTCACCACCTAATTAGGCCAAAGCATGATTGGACCCCTTTCAGAAGGATTAACCGAAGGGGGGTATTTCATCAAGGCCTTTTGAATAAAATTTATCAATGTGTTGTTAATGCTTTTTAAGCTGCATCAATATCTAAAATCTGTTTATTTCTGAAATAAATTGAGTAATCTTTTATCTCTGCTAAAAAGCTTTTTAAGTAATAGCAATTTAATTACTACTTTCAGAATCATTAAGCTTTCAGAATCTCATGGTTTAAATAAATAACTGAGGCATCTGTCTGTTATCACTCTATCCTATTTCTTTTTCTTTGTTTTTTCATAAACAAAATGATCACAGAAGTCCTGTTTTTCTGTTCTAGTATAAGAACACTATTAAAAAATAAAGAAAGAAAATCATGATATTTGCAGATTTATGTTCCACGTCCGACACTGGCAGCGAATGAGTCAATAACTGTTTAGACTTTAGATTACTGCAGAAAAAAAGCATATAATTAAAGAATATATTTTTATTTATTTGTTAACCAGAGAAAAGTATATTATTTCACTGTTAATGATTCTGGGATGAAAACTTTTTTTTTAACGGCTGAAAATTTGGTAAACATTAAAAAGATATTTATAAACTGTAAATGAGATAAGGAGATATATATTTTAAAAGGGAAAGAAATTTTAGTTAAATATATTGTTAAAAGGAGAGTTTTGCTTATTAATTGCAGGATAATTAGTATGTGATGATTGGTTAATTACATCATCACAGCTATTTTAAAAGATTTGCAATGTTTGCATTTCTCCCACGCTTATAGGGGGCCCTAAAAAGACTGAAAACCATTTAACTTTTTAAATAAATTTAGAGCCTTCAAAATTTCGCTCATCTGCACATTTTTAAGAATGACGTTTATAGGAAGTTTGTTTGGTTGAAGGAAATAAGAGTAGAAAGTACATGTTTTCTGGATGAAAAAAAAAATCATTTCTTCCTTTTTTTTTTTTTTTTTTTTTATCTGACTGAGATCTTTCTTAAAAAATTTAAATATAATATAAATTATCGTTAAAATTACATCTTTAAAAAAATAATTTTAAAAGTTAAAAAACCTTATTCGATTCAAAGGTCTGCAATAGCTTACTTCTGGGCCTCTGACATGATGTAGGGCCCCCATAAATGGAGGTGAGGGGTAAGAGGTAGTCATTACGGCCTTGCTGATTATTTACGTATTGGAATTACTATTTTTGAGCTTATGTGAACATTGAAATATCAGTTCAAGTATTGATTCTGTTTTATATGATGTCGATTTTAATCGATTCTCAAATTTTTCAGAATCGCCCATCACTTAGACTGCTTAGAACTTCTTCAATAAAGATATTCTTTTTTAAAGCCCCATAAATTATCATGAAGCAAATTTTAGTAGCTTCAGTGATTTAATTGAAGTGTAAGGGAGCTAATGTAGACAAAATTTATATGTTAGGCAAAAAAGTATACTAAGTATCATTTTTTAATGCATCAAGTATTTTTTTACAATTTGTACTTTTACCTTTTTATTTGGTTGATAAATTATTTGGTAATATAGTTTTCTTTTTCCCTTTTTAAGTTTTGGTTTCCATTACATGAGGCTAGTGTGGACATCTGGACAAGCTAGAAACTAATTAGACAATGTAATAAAATTCATAAAAGTACGTGTAAAACCATAATGAAATTTTAACCTTGCAGTATACTGCTTAATAAATGTTGACCTTAATAATGCATATTTTAGTTAATGTTAAACCTAATAAATTGGTTTGTAATTATGAACTGCATTATATTAAAATATCTGTATCAAAGACATCATTTTAGAAAGCCTTTTTTTAACTTTTATTTTGTTAGAAAATGATTATTTTAATGTAGAAATGGAATTCTGCTTCTATTTTACAACCCAGTTTGACATATTTGACAACACTTATAACATACTATATTCTTTTATTTAAAATAAGGAACATTAAATGTCAACTGAGATGCAGTAAGAAATGTGCTAGGAGCAACATCTGATAATATTATTGACAACAAATATTTTAAAATGATAAAAACTAGATTCTATAGGCTGACATTAATAATTTGAATGAAATCATTTAATGTGCAAAAACAATAGAATTCTTTTGTAAATTTGTCAATTTACAAAATATTTATACTATTTACAAATCATTATTGATCATAAATCATCCAATTCATATCATACAAAATATACAACTATTTAGTAAATAAATACCCTAAAATGTGATTAATTTGCAATTTAACAATATCTATCATTGAAAGCTGAATGGAGCTACTGTTGCCATGTCCATGGAGCCATTTGTTTATATGTCTAATACTGATTTAAATCATGCTGAGTGAATGCAATTATCAAAATATGCATTTAATATATTCATTTATAGCATACTATATTCTTTTATTTAAAATAATGAATTGGTCTAATCTAATAAATAAAAACAAATTGAGAATTTGCTTTTCCACTATAAAAACATTGGTTTATAATCACTGAACTATAAAGTTTGTCATGCAGCTGCATGTAGAAGTGCTGCTGGTCTACAGAAGTTTATCGAAGAGTAGGTACTTGTATCTTACATGATGAATAATAATTCTTGTATCAGTAATTCTGTGAGTGTACTGTGGTATGTAAATTACATGAAAAATCAGACTGAAGCCTCCCAACCTTAAAGATGCAGGCATGATATTCTTCCGCGGATCCGCGATTTTCCGCTTTTTTGTCATTTTCCACGTTTTTCTCATTTTTTGCCGTTTCTCGCAGTGGTGATTTGTTCCGAAATTTAAAAAAATCGGTCATCAATCCGAAAATTCGGACATAGGATCGCGAAAAAAAACTCAAATTTCATCAAAAGATCGCATAATAAATGTAAACTCTGTCAAAGGATAGCGGGGGAAAATTGCAAATTTTGTCCAAAAATCACGAGAAACACGAATTTTGTCCAAAGATCGTGGACAAAACGCGAATGTAGTCAAAAGATCGAGAATTTCGTTTAAAGACTGCAGGAAAAACGTCAATATCGTGGAAAAAATGCGAATTTTGTCAAAAGATAATGTAAAAAACGCGTATTTCGTCAAAAGATCGCGAAAAACGCGTATTTCGTCAAAAGATCGCGAAAAACGCGAATTTCGTCAAAAGATCGCGAAAAACGCGAATTTCGTCAAAAGATCGCGAAAAACGCGAATTTCGTCAAAAGATCGCGAAAAATGCGAATTTCGTCAAAAGATCGCGAAAAATGCGAATTTCGTCAAAAGATCGCGAAAAATGCGAATTTCGTCAAAAGATCGCGAAAAATGCGAATTTCGTCAAAAGATCGCGAAAAATGCGAATTTCGTCAAAAGATCGCGAAAAACGCGAATTTCGTCAAAAGATCGCGAAAAACGCGAATTTCGTCAAAAGATCGCGAAAAACGCGAATTTCGTCAAAAGATCGCAAAAAACGCGAATTTCGTCAAAAGATCGCAAAAAACGCGAATTTCGTCAAAAGATCGCAAAAAACGCGAATTTCGTCAAAAGATCGCAAAAAACGCGAATTTCGTCAAAAGATCGCAAAAAACGCGAATTTCGTCAAAAGATCGCAAAAAACGCGAATTTCGTCAAAAGATCGCAAAAAACGCGAATTTCGTCAAAAGATCGCAAAAAACGCGAATTTCGTCAAAAGATCGCGAAAAACGCGTATTTCGTCAAAAGATCGCGAAAAACGCGTATTTCGTCAAAAGATCGCGAAAAACGCGTATTTCGTCAAAAGATCGCGAAAAACGCGTATTTCGTCAAAAGATCGCGAAAAACGCGAATTTCGTTAAACGAACGCGAATTTCGTCAAAAGATCACGGAAAAAACGCGAATTTCGTCAAAAGATCGCGAAAAACGCGTATTTCGTCAAAAGATCGCGAAAAACGCGAATTTCGTCAAAAGATCACGGAAAAAACGCGAATTTCGTCAAAAGATCGCGAAAAACGCGAATTTCGTCAAAAGATCGCGAAAAACGCGTATTTCGTCAAAAGATCGCGAAAAACGCGTATTTCGTCAAAAGATCGCGAAAACGCGTATTTCGTCAAAAGATCGCGAAAAACGCGTATTTCGTCAAAAGATCGCGAAAAACGCGTATTTCGTCAAAAGATCGCGAAAACGCGTATTTCGTCAAAAGATCGCGAAAAACGCGTATTTCGTCAAAAGATCACGGAAAAAACGCAAATTCTGTCAAAAGATAGCAGGTAAAATGCAAATTCTGTCAAAAGATAGCGGGTAAAACGCAAATTCTGTCAAAGAATCGCATGAAAAATGCGAATTTTGTTCAAAGGGTAGCGGGGAAAAGTCATTCTGTCAAAGGATCGCCGGAAAATCACGAATTTTGTGAAACAATAGCAGAAAAGCACAAATTTTGTCAAAGAATCGTGGGAGAAACGCGAAATTCATCAAAGGATTGCGGAAAAATGAGAATTTCGTCAAAAAAAGTGGGAAAAAACATGAATTTCGTCAAAAAATTGCATAAAAAATGCGAATTCCGTCAAGAGGTCGTGGGAAAAACGTGAATTCCGTCAAGAGGTCGTGGGAAAAACGTGAATTCCGTCAAGAGGTCGTGGGAAAAACGCGAATTCCGTCAAGAGGTTGTGGGAAAAACGCGAATTCCGTCAAGAGGTTGTGGGAAAAACGCGAATTCCGTCAAGAGGTTGTGGGAAAAACGCGAATTCCGTCAAGAGGTCGTGGGAAAAACGCGAATTCCGTCAAGAGGTCGTGGGAAAAACGCGAATTCCGTCAAGAGGTCGTGGGAAAAACGCGAATTCCGTCAAGAGGTCGTGGGAAAAACGCGAATTCCGTCAAGAGGTCGCGGGAAAAACGCGAATTCCGTCAAGAGGTCGCGGGAAAAACGCGAATTCCGTCAAGAGGTCGCGGGAAAAACGCGAATTCCGTCAAGAGGTCGCGGGAAAAATGCGAATTCCGTCAAGAGGTCGCAGGAAAAACGCGAATTCCGTCAAGAGGTCGCGGGAAAAACGCGAATTCCGTCAAGAGGTCGCGGGAAAAACGCGAATTCCGTCAAGAGGTCGCGGGAAAAACGCGAATTCCGTCAAGAGGTCGCGGGAAAAACGCGAATTCCGTCAAGAGGTCGCGGGAAAAACGCGAATTCCGTCAAGAGGTCGCGGGAAAAACGCGAATTCCGTCAAGAGGTCGCGGGAAAAACGCGAATTCCGTCAAGAGGTCGCGGGAAAAACGCGAATTCCGTCAAGAGGTCGCGGGAAAAACGCGAATTCCGTCAAGAGGTCGCGGGAAAAACGCGAATTCCGTCAAGAGGTCGCGGGAAAAACGCGAATTCCGTCAAGAGGTCGCGGGAAAAACGCGAATTCCGTCAAGAGGTCGCGGGAAAAACGCGAATTCCGTCAAGAGGTCGCGGGAAAAACGCGAATTCCGTCAAGGGATCGCGGAAGAAACGCGAATTCCGTCAAGGGATCGCGGAAGAAACGCGAATTCCGTCAAGGGATCGCGGAAGAAACGCGAATTCCGTCAAGGGATCGCGGAAGAAACGCGAATTCCTCTCGTGCGATATATAATTTAATTAATTATATATGTTAAAATGGTACATTAACATAAGCAGAAATATGCCGTGCAAGCAAAGGCTGGATATGAAATTTCACGGAAGAATGGACGTGTCTTGAGTGTAACTTAATGTAGCTTAAGGAGAACTTTAATAACACAAAGGCAAATTCACTTAAAAACAGAATGCAGTTTATTTAATAAATATCTTGAAGAGTTGACAGCATGATAATCCACATTATAACTTCTCTAATAAACAACAGTCGTGAGGAATGAAGACTTTGATACATGAATAAGCACAATTAATTTGCATATGAAAAACTATTTAAAAGCATTTAAAATTCTAGAAAACATAAATATAACAAGTACTCTAAACGTACATTCCAGGATAGAGTCCCAGCCTCTATCCAGTTCGTGAAATATTGCTTCCATTAGGAAGACTAAAAAGTGCAACATTACAGTGTTTGCATCGCGTATTTATCTAAAATAGCTCGGATTGAAAACATCATTTGGGAGCGACGCCCGCCAAACGGACCAATCAGAAAGCGGCATCGAATCGATGCAAGCAGAGATTCGATGCAAAGATCGATTAAAGAAGCGATATGCAATGTCGCCATCTAGCGGAGAAAATAACACTACAGAAAATTAAACTTAGTCTGAAGACGGATTTTGCCGGTGTAGGATGACAAGATATGAGTGTAATGAAACGGAAAATGGCGGAAGTTAATACGACCACCAAAAGATTAAAGAAGAACTTAAATCAACTGAATATTAACAGAAAACAATATGGAAAGGTAAGTTTAAGTTAATTCATGTCTATTGTTGATATTATAATGAAATAAATAAAAGTAAACAAGAAACTTTATGGAATGTGAACTTAGAAAGAAAATGATGTAAGTGGAATGAAATGATGATATAAATAGATAAGGGAGGCGATGAGAACCATAAAGTTTGATGATTTCCATCAATTCCGTCAAGGGATCGCGGAAGAAACGCGAATTTCGTTCAAAGGTTAGCGAGTTAAATGCAAATTCTGTCAAAGAATCACCAGAAAATCGTGAATTTCGTCAAACAAAAGCGGGGAAAAACGCAAATTCCGTCGAGGTCGCGGGAAAAACGCGAATTCCGTCAAGAAGTCACGGGAAAAACACAAATTCCGTCAAAAGATCGCAGGAAAACACAAATTCCGTCAAGGGATCGCAGAAGAAACGCGAATTCCGTCAAGGGATCGCAGAAGAAACGCGAATTCCGTCAAGGGATCGCAGAAGAAACGCGAATTCCGTCAAGGGATCGCGGGAAAAATGCGAATTCCGTCAAGGGATCGCGGGAAAAATGCGAATTCCGTCAAGGGATCGCGGGAAAAATGCGAATTCCGTCAAGGGATCGCGGGAAAAATGCGAATTCCGTCAAGGGATCGCGGGAAAAATGCGAATTCCGTCAAGGGATCGCGGGAAAAACGCGAATTCCGTCAAGAGGTCGCGGGAAAAACGCGAATTCCGTCAAGAGGTCGCGGGAAAAACGCGAATTCCGTCAAGAGGTCGCGGGAAAAACGCGAATTCCGTCAAGAGGTCGCGGGAAAAACGCGAATTCCGTCAAGAGGTCGCGGGAAAAACGCGAATTCCGTCAAGAGGTCGCGGGAAAAACGCGAATTCCGTCAAGAGGTCGCGGGAAAAACGCGAATTCCGTCAAGAGGTCGCGGGAAAAACGCGAATTCCGTCAAGAGGTCGCGGGAAAAACGCGAATTCCGTCAAGAGGTCGCGGGAAAAACGCGAATTCCGTCAAGAGGTCGCGGGAAAAACGCGAATTTCATTCAAAGGTTAGCGAGTTAAACGCAAATTCTGTCAAAGAATCACCTGAAAATTGTGAAATTCGTCAAACAAAAGCGGGAAAAACGCAAATTTCATTAAAGGATCATGGAAAAAATTCAAATTTTGAACTTAAAATAGAAAGTTTCAGTTTAGAATTACTTATAGTATTTGCATAAATTATTGCCCCCCCCCCCCCCCCCTTCTTAATAAAGCAGCATTCAAACAAAAACATTAACAGTTTTATTGTGAATAAAAAAACCTTATTTAAAATTGCACATGCTTAAACGCGTGCTACTTTAAGTAATTTCTCATTTTCCCGTTTCATGCACTTTTCCTCTTTTTTCATCTTTTTGCAATCTCATGCCTGAAGATGAAAATAAGCACTCTCCAGTCACCACTCGGTGACTAAATGTGGAAAACTGGCAATTAAAAATATGGAAAGTACTCGCCAAATGTGAGATTTTCAAAAGGGTTTTTGTCAAAGAATCGTGGGTGGGAAGAAGCGAATTTTGTCAAAAGATTGTAAAAAAATGCACATTACGTCAAAGGGTTATGAAAAAAAATGTAAATTTCATTGAAGGATCATGAAACCCCCCCAAATATTGTCATTAGATCATGAAAAAGGCAAATTTCGTCAAATAATCGTGAAAAAGACAAGACTTTGGTCAAAAGATCATGAAAAAAACCTACATATTTCATTGAAGGATCACAAAAAACCCCAAATATCATCAATAAGATCGCAAAAAAAGCAAATTTCGTCGAATAATCGTGAAAAAACGAGTCTTTTGTAAAAAATCGGGGGGAAAAAAACCCACATTTCGTCAAATGATCACAGAAAAACCCAAATTTTGTCAAAGGATCGCTAAGAAATCCAAATTTCATCAAATGATAACGGAAAAACGCAGATATCGTAATGGGTTGCAGGAAAAACGCAAATATCATCAATAGATCGTGAAAAAAAAATGCGAATTTCATCAAAGAATCCCGAAAAAAAAAAAAACCCCGAGAATTTGGTCAAAAGATCATGACAGAAACATAAAGTTTTGTCAAAGGATCACTGAAAACCAACCTCAAGTTTCGTCAAAGGATCGCTGAAAACCAACCCCAAGTTTCGTCAAAGGATCGCTGAAAACCAACCCCAAGTTTCATCAAAGAATCGCGTGAAAGACCCAAGTTTCATCAAAGAATCGCGTGAAAGACCCAAGTTTCATCAAAGAATCGCGTGAAAGACCCAAGTTTCATCAAAGAATCGCGAAAAACCCCCGCAAATATCATCAATGGATCACAGAAGAAACACATACCATCAAAAGATCGTGAAAAAAAAACACTAGTTTCATCAATAGATTGCAGAAAAAATACAAATATCATGAAATAAATGCAAATTTTGTCAAAGAATTGCATAAAAAAAAAGAGAATTTCATCAAAGAATCGTGAAAACGAACACAAACATCGCCAATAGATCACGGAAAAATGCACATTTCGTTAAAGTATCTTTTTAAAAAAACACATAATTAGTACCAGGTGGGACGCCCGGTCCCCCGCCCTCTTTATATTTTTTTTTTAGAAAATTTGCTGTAGATTTCAACTTTTTAATAAAATTTTGAAAAGTACCTAAGCATAGTGGGACTTATGTAGTTTGCTGTTAGCTATATAAGCATGTTGCATATAACTTTGCTGTTAACTTAATTTAAAATAGATTGGAAATTAGTATCACTTCACAAATTTATTCAAAATCAATATGAATTAAAATATTTTTAATTATTACATAAATTACTTATTTACTCTAAACTCATATTTTAAAATTAAATATTCAGTGACATAAATGTACTTACTGGCTACTGAAGAAATTATTCTCACTAGCCCAAGGACTGACTACTAAAAAAATCAACCGACCGGCTAGTGGCCACTAAGCAGAATTCCTTATTTTCATCTTTACCAGACCTTCCCCTGCCAAAAAAATCTTGCACATCCTAAAGAATGCATGATTTTTATATTGAAAAGCATGAACATTTTAGTTGATCTTTCTGGTACTGAGCATCATAAAATTAAGAAATGTGCTAAGCTTTTCGAAAGAACTTTATCTTTTATGAAGACATGCTATCATAAATTAAATTGAATAAAAACAGAACTGGAAAAGTTGAAAGAAATTACATGTATGTATGTGTTTATTCAATTTGCTTCAAAACTCTCCTGTTTTGTGTTCATCTGATTGGGTAATGTTTTTATGCGATTGGCTGATGCCTTCTGCTTTTCTTTTGGCCTCTTTTACTTGTCCCCTTCCCTTCCATTTCCTTTCAGACTTGTTCCCGCTTTCAAAGTGCTAGCACACCTTTATTGAAGAAGAAAGACAAATTTCTTTCAAAAGATCTAATGAATTTCTTAATTTTATGGAATTATTAAGTTTGTTTGCCTTTATTGTTTCTCACCAGTTTGCTCACTATTTTAAAGAAGTAATGTATGACATGTTATATAGGAATAGCTCCCAATCTGCTCCACACAGTCAAACAGGTTCAGCAACTACATTGCTTTCCAAATATAAATGCATTTTCAGTTGGAAAATTTCTCCACATTGACACATGTTTTCTAAACTTGTCAGAATTTCCTCATTACATCTTAAACAGAGATTAATGGATGATGTTAGGAAAAAGAAAACATTGTGCAAAAAATTAAGGTCTCCAAAGTAAATACTTTCTTCAGTTTTGCATCATTGAAAATACACAAAACTAGCTAAATTTTATAGATTTATAAGTTTTGCATCAACAGATAGCAATCAAGATGAATCTGTTAATATTTATTTAATGGAGCATAACTATTTGCCACTGCATTTTTATTATTTCTAATACTTAGATTAATTTAAAAGTTTGCATACTGGTTCTAAGCATGGTAAAATATAGAACCTCTCATTTTGGATAGATAATTTTTATTTGAGAAAAAAAAATTATGCAGGGATTTTTTTCTGTGTCTTATCAATCAAAAGCTGGTCTGATTCTAACAACATTCTACTTCTCAAAGCCAAATGAACAAACTACAGAGTCTGTCTAGTAAGTAATGAGACTGATTCCATAATATTCATTTATTTGAAGATAATTACAGACACTTAATATTCTACAAAAGTCTGACACCCATTTATGCCTGCTTGGAAGTCTTCAACCGGAATGCTGTTTATAACACATGTTACATTTTTTTTTACGAGTTCTCCAGATTGTTAAAACAATGACTTTTTAAGTTAGATTTTAACCGAGGGGATAGAAAAAAGTCTGGCAGGGACAGAATGGATCTGTACAGTGGTTGGGGCAGGATTGCGATGCTGCATTTTGAAAGGAACTGGGTATTTTAAAGGATGTATTGGAATCAGCTTGTCACAAATTTTCTGCATTTGAAGTTCTTCCGTGACAATTTGCACAATCGATTTCATAAGTCCCACCATCTGAAGGCTTTGTGCCACCTAAACACTTGAAACTTGGACAAAGAATCCTTCTTGTAGGCTTCTTATAACTTGGGAAGCCTCTCAGTAGCCGATTTGTTTAGTTTTACACAAAACTTTATGGCATATCTCTGCTTGAAGGTCCACTTTATTCTGAAAACCTAACACTGCTTTCAATCGGGTGTCTGCTTTACAAGCGATCTGTGCACAACAAAGGCTCAAGACCAACTGACTTCTGCTAGAATCTGTAGCTGACAGCCTCCACAGCACGTATTACTTGCAAACTCTGTCCCTTTGGCCTTCTACAAAGTGCAGCAAATTCAGTCTCATTACTTAATGGACAGACCACATATAAATAGTTGTCAGCTGAATGAAGTCAGGTGCTAAACCTGTGTTTTTATGTAATTCAAATGCAATTTATGATTTATTTCTAGATTTTAATAAAATGTATATTTCTAAAACATTTGTTTAAATTTGTTCAATTTTTCATAATGCTACTAAGCAGAGAACTTCTTAAGAGGCTATTTCACTCAGATAAAAATACCTGCTTACTAATGTTGATCCTATGGGAGAATTTTTTTAAAATATCTTAATCGCATTTTAATATTTTAAAATTATATATAATTTCATTGGATAGTTGAAGTTAATCCCTACAAAGACTTTTTACTTTTTCAATATTGTTTGCCAGGTTTTTTTTTTATTAGGATACTTTCACTTTTGGAACTAATTTGAAAGTGAAAGTATCTTAATAATAAAACCTGCAAACAAAATTATAAAAGTAAAAACTGGCCTTTTTAGAGATTAACCTCATCTGTCAAGTGCAAAAAAAAATCTCCCTTAGGCTCAAACTGGTGTTTTCATGTGACGGAAAAAAAACCCTTAAATTGGTGTAGAATTTGAAGAGAATTATACTTTGTGCTGAAGCTTCGCCTAATAATTTTGTCTCATTTTAAACTATTTCAAAAAATATATTTTTTTTAGGTGAGAGTTCCAATCCAGATGGTCTTATTGCATTACTAGAATATAGAGAGAATCCAGGTGGTGATGAAACTCCTATAATGATTTTCCTTAAACATGGTTTAGAAGAAGAGAAAGTTGTAAGTTGACGTAATTAATATAACTTTTTATATTATATTTGTTTTGATATTTTTCATGAATGTTTCTAAATTCAAAGTGGTTGAACTAGGTTAAAACACTAAAAGCAAGACTTGTCTAGCTATCTCATACTTGGCGTGAGTACTTGTAGATTAAATTGTAATTCACATTGTTAAAACACTCATCTAATTAAAAAAGAAACAAATCTAGTAATATTGCAACTGTAAAGGCATCTGAATGAAAAACTTATTGTCAGACTTCTCCTCTCCTAGAAACATACAAAAGAAAGCAGCAAAGTAAAATCTACTCTGTTGTTTAATCCTTTTTTCTGACCTTGTAGAAAATGTGGTTGTTCCAAATAATTATCTGTTTTGTTTAATCCTTTTTTTAGACCTTGTAGCAAATGTGGTTGTTCCAAATAAATAATTGTTTGTTTAACTTTATTTCAAATTTCAGTAGTTTCTAAAAAAACATACCTGATTTAAAGAAATGCATCACATTCAAAAATCTTTATTATTATTTTATATATATATATATTGCTGAATACCCAGCAGATGCTGCTAATCTTATTCGGATTAAAATGTTGGTAAGATGTGTTCATTTTGAAATTATCTGATATATACTACATTTTTTAAATTTTCTGTTAGGATTTTAAAAGTATAAGATAGCTAAACAAATAAACTAGCCTGCCCCTTTTTACTTAAATCAATTTTCTTCCAGAAAATTGCATGTTGAGATGTAACACTTTATAAAGAAATATTTTTCAGTGGTGTGGAATACTTATTTTTTTTGGCCGTCTGATTTTTTTGTAATTTATATTAGAAGTTGCGTAATAATATACATTAGTTTGTCAAATCTGCATGACTTGGGACAAGAGCTTGTGTGGATTTTAGAATTTTGCAGATTTCTGGTCACTGCTTTTACGTTTTTTATGCAGTAATTTGAATGTAATAATGCAGTGAAAATGATAATGAATGCTTGCAATATAGTAAGATATTAAAATAATTAAGTAATAAACTAAAATAAAAAGTAAGATTAAATTATTAAAAGTAAAGGTCAAGTAAATAATTAATAAAGTATGATTAAATGTGCATAATAAAGATGAGTTACATTTTCTTTGAATTATTCAATGAAACTCCTCATAAAGGTGTCCTATTTATTTTCATCAAAATCACAATGTAGAAAGTTTTATTTCAGGTTTAGCCAGTCTTAACCAAAAAAAGCTAGCTTAATACATAAATATATTTGGTAAAAAGATCAACTACCAGTGATATCGGCAATATCATCATTTTTTCAGAAATTATACTTCTTTCATGAAAAACCACGAGTTCAGTCATATTATCAAGAATTACTTATTAAAATACATACAGAATGATATAACACTAAAAAAATTCTGTAATTTAGCCCCTACATCTAGAGTGAAAGTTTTTCTTTACATCTGAGAAGATGAGAATTTTAGGCATTTGCAGATTTTAGGATTGCGGATTTGAGGGAGTCTACTGTACTATAGAGTTTATAATTAAGAACTTTCATTCCTCTTAAAATTCCCAAACTTCTTTGCATTTTTTTTTTTTTGTCCCTAAAAAGTAAAATCATAAAAGGAGTAAATGATGTGCTTTTCTTTATTAGGTAGAGAATAATCTGTTTTGGCACATTTCCATTGTTTAAAATTTCCATCCACTTTTCTCTTTCACACAAAGCTGAAAATCCTTTGACCTCTTTTATTGTTGAAGGTTAATCTGTTCTATTTTCTAATTTGTAGTAACAATAAGTTAAGGATCTAAATCTCTTTCTGAGATGTTCATTTCTATATTTCTTTTTAACCTTTGCAATTCAACATTTTTGTTCTGGTTTTGCTTTTTTGCAATAAGAATAGTGTTATAGCATGCAGTAAAAGCAAAGCAATTGCATTTTTAAAAAATTTGTTACTTTTTGGCAGTCGGACATCTAAATCACTCCTTCCTACCTCTTCTCTTACTGAAATCGTTTCTATCTCTTACCTTCCCAGCAACTAAAATTTAAAACTCATTGATGCTTTGCATTTGAAATAAGTATGAGTTGATGTCACTAAGTTATTGAAATTCTGGGTGCCTGGAACTCTCGCACTTCAAAAAAATCTGTTCTTATTTAGAAAGGTGGATCCTTCTTTTAGAAGTACAGTATATTTTATTGAAAATATACTTCCTTTTTGCACTCTTTGAAGGTAAAAATTATGGATAAGTGGACCCATATTAATTTTTAATTTTTTTTTTTATGCACCTGTCCTGATTTTTTGCTTAAATGGTGCATTATAGCACATTCCTGGCATCAAGAGTGCTCAATCTAAATCCTTATCCCCCCCCCCCCCCCCATTTTTTTGGGAGGGAGGAAACTAAATTTTTTTTTCATAAAATATTTTGTCTTATTTGTTACTTTATTTACAATAACTTGCTTGAAAAGCAAATCTATAAGGTTTCACATCATTTAAATTCTCCACTTTCTCCCAGCATTTTAAAGCTCAAAATCCTTCATTTTAATTTTTTGAAATTTTTCTGCTTGTTGCTTTTCTATAGAAATAGTCAACTACAATTTTTTGTCACTTTGCCATAACAATAAATTATTAAAATGTTCGGTGTTACAAAGGCAGTTTAGTTCTTTTATGTTAAATAGGTGTGTTTTAATGTTTATACAACATTTGGTGTTTCACAAGTAATAATTCAAATGTATAATACAAAAATATACTTTATAATTGATAATTGTCCCTAAAATTTCTCAAAGCTTTGCTGTTCACCCTTGTTGTTTTATATAAAAAAACATAAATTTTAAGTTGTTTATATTTTTAATTTAGATTGGATAATTTTGTAATGTATTATGTATGCAGTTTAATTGTTTTTTGCTGTCAAATGAAAATGTTCTTTTTTTCTTTTGCAGTAGTAGATTTTCTACTTACCAGAGAATTGTATCCAGCATTCTTTGTGCCGAAAAATGTATATAATGTATTGACAGTGTGCCTTTTAATTTATGCTGTTTGTTGCCACAACATCAATTCTTGAACTGCTGTGTCTTTGATCATGGAAAAAACAACTATCAAGTTTTCCATAATTACCTAAACCTTACATTTTTATGTGTAATGTTTTGGGTAACTTCTGCAATAAAAGTTATAGTTAATTTTGAATGTTCTTTAATTATTGACTTGACATCAATCATTATAAATCCAGATTAAATCCACGCCATTGTTATTTATATTTTTCTTTAAGTAATACTAAATAAGGTGTGTCCCATCAAAATAAAGCCATCAAGATTGTGTGCTGTAACTGGATATGAAACAAACCGATAAAAGCAAAACAAATATATTAAAGTTTATTTACAAATACATATTTACAAGGAGCAACTCACTCTCTGTCCCACTTGGGCAGGAAAAAAAAATGAATGTGTAAAAAAAGAGGTGGGAAAAGTGTCCCACAAAATAAAGCCACCACAGTTAATAACCAATATATCCACCATGCTTATATATGACTTGTTATATACGATGTGGCATACCATTTACTAATCCCTGGAGGACAGTAGCATCAATATTATCCCAGACTTCAATGATGGCCTTCAATTCTGCCACAGACTGAAACTGTCTGCCATTGGCATATACAGCCCTACTGAGGATACCCCACACATTTCCTTGTGAATTGAGATAAGGGGAAAGCACAGGCCATTCCATGAAAAAAAAAAAATCAAAACATTTCCAGGAGGATTTTGCAATGTGAATGGGGGCGTTGTCCTGCTGGAAAATCCAACTTATGTCACCAATTCTCTCTGCAAAGCGCAGTAAATAGGTTTGTAGCATTTCTTGGTAATTGGTAGCCTTCATGTGGCCTGAAGAAAAAGTCAGGTTAAGTTTACCGCCAAAGCCTCCACACACCCTTAATGAGCCTCCACCTTTCTGTCTTGTGGAGAAAATTTCCTCATGTCATGCCAATAGAAAGCAAGGCCACTGGGCCATCCAAATTAATTTTTTTCTCATCTGCAACTCACGCGATTTTTACATGAGGCCACTGGTCCTTCTGAGTTTGATTATATTTGACCCAATTGACTCTTTTTTGTATGTGTATAGCATTCAAGATGGGCTGCTGTTTCCTTTTCTTATATCACAAGTTGCTTGTAAGTTTTTCAATCCGTGACAGGGTTGATTTTGTCACAGGGATGTTATCCTCTTTGGCCAACAGTTTTAGGGAAATACCACCGCATGAAAGGCGACGCAAAACATCTCTTTCCTGCCTGGAAGTCATTTTTCTGCATGTACATCTCCTTTTTTTTATATACCCGTTCATTTACAAAACTGTCTATTGCAGTTTTAGATCGTTTGATTTGCTTAGAAATTGGTCTATGTGAAAGGCCTTGTTCCTTCCTTAAAAGCTGTTATCTGTACGTTCTCGAACTTTGGTAGCTGGATTTTCTTTCCCATTGCAATACTGCAGGAGAAATAGAAAATACAGCCTTCTAAAGTCTGCACAAAGTTTGAGACGTACAGAACAAGTATTTGACAACTTTCTGATGTTATAAACGTGTGGAACTGCAGCAGCTCGAATGCCGGTAGTTACCAATAAATATTGGCAGTGGCTTTATTTCGGCGGGACACTTTTTCCCTCTATTTTTTACACATTCATCTTTTTCTCCTGCCCAGGTGGGGCAGGAAGTGAGTTACTCCTTGTAAATATGTATTTGTATGTAGACTTTCTTAATATATTTGTCTCGTTCTTATTTGTTTGTTTTGTGTCCAGTTACGGCACACAATTGCGGTGGCTTTATTTCGTTGAGACACACCTTATCTAATGGTTATTTCCTTGCAGGATGGCTACAAACATAGGAAAATACATCCGTTTGTGCAGAAATTATAATTGCGAAATAAATATTTGTTTCCTTCTGTATGTCTTTCTCTGGATAAAGGGTTATTTCACTGGTTAATACTACAATTTTATTGGGAAATTTATTTAGGATTGTGCTTCAAAAAATCTTGTCTTCATTTGAAACATTAAATATAATTGATTTGTAATCTATCATGAATGTATATAATTTAAATTTGATTGCACAAAATTTTATTCATAATTCCGATCTTCTACATCAATTCTTTGACTCTATTTTAGATAGATTTCATATGAAATACTACTTATTGCAATCTCTCCTATGTTGGAATTTCTGAAACAGTTTTACAGATCTGCACCGATCATGATCCCTAGAATCTAAAACCACACTCAGTAAAAAAAAAAAAAAAAAAAGTCCTTCCGGCCAGTGCCAGGAGGAAGAGGTAGCAGCTTTCATATTCCTTATTTTTAAAAAGCCAGCTTATATTATTCAAACACACAAAGCTCAATTTAGTGGAAACCGATTATAGGAGATTCAATACTAATTTTTATCAATACTAAATCATTATGAATGAGAATTTCACGAAATTAGTCAGCTTTATCTGAGCTGCTTTTATTTAAAGTAACTTATATTTGGGTACCAAATTCGGTGATATCTTGAAGTGCCTGCCATTTTAAGACAACATGGTGGATGAGGCTAACCAGGGAACTTGGTTGAGACCTTGGTAATTCCTGTGCACATGCTCACTCACATCGGAATCGGTTGATATATAAGAGTGCTGTCGCAGGCAAAAAATCAGATTTTTCAAAGTGTCACCCACATTAGAAGTTCAAACTGCTATATCTGAGCCATTTTTTAAGATTAAGACAAAACAAAAAATGCTCCGGAATCCTTATACCAAGTTCAAATAAGAAAGAAACCTTTTTCAATTTCTAATTTTTTTGTACCTCACTTTAAATATAATTTTATTTTTTAATTTAATGGCCACCATTTGAAACAAAATGACTGATGAAGCTGGCTAGCGAACTTGGTCAAGACATTGCTATATACTATCCACATGCCATCTTACATCGAAATAGGTTAATAAATATGGGTGTTATCACATGAGAAATCATTATGAATGTTTGAATCATTATGAATCGTTTCAAAATGTCAGCCATGCTAAAAATTCAAAGTGCTATAATTCAACCATTTTTTAAGATATAGATGAAACAAAAACTGCTCCGGAATCTTTGTATCAAGGTCCCAATTTTTTGGTACCTCATTTTAAATTAAAAAAATTTTTAAATGGCCGCCATTTTGAAACAAGATGGCGGATGAAGCTGGCCAACAAACTTAGGCGAGACATTGGTATGTACTATGTATACACCAAGTTACATCCAAATCGTTTCATAAATAAGAGAGTTACAAATTGACAAAGATCAGATATATATATATATATATATATATCATTTGAATGGAGGGTGGTTTCGGGATCTGGGGGTCATGATCGATGAAAAGATACCAAAACTTTTGAAATCGCTTTCCTCCGAATGGCTACAATAGGTAGCTTTTTGTAATGAAAGCTACCTAAAACTTATATCAGTTTTTTATGGACATAACTTCCGTAATTCTGCACTAATCTCTTCCAAACTGATAAGTAAAATCAAGGTGTAAAAAATCTCAATCAAGTTCGTTAATGAATAAAATTGGACCAAGGGGGTGGAAATAGGGAGGGGTTTTGTGAAAACCAAAAAATCCGTAGCTTCTTAATTTTTATACATATCAAATCAGTTTAAAGTTATTACATAAATGTTTAGTCCTTTTCATAGAAGTATCAGATTTTTGATAAAATTATTAAACGGTCCAGTGAGAGTATTACTCGAGCTCAGAGGGTTCCGTACAATAAATATATGAATTAACTGTATTATTAAAAAAATGGTTGCTAAAAGAATAAGATTTTGTAAAAACTATACAATGTAGAATTGACTATAGCTGTATATATTAGAAAAGGGGCCATGTATGTATAATGTTATCACTTTAGGGGGGAGGGGGTGTCTGGCACTTGCTTTCATATCTCTGGGGGGTGGGGGGAGGAGTAGCTTTTTGATATCGTCATCATTTTTGATCCAACCAAATTTTTCTTTTTCAGAAACTTTTTCTTTCCGTCCAAATAGTCTGTTACCTTCATTATTTTTCTTTTATGTTTTTATGAAAATATAAAGCTATTATTAAAGCCATTAAATGTTCATAAAATCATTTCATTCCCAAAATTTGGAATACACCAACATTTGGCATTCCCGTTCTTTTGCCATATTCACATATAATTCGTTGTTAGAGAAATCAGGAACATAATATGTAGGAAATGATACTTGCATTTACCAGAAAAGAAAGACAAATAATGTTGTCCACTGTTTTATTGACAGGGCTGCCACAGGTGACTATTTTTCTATATTGTTTGCACCTCTATTTAAAAAAAAAAAAAGATTTTGTATAGTATATTTCTTTTACAAATGGTCTCGAACAGTCTGCCAATAATTTTTGTTTTGAGAAAGTGGCATGAGATAAGATTAAAAAATTAATTGCCTGTGGCAGCCTTGTATTCATAAGTTCTGCTTTTAACCTCCCCAGGCAGGGGGTTAGTGCAAGAAGACAATATTACCTTTAAATACATTATGTAACAATGTGCTATTATTAATTACTTTTAAATAGCAACTAACATTTTTAGATGTTGTTTCATTTATGGATATTATATTGGCTTCTTGAACCATAAAATATGAAACTAATAAATGTGTATATCGCTGTAAGTGTATAAAAAGAAAGAAAAAGAATAAAAATAAAACAATTTTTAGACATTGATAACGATATCATCGAATGTGAGAGGGGAGTAACATATGATATCATATAGGGGGGGGGGGGGGGGGCAGGGGTCCAAACTTAGCAAAATGTTCATAATGTTATATATAATAGCCCAAAAGTTTGAATGGGTGTACCATAAAAGTTCAAAAAGATGTGAAGCCTAAACAATATCAAATATTGCTCTTCTGTATAACTTTTTTTTTTATCTTATCCTAATCCCTTTTTTTTTTTTTTTTTTGATGAATTTAATTTGGTACTGATAATAAAAGTAGTGGATATTTAAACTTCATTTAGCATTTCACAAAACTAAATTTAGCATGGTAATAATCTTTTCATTTTACAGTGTAGCTAAAACAAAACCATTCTTCAAAATTTAAACTTGGCATTATGTGAAGCGCACTTCGAAAGGAGGTCTCAAATTTGCAATGCCGCCTTAGTCCGTGCTGTGTTTTTCCAGATAGGTTTTTAACTGTTAAAGACACGGGAGGCATATTTATTAAGAGATCCACTCAATGAAAACTAGTCTTGAATCCCATAGTATTTATGTGATTAATTCTAATTAAATGTTAGTCTGTTTTTAACAATTTGACATTTATTGCTCTTATACTGCTATTGGGCATTGCATTACACAAATATATCATTGAAAGTTGTTATCTAGGCTTTAAAAGTCGATGGCACAAAGAGTATGATGCCCCTGTCATTACGCATGTCCAAACCGTCCATGTCTTTAAGGGCTAATATCTCGGCTAATAACCGATCATTTTTGTCGAAAATCATTGTCATTTTAAAGATACAGGAGGCATATTGAGAGATCCACTCAATGGAAAGTAGTTGTGAATCCTATAGTGTTTATTAATTCTAATTAAATTAGTCTGTTTTTAACAATTTGACATTTATTGTTTTTATACTGATACTGGGCATTGCAATACACAAATATATCATTAAAAGTGTTTATCTAGGCTTTAAAAGCTAATGGTACATAGAGTACGCCGCCCCTGTCATTGTGTATGTCCAAACTGCATGTAATTTTAAGGGTTAATATCTCTATTTCCGACGATTTAAAAAAAAAAAAAATCATTATCAACAATGCTTTTATACTCCTGCTACGATAGATACTTCCAGCGCTCCTCAACACATTTGCTGAATGCCCGCAAATTGAAATTTTTATGTAATGGAAAAATGCGCTTTCTCTCAAAAACAATGTGACCTAAGGTAATCGCTATTATTTTCCTGCAAGGTTTAGATTACTGCCTACACCCTCTAACTTTTTAATAATTTTAGTTTCAGTAGCTTCGGAAATAGATGGAGGGGGTGGGGACATATTTTTGCACTACATTTTCAACGATATCTCTGAAAATATGATACCTCAAACTAAAAGAAATATATTTTTGAGTTCAGCATTACAAAATCTTTCACATAGTGCCCACACGATATACAAAGAAAAGATTTTTTTTTTCCAAGTCACTTAATTAACCCATCTCCAATTTTTTAAATATATTTGTGAATGTTTAATAATCTGTAAATATGTGGGTCATGTGCGAGCCTTTATTACTTCCCCCAATTTGAACTTTATGTTCCATAGTTTACGAGTAAACTGGCTGTGACAGACAGACAGACACGCAAAAGTGATCTAATAATGGTTCCGTTTTCACTTTTTAAGTACGGAACCCTAAAAAGGGGCGCAAAAAATAGGGTTTTAGGGAGGAAAAAAAATTCATAATTTCATCAAATTTTAAGATATCAAATTCACTTAACCTCTTCGGACCTGGAGTATCCTATAGGATACACATCTTTACAATTTTTTTTCCTGTATATAAATAATGATTAATAAAATGAAAATGGTGTGAATGGAATCTTCAAAGATAGCCAAACTAAAGCAAAATAGCAAATTGTTTCTTATAGTGTTTTTTTCTGCCATAAAATGGGATTTAAAAATGACTTGCAGCAAAAATGAGGGAAATTTACAAAAACGAAAAGTAAATAATTTTTTTAATCGTTAAAATATCATATGGAGAGCTCATTAAAAATAAAAAATTATTAAATGCATGATTATTAAATATTTTTCATTATTTTTTCCATTCAAAACAAAGGAAAATATCCTAAAAAATTATCAAAAAATGTATTTATTGTGTCCCATGTGTCATATATGATATATCAAATTTTATGTACAAAAATTAAATTTAATTTTTTTTGCCTTTCAATCTTTCTTAGTTATCACTTTGCGAATATAAATTCGTAACTGAAGTAAGAAAATATATGAAAATAAACCCTGGGGTCTGAAGAGGTTAAACTTATTATAAATCTTCTTAATATTATCTACAACTTTTATCTTGACAAGTTTTTGATAGGACCAACTCTTACTTCAAAAAAAGAAATAAATAAAAAAATGGGGTTCACAAGATATTCAATCCACTTAAATTTATTATATATCTTATCAATATTATCTACAAGTTTCTGATAGTCCAACTCTTACAGCAAAAAAAAATTGAACATAAATAGGGGTTGATGAAAAAATTATCATATTAAGGGTGTACTCTAATATAAACGGCTTATCTTCTGACTCATTTTAAAATTCATTTTTGCTCTCAAATGCATCCATTTGGCAGGTTCTTTTATTCAGAAACTATATAAAGTGCTGTATTGGTCGATTTTTTTGATAAAGGCAGAATATATTTCAAAAAAGACTGTCAAAGTGGGTATTTTGAACCGAATTTCCCAAAGTGATAGTGCTGGAAACGGACAAAATGGTCGTACTGAGAAAATAATTGTAAATGAAGTTCTAATTAATTGAATGGAAAATAAAAACACAGGTCGCTTCTAAATCTCTTCAAAAAATCACCCCAGCAAGTTTCATGTTTTTACTTTTAAAATGAATCTGAAAATGTGCCAGAAAATTTCGAGTTGTTGAGCGGAGAAAAATATTTTTTTAATACCGACTTAATATGATTTTGATAAAATGAGCTCTTGCATACATAATTTTTTAATTTTTAGAGATTTTAATGTGTTTTTTCATTTTGCAGAGATTTTTTGACATTCTTACGAATGTCGAAAAATCTCTGCAAATTTAAAGGAATTTTGGTTAAAATTTTTAGCACACTATGACTATAGTAAATTTTTGTCTTCTGTGATTTTTGAACTTGTTAGTAATTTTTGAGATTTTTAACCCTTTTTTGGCATCAAAGGAATTTGGTTTCAAAATTTTACACACTTTAATAAATTTTGTGGCCTGCAATGTTTGAATTTTTACAGATTTTTAATGTGATTTTTCTTACTGTGTTTAGCGGCGATTCTTTGACATTTGTTAAAGGAATTAGATTTCAAACTTTTTGGCTAATACAGTAGACTCCCTCAAATCCGCACAGCTTGGGACCAGAGGTTTTGCGGAATTTAGAATTTTGTGGATTTCTGGAAATTGCTTTGTTTGCACTTTTTAAACAGCAATTCGAATGTAATAATGCAATCACATTTACAAAGAATCCTTGCAGTGTAGTAACATAATTAAGTAATAAACTAAAAGGATAACAAGAAAGATAATTTTAAAAATTAAATTATTAAAAGTAAAGGTCAAGTAAATAATTAATAATGTATAATTAAATCTGCATAATACATTTTCCTTGAATTATTGAACAAAACTTGCCTCATAATGGTACCCTATTAATTCACATCAAAGTCATTAAGTAAGGAAGTTTTGTTTCAGGTTTAGCCAATCTTGATAACCAAAAAATCTAAATTAATACATAAAAAGATCTGGTAAAAAGATTGTGATTACCAAAGATATCAGCAATATCTTTTTTTTCTCCAGAAATACTTAATACTGAAGTACATAAATTATACTTCCTTCGTGAAAAACCATGAGTTCAGTCATATTATAGAGAATTAATTACATATTAAAATACAAAATGAATGATATAAAACTAAAAAATTCCGTAATTTTACCCCTACATCTGAACTGGAAATTTCATTGTTTACATCTGTGATGTGCAGATTTGGGGGAGTCTGCTGTATAGAAAATTTTGTCTTGCGAGTTTTAATTTTTCACTGTTTTTTTAAGAGATTTTTAGCACTTGAGATCCACTGTGATTTTTTGTTATTTGTAAAAGGAATTAGGTTTCAAAACTTTTAGCCTAATATAGTAAAATTTGTTCTCTGCAAATTTGAAAGTTTTTTTTATTTATAATGTGATTTTTAGCTTTTTTAGTTCTGGTGAAATTTTTTGACACACGTAAAATTAATTTGGTTTTGAACATTTAGTGTAACATAGCACATTTTGTCTTCTTGCTATTTCTAAATTTTTAGCAATTTTAGTGCAAATTTTGAATTTTTTGTAATTTTGACATTTTTAGTACTTTTTTGTTTCATGGTAATTTTTCCACATTAGTAAAAAGAAATCCAGTTTTAAATTTTTAGCCTAATATAATAAATTTTGTCTTTTCAATGGCAGAGCTACTCTCATGATGCATGCAAACAGAGATACCATTTTTCCGCATTTTTGCAGATTTCTGCATTTCTTGTTTTTTTTTTTTTTTTAAATCGATCAGCGTCTTCCGTAGAGTCGGAAAAAAAATGTGACCTTCATCAAACAGTCGTGGGAAAACTCACATTCCGTCAAGAAGTCACAAATTTTGCCAGTCAGGCACGAAAAAGATAATTTTTTGAAACAATTGCAGAAAAAATCTTGCATTTCGTCGGTCGGTCGTGGAAAAAATGGCGAACTTCCTTCATTGCAGAAATCATGAATTTCGTCGATCGGTCGTTAAAAAAATGGCGAACTTCCTGAATTGCGGACGGTCACGGAATAAAACCGCTACTTTCGTCTGACGATCGTGGAATACAGCCGCGACTTTCCTCGAACGATAGCGGAATACAGCCGCGACTTTCGTCGAACGATCGCGGAATACAACCGCGACTTTCATCGGACGATCGCGGAATAAAATCGCGAATTTCATAAATTAATTACGAATTTCGTCAAAAGGTCGCATAAAAAAGCATAACTTTCATAGTCTAAAAAATCGTAAATTTGAGTTATGTTTTCTGTACATATAAAAATGATAGTTAAGTTTAATATTCACGTTATTTGCTCCTGATTAGAATACATGTATCCCGACTGTACATGTTGACATGTAAAAATTATTAATATTAGAAGTAATATGTATAAGTTGCCAATTTTAAATTTTATGTTTATATGCGTGCATTAATCTTTAAAAAAATAATTATATTTAATAACTTATAATGTTCATGCATATACGCGTCACATCCATCTTCATATTGTGATAATTTTGCATCGTGCAGAGGATCAGTTTTTTTTTTTTTGTTTTTTTTGGCCAAATTGCACTTTCATGTCTGAACTAAAACTTACTATGAAATTTCTATAAATATCAAACAAAACCATATTTAAATATAAATGATGCCAGATAAAATTGAAATAAATAATTTAATCATAAATTAGAGCAAAATATGGAATGTAGACAACAAATGATGAAATTTTAAAAAAACAAAGCGTCACTTGAATGTCTAATCGTCAGTCGGCAGAGCACCACATATTGCAAAATTGCATTAAAGTCGGACCTGTATTTAACGAAGTCACTAAATCCCGAAAAAAAGTTCGTTATGTAGAAAATTCGTTAAATAGAGATGAACCTTTTTAAATACTTTAAACTACACAAAACAGATTTTTAATTCATAAACACTAAACATTATTAAAAAACTTAACTAATCACTCTTTCTTTTTTCTTTGTAAATCATATTTATTTTTTTTTATTATTATTCATTTTACCCATCAAAAAGAAATCTGTAAGGACAACAATAATTAAAAAATATATTGTCCGGAAATACACTGTATTTTCAGTTTTAAGAAAATATTTACATTAAAATTAATGAGTTTTAATGACATTATCGTATTTATTATAACAAGTAATTTTAAGCAATGTATTACTACATGCGTCCTTAAATTTAATTACTAAAACCTATTTACTACAGAACAGCCTTTTTGAGTGTGAAAGGGGGATATGAAAGTTTGCATTTCCTGGATGAAATGCAAAGAATGACAGGGATTTTACTGCTCTCGTTGAGTTAGGCACCTGGTAAAACTAATTCAAGGTTATTGAGCATTATAAAATGTGTGAAAGAAAGAATAAGTTTGAAGTGTTCGGAAATATTTTGAGAAATAGGGAGAAAAAAAAATTATATCAGAAGAAAAAGTTCGTTAAATAGAGAATACACTTCGCTATTTGGAGGTTATTTTACGAAGAAATTCGCAAAATGTTGTTGGTTCCGAGGAAAAGTTCGCAAAATAGAGGTTCGTTAAATAGAGGTCCGACTGTATTTCATATGATAAACTGGTAAATTTGCCAAGGGAAGTATCACTGCCAATATATTGAAAGAATAGTATAATTAGGAATTGTAGTCTCATTCCACACAAGGTATTGGAAACATACTACACTCTCACTCCAAACAATATACCAAAAAAAGCATTCGAATCATGGTACACAATTAAGACTTAATATTTTTAAGGCATTGATTAAATTGTTAAAATACATAAATTATTTACTAATTAAATGTTTCGGTAATTTTGTGCGTTTCCAGTGTAAGGGGAGGGGGGGGGGGTGAACGCACGCCTAAACAACCTTAACCCTTTCTCAAAATATTAGTAGACTTTGGTTGATACTGAGCATTTGTAAAAATAAATGAATTGATATATGTTAATACAATATTTCATAAATTGAAAATAGCTTCTTAATAAAATATATTGTGTAACTTGCTCTTTTGTAATATGCCTCAGCAGTCTTCATTACAATACAAGGGTAAGAAAGGAAAAGTACTTGCAATAAACGTTGCTGAGTGGAGAGTATGAAGTGAAGTATCTTTTCAGAAAGTATAGTCTTATTAATTTATGCAGAAATTTATTAACAGGATGACTATCTACGGTTGCTTGACGAGACATAATTTCGTCTCAAACATAAATTGGCTTGACAGATAGAAAAATACACAAGTTGTTCGGACCTGGGCTCCGAGGAAACAAAACATTTTCATGATACTTGAAAAGATGATTTTTCGATGCTAAAAATACGACGATGTTCGAGCATAAAGCAAGCTACACTGGTTTTGACATTTAAACGGCATTGCTACTGCAAGTTAAAAAAAAAAAAAAAAAAAAAAAAACTTCCGAAATTAAATCTGTTTAATGAAACTTAACTTCTATAATCATGAACTTTAAAAACGACAAACTTCTAACTCTTAAAATGGCATATCTAAACTTCATTTCGAAAAATATAAGCATGTTGAAGCATACTTTCAATTGACACCTCGAAAGAGAAAGAAATTGAATACATGCTAGCTAGCAAAAGCACACCGATAAACAGAATTGCTAGCCTTTTAAACTGGTTGCGACGTAGCAACAGCCATTGAGAAATTAGGATGCGATTTCTATAAGTAGTCCAGTAGAAATAGCATTTTGCCTTGCAAAAATTCGGGTAATTCTGATTTTCGGGTATTATGTATAGGTTGACCCTCTAATGACAAAAACCAAGTTTTCGACCTTCTAGACCTTGTGCGTTTTTTACCATATCGAAAAAACCAAAATTTTTCGGCACTTTTTTCGATTTTTCTTGATTAACTCGATTTCAGCGCATTTTACAGAAAAAATTATAGTTACAATTTTATAGAGGACAAAATTCTCTACAACCTGCAGTATTCATGTTTGTGAATTGACCAAATAGGAGGCGAGATACGTAGCCGGGTAAATCGGGTACAATTTGGAAAAAGTGGAAAAAACAAACAAACAAATGACGTTAGTTTTTCCTTAATAACCCATTTTTATTTTTTCGTTTTAGGGACAAAAGTATTGTAATTAAACTTTATAAAGTATGAAATACTCTACAAGTTTCATTCATTAGAACTTTAATTATCTCTAACGGACTCTAAAATCAGAACAACACGATTTGCGGTCAAAACAGGAAAATACCGCCAGTCACTAATTTAAAAACGATCTTTAATTTTTGATACTGAATAAACGAAGCAATTAATTGATTATGGTATATACAATAAAAAGTAATTGGAGAATAGTTGGGGGGCGGGGGGTGAAGTTAACCGAAAAACCTAGCCGGTAGATATAGGCGCCGCCCAGAGTTTGAGCTAAGAATAGGAAGCCGAAAGTAATGTTAAGGGCTGGGAACAATATAAAAAATACTACAGAGATAAATAAAACATAATTTAGAAATTTAAAAAAGGTAAAAGGATTATACAGGGTCGAAACTAGAGGTGGGACGGCATATGCTTCATTCGCCAGAATGGAAGGCAAAGAGGGTGCAAAATGAAGATTTGGTTTGCCGTATTTGTATTAATTTGTCACACAATTTTTTTATAGTTTGTCAAAGTTTACATTAATGGTAAATCTATCTCACATTGAGAATATTATTTCCAACATAAAGAGGATCAGCAATTATTCTTATGCATACTAAGACGGAAACCTGTATTAAGCGGAAGTATTTTCGTTTTTTTTTAAAATTCAACTTTAAATTTTAAAATAAAGCAATGGATATTATAAACTTATAAAATTCTGTATGCAAACTCACTTTCCGTAGGAGGGGGAGCATGTGTGTGTGTGGGAAGGGGCAAAATCCATGTTTGTCCCAGAATGGGGAAAAAAAAAAAAAAAAAAAAACTATTTTCGGCCAAGAAGTATCGAATAAGAATAACTGTTAAAAATGAGTTCGGAAAGCCCAAAATGCATGATCATACCTTAGAAGTAATAACGGAAGAAACATTGACAATTAATAAAATATATGAATATTATTACCGTAATTTCCCCCGTATAAGCCACGGATCAGATAACTCTGTTTTCTACCAGAATTTTTTTAAAAATACATTGTGACTTATTTCTGCTTAGCATTTATTTGTCTTCATTTTTTAAAAACAATTTCTGATTTGAAACAGACTTAATATAGCCGCGGCTTATACGCTGGAAATTACAGTAAAAAACACTTTTCTAAGAGAGACGTTATGTCAGGAAAGACAAATAAAGCACTGTTTTCGTCATTTTTTTTATTAATATTTTTTGTATTTTACATTTAATTTACTAATTACTACTTTTAATTAATAGTAATATTTAAAATTTTTGCTGAGGATAAAATTCTCTACAACATGCACTACTTATGTTTGTTATTTGACCAAATAGGAGGCCAGATGCAGAGCCTGGAAAATAGGGTAAAATGTGCAAAAATTAAAAAAATCCATAAATGACGGTATTTTTTGCTTCATAGCTCACTTTTAGTGCATTTCAGAATCAAAACAGTCATAATCAACTTTTTAGAGCATGAAGTAGACCATAGTTTTATTTATTAGGTAATTATTTTTTGTAATAGACTTTGAAAATCACAGCAACGAGATTTTGTTTAGAAACAGGAAAATACTGCCTGGCAGTTTAGTAATTTTAAAAAAGAGCTTTTTTCTTTAATAATGAAAACACGAATTAATTAATTATATCATGTACAATATACTAATCAACAAATATATAGTAAGTATTGTCACTTTAAATATGTTTCCTTTTTTCTGTTGTTTGGCCCTGGTAGCCCGTCTCTTGTACTTGACTCGATTATTTGTTCAAGGTCGTCATAGTCCTCATTATCCAGTATAGCATCAGGAGCGTTGCCACATAGTATAATAATATTCATATACTTCATTAATTGTCAATATTTATTCCGCTATTACTTTTGACGTATAGAATCATGGATTTTGGGCTTTCCGAATTCACATTTCGCAGTTATTCTTATTCGATACTTCCAGGCCTAAACTAGCTTTTTTTTTGGGGGGGGGGCAAACTTGATTTCCCCCCTCCTACCCCCCTCCCCCCCACACACACTCTCTCCCTCCAGCGCAAAGTGAATTTATATACAGAATTTTATAAGTTTATAATATATATTGCTTTATTTTAAAATTTAAAGTTGAATTCAAAAAACCCGAAAATAATTCCGCTTTATACAGGTTTCCTTCTTAGTATGCATAAGCATAACTGTTGGTCCTCTTTACGTTGGGAATAATATTCTCAATGTATCTTGCCTTCCATTCTGTTATATGCCCTCCCCCCACTAGTTTCGACCATGTATAATCCTTTCCCTTTTAAAATTTCTAAATTATATTTTATTTATCTTTGCAGTATTTTTTTATATATTATTCCCAGCACTTAATTTTACTTTCGACTTCCGATTCTCAACCCAAACTCTGGGCGGCGCCTATATCTACCGGCTAGGTTTTTTGGTTAACTTCCCCCCCCCCCGCCCCCCCCCCCCCAACTATTCTCCAATTACTTTTTATTGTATATGCTATAATCAATTAATTGCTTCGTTTATTCAGTATCAAAAATTCAAGATTGTTTTTAAATTACTGAATTGCCCGGCGGTATTTTCCTGTTTTAACCATAAATCGTGTTGTTCTGGTTTTAGTCTGTTAGAGATAATTAATGTTCTAATGAATGAAACTTGTAGCATATTTCATACTTTACAAAGTTTATTACGACACTTTTGTCCCTAAAACGGAAAAATAAAAAATAAAAATGGGTTATTAAGGAAAAACTGACTTCATTTGTTTTTTTTTTTCCACTTTTTGCAAATTGTACCCCATTTCCCCGGCTCCGTATCGCGCCTCCTATTTGGTCAATTTATAAACATTGTGAGAATTCGACGATATCTCACACTGAAACTCTCAATTTACAAGGCAAAAGCCAGCATAGGGAAACTAATGTATTTTCACCTAGCCTCCAAATTTCTTCAGAGTCCCAGAAAATGTCGATAAAGATGAAACAAATATATCAATTTCAATCAATCTTTGCAGAGGACACTAGGGTGAAAGGAACTCTTTTATCTAGCGAGATAAATATTCTTTTGATGTTCACGAGGGTCCCGTTCCCGTGGGAAAGTAGAAAGGGAAACCAGAGATTAAACCGGACGCTAAGGTTCCTGACTGCAGCCTATAGAGAAAGGGCTGGTCTATGAGATCATGGGCCACGGATGGTAAGTGGCTGGCTAATGAGAGTGGCTTAGGTCGTAGACGGAAAAACGAAACTGATAAAAGACGATACAAGAGCATTCTCGGGGGCTTTTTTTCCCTTCTGTTGAAGTTGAGACTTCAAGGTGTTTCTGGCCGTGCAGAGTGGAAATCTCTCACGGGCCGACAGCTTCGGGACATATTCCGAAGCACAGAAAAGCGAAAGCCAGGTGTGACTGTTAAGATATCTCCGTCACGGAGCTGAATATCGGAGGTTCCTAAACCTCGGTTAAACATCTACAAAAAGTGCGACATTCCTGTCGAGCATCTCGATCTCTACCTTCGAAAAGTGTGGACATTGAATGTAATAGAGACATTCTCCCTGAAAACAATCTGCCATTAGAGAACTGGACTTGATTCTACAAATACTTTATTGTTAGCTGTACTCGAACCCTTTTATGAAAAATGTTGTAAATAGGACTTATATAATCTAGAAAACATTATTTAATTGTTTGTAATGCAATAAAATATTTCTTCGACTTTAAATAAGCCTTGGCCGTTGAAGTTGCCCGCTACCACACCACCTTATGACATCGGCTCCGTTACAACTTGGTGGCAGCTAGAAGATTTACAGCAAGAATAATTGTTATTAGGGGAAAGCCCAGGAGGAAACAGACGGCGAACACCCGGAGTTTCTGACAACAACCCGAGAGGCAGCCGAAAGAATCGAAACGACAGTTCCGAGGAAGACAGACGGACAGCCCATCTAGACATTGCCCATGAGACAGTTCAGCTAGATCAACTAGACAGTGCTTCGAGACAGTGCAAGGTGGACCTTGGACGACAAACAGTGGGACGCAACACGCCCGATACGAGCCCTTGAGCTACAGTGGACGACACCCGCGGAGTGCCATGACGGACCGTTCCCCAGACAAGAAACTTCAAGCAACAACTGCAACAGGTAAGCTCATTTCATTTTGAGTGGCTCTTAAACTATTATTTAGTATACTGATAGGACATTAAAATGTTGTTTAAATAAAAATATGAGAAACTTTTTGAGGTAAATGAAAATAGTAAGATTACGATAAATCGATAATGTGTAGTTAATGGAAATCTAACGATTAATGCAAATTTATATGTTATGTTATCTTTATCATTATTTTTAATGTTTGGAATGCAGAAAGGATTAGATAGGATAAATTCATAACTACTCAAAAAAAAAATGCCCAGTAAAATTTTTTTTCTTATATAACGAATAGATAATGTAAGTGTAATGTGTAAGAAATATATTTTGGTGAGTGATTGTATAAAGAGAAATTTTGATGCATGCTGGATTGCTAAATGACAAACAGAGTAAATTAAACTTTTACCCGAAATAGTATAGATGCATTTTGATAAAGGTTGCAGAGAGTGTTCAGTTCTTGAGAAATACTGGGAATGTAGTTTGCCTATAGTATTTGAAAAAATACTTATTCTTTTCATATTGTGTGTATAGGGACTCTAAAGCTTTAAAATTTTGAATTTTACTTTTTGCTTTACGTTTGGCACAAAAATATAGAAATTCTGAAAACCTTTTGAAAAATCATAAAATTATTTTTACATATTGGTTATGCATTTGAAATGTTTATTTATATTGTGTGCTTAGGGGTAAAATGTTTCTTGTGAGGTGTAAGGTTCATATACTTTTAAATTGATAAACAAAACGAATAGTTTCCGTTTGTATTATTTCAACATACCGTAGTCATGTCGAAGTTAAATTCACTGAAGTACTGCAGGAAAGCGGATTTACAGAATCTCGCGGAAGTTTTAGATGTGGAAATAGATGAAGAAGACAATATGGCAACGATAATCGAAAAAATTGAAGCAGCAGAAAAATACGACGAGGAACTAACTTTAGTGCAGGCAGGGTTTATCGTGAAAGATAGGGAAGACCGAATCGCGGCAGAAAAAGAGAAAGAGAGGGAAAACAAAAGAGAGAGAGAGAGAGGAGAGAGAAGAGAGAGAGAAAGAAAAAGAAAGGTTTTTACTTTAGAACAGCTAAAATTAACGCAAAGTTCAGAAAGGCGAAATTCTACGGCTAACAGCGGTTTCGAAAGATCCGTTAAATTACCTCTTAAAACGATTATGCATCGTTTTGATCCTGAACGATCCGACATAACATTATTCCTGAATTTGTTCGAGCGACAGGCGAATAGGTCCGGAATAGAGCAAGATGAATACGTCACACACTTGTTAGCATTATTGCCGGTGGAAATTGCAGAATTGATCTTACGCGAACCAGCTCAAGAAATTACAAACATCTAAAGACAGCACTCTCACGAAATGTACCATACACCAAGTTTTGGTTTCTCGGAGGCGAAAACCGGTTTCCCCGCCGTAGGAAAGTGGAGTTACAGTATGAGTGCTCGCTGACAACGAGATGATCTCTTCGTTGGCTATGAATACAATACTTTAAAATTTTCGTTTAAAAGCAGTTCATATGTATTGAAAATGTACTACATATTAACAAATAATGAATAAAGTGTTATCAGAATGTAGATTTATGGATTTTGAAAACATTTCGGAATTTTTTTTTAGTAGTTTCTGCAACTTCCCCTCCCCTTATTAATGCTTCAAAATTAAAATTTTATTGTTTTACTTTTTTATTTGTCCAGTTTGCACTGCGATGTGGTTACAGACTTTTTTAAATGAGTTTGAAAAATGAAAATTAAAAACTATTAGTACTATCATAAGTTAGTACAAAATACGTAAATTACCAAAATAAGAGTTAACAAAAATTTAGATCATTTTTCCTTTTAAAATATTGACTTATGAATTAAAAATTAAAAATTAGGGAAATTCTCAAAACAGGGAAACAGACAAGCATTATACGAATTACCTGATATTTATGGAACTAATATGATAATGCAAATCATTCGAAAATAATGAGAACATAATATCAGTGGCACATTATAAGTGTCAAAACTTTAATATATGTGAAAAAATATTGTAAATAAAATAAATAATTACTGTCATTATTATCATGTTTCTTGAATTATAATTCTATTTTCTTTATCGCTCTCATGTTGAAAATTAGATTAAATGTTAAAATTTGGAACCTTTTTTTTTTTTTTTTTTTGAAAAAGACATATTTATCTTTATGGTGAAACTGGAAAAGCTGTTTGATTTCTTAGTACATAAATAAAAATACCAGCTATTTTCCTCAATTTACTAATGAAAATGATTTTAGGAACAGGTCAGGAATTAGTGATTATGGAATGGATTCAATAAATAATGACCTTTTCTGTAAATATTTTCGTAAGGGAGGGGGGGGGGGGGAGGGGCATATAATTTATTTTTTCTTTTCTCCATTTTTATTTTAACTATTTATTTATTTGTATATGTATATTATCTAATGTTTTCAATTTATCGAACTAGCTGTATATTTTGAAATTAAAGAAAGCTGTAAAATAAATTTTCATCATAACACTTGTATGCAGGATCCACTTAAAGAATAGGATATGCATGAAAAGCAGTTCCCCAAAAAACATTATTAATAATAATTAACATAAATGTTTGATATTCACATATCTGTGATGGTATTATGAAATATTGCAAACTCAATTTCGATGCATTGTGAAAGTTCTTATTTATCTACAACAATTTATTGGAATTTAATGAAATTTCCTTCACATAAAACTTAATTAGATTGAATAAAGTTAAGGTACTGCAGATCTGAATAAAAATATTTTTCTTCACATAAAACTAATTAGATTGAATAAAGTTAAGGTACTGCAGATCTGAATAAAAATATTTCGTACAATTTATAATAAATGATAAGCTATTATACGTGTAAATATAAGAATAAAAAATAATACACTTACATAGTGAATGAATTTAATTTTTATTAAAGTAGCCAATGAATGCAATAAAAAAAGTTGAAGTCAGCCTATTGTGATAGCAGAGGCTCATTTCAATGTACCCCCCCCCCCCCCACCCTCATTGTGTCCTTGTACAACTTAAAACAGCCTGATGGAATAAATACAGATTACTTTTAAATGTTGGAGTCTCAAATATTTGAAAATTGAAAAGGCTGCTCCTATTACCATATGATAAAGTAGGGCGGGTGGAGCAGTACTACATCACGTTAAGAATGCAAATGAGTATTGTACCAAAAGAAGGCGATTTTAGTATCACATTTGTTATGGAAAACTCTTGAATAGAATTACCGAAACATCTTTTCCACATGCTCTTAAAATAAATTCACATTATCTATTAAATTGTTATGAATAAGCACATAATTTCATCATATTCATCACATAACTTTCTTTCACTTATCGACAATTAAAAGAAAATAAATAAAAGAAAAGCATTTCTAAAATTAAAATATTACATCTAAAAGCTTAGTTATTAATTTCCACAAGGTTCTAAAATGACTTAACTTTTACCCTATATTGTAGGTAATAAACATAAACAAATCTATCACTTTTCAAAAGAAAAGAAAGAAAAGAAAAATCAATCTTTTAAAGAGAGGGTGGTTTTTTTCAATCATCATTTAAGAAATTTATTCATTGGGATTTTCTTTATTTAACTCATAAACTCATGTTAAGAGAGTGGAAATGCTTCATGCTCGAAACACAAGCCTGCCGGCAGTTTTCGAAACTTTCATAACATAAAAATTAAAGCTTCACAATATGAACATAAGATTTCTCAATACATTAATGCTTGAGTGACGAAAACATTAACATTACATATGCGAGAGAAAGTATGCATTTAAAATATTTGCGTGAAATACGCACAGTAACGAAACGACAAAGTCCAAAAGCATGCGCAATAAAAAGCCAATGGTCGAAAAACGGAGGAAACCGGTCGGAGGAGCAATAGAAACAGAAACTTGTGCTGTGTGCGTTTTGTGAGGGTGCTGTCCCTAGACGTTAGTAAGAAATTGACAATTTCGAACATGTTAAATCGCTTTTATTAGCCCGGTACAGGTTGAGTGCGGAAGCGTACCGTCAAAAATTGAATAAATATACGCGTAATCCAGGAAACCCGTAGAGAGATCTCATATTCAAATTGAATAGTTTTCTTTAAGGATGGATTAACGATTTGGGGATTACGCAATTTTCTGAATTAAAAGACTTGTTGATCACTGATCAGATCAAACGACGCGCGTCGGTCGATTTGAAAGAGCATTTTATTGATTCGTGGGCGAATTATAAAGACCCCTTGGTGCTCGCTACCGCACTAGACGAATATGAGGCGATAAAAGGAGTGTCAAAAAATCGTGGAATACGAAACCAAAACTTGAAGGAAATTCGCGGAATAGGAGAATGGAAAAAACAGAAAATGAAGACGAAATGAGAGATTGGCATTCGGAAACCAAAACTAATTGGAGAGAGAAAAACACGGAAAAAGAAAGAGAAAGGATCTTCGAACGTAAAAATTGGAATAAGTGTTTTATTTGCTCCAAAATTGGGCATTTAAAAGCCAATTGTCCGGAAAACAAAAGGAACTTAGAACCTATTACTAGCGTTCATCACATTTGCGTAGGTACGAATTTTGAGGAAAGTTTCAAACCTTATCTTAGCCGTGCTCTAATTAACGGAAAGGAATGCACGACTTTAAGGGATTCCGGAACTCGCTATGATGTGACCCCTAGTCAATTAATTAAGCCCAATCAGTTAGACGGTGGTGCTGTACGAGTTAGGCAACCGTTGACGAACAATACGCTTCGTTTACCGACCTCCCACGTTGTCTTAGAAATTGAAGGAGTGGGGAATATAAAAACGAGGGCCATAGCAGCAGAGAATAAATCAGACTTGTCGTACTACATATTAGGAAACGAAACTCAAAAATTAATCGATAAAATTAAGAAGGAAAAGGCCGAGAATTTAGACGCCGGAAGAAACGTAAGTGAGGCCAATCCGAAACTGAAAGAACAGCGGTCCGATCCGACCGAAGGGAACGAGTCGAAAAAGAGAAACCCCCGGGCAAAAATGATTGACGTGAATACGGGAGGAAAATTTAGTGAGGATGAACGTTGGTTAAGGAAGATGAATGGGAATTTTAAAGTAGACGGAGGGGACCTTTTGTTACCCGATCGAGAGGGGAATTTAAGAGTTAAATTAAGCAAGGTTGGGGGAGAAAGGCTTAAAAGAGAACAAGATGCGGACGACTCGTTAAGCGAAGCGAGAAGGTCAAAAATAAAGAAGACGTATTGCAATCGTGGGGATTTTGAGAAGTCAAATAACTCCCGTACAGGAATAGATTTAACGGCCGATCAAAGAGATAAGCCGGTAAGAATTGTGCAGAACAGGAACAACAGGAAATCTAGGCGCGATAAAGATACGTTAAAAAGAAATGCAGTGTCAGGAGATGCAGGATTAGGTTCCACCAGACATAAGTCGTATGAAAGGGGTACGAGAAGAATGAATCGGGGGAGAATCGGATTACAAAAGTTCCGCGACTAATTATTTACAAACGTCCCAAGTAGACGCGAAAAGTCTCAAGTTTATAGAGTAAACATACCAAAACCTAATGAAAAAGGCGTGGAGAATAGAAACGTTTTGACACTTAAAGTTTCGCGGCCCAAACACTATGCTAAATTCAGAGATAAACTTTCAAGTGACATGTTTTAGCAGTTAAGGATTTAGTAGAGGATCGTGTGAGTCAAACTCAACTTAAATATATGTATATATTAATATTCATTTTATTATGTGTAAATGTAATCGTGTAAAATATAAATGTGTTTTGTCTGTTAAAGAGAAATTTCGTAATCAAGTGTGTCCAGTATTTGCAAGCTAAGTATAAAATGCAGGAAAAGGTTTTTTTTAAGGAATTGATATAATTAAATATGGGCCACTTGAAATGTATGAGCTAACCATTTCCCTTACAGCATATTACGTCTGGTAGCCGAAATATGATTTGAGGGAGGTGTGTTGTGAGAATTCGACGATATCTCACATTGAAACTCTCAATTTACAAGGCAAAAGCCAGCATAGGGAAACTAATGTATTTTCACCTAACCTCCAAATTTCTTCAGAGTCCCAGAAAATGTCGATAAAGATGAAACAAATATAACAATTTCAATCAATCTTTGCAGAGGACACTAGGGTGAAAGGAACTCTTTTATATAGCGAGAGAAATATTCTTTTGATGTTCACGAGGGTCCCGTTCCCGTGGGAAAGTAGAAAGGGAAACCAGAGATTAAACCGGACGCTAAGGTTCCTGACTGCAGCCTATAGAGAAAGGCCTGGTCTATGAGATGATGGGCCACGGATGGTGAGTGGCTAATGGGAGTGGCTTTGGTCCTAGACGGAAAAACGAAACTGATAAAAGACGATACAAGAGCATTCTCGGGGGCTTTTTTCCCCTTCTGTTGAAGTTGAGACTTCAAGGTGTTTCTGGCCGTGCAGAGTGGAAATCTCTCACGGGCCGACAGCTTCGGGACATATTCCGAAGCACAGAAAAGCGAAAGTCAGGTGTGGCTGTTAAGATATCTCCGTCACGGAGCTGAATATCGGAGGTTCCTAAACCTCGGTTAAACATCTACAAAAAGTGCGACATTCCTGTCGAGCATCTCGATCTCTACCTTCGAAAAGTGTGGACATTGAATGTATTAGAGACATTCTCCCTGAAAACAATCTGCCATTAGAGAACTGGATTTGATTCTACAAATACTTCATTGTTAGCTGTACTCGAACCCTTTTATGAAAAATGTTGTAAATAGGACTTATATAATCTAGAAAACATTATTTAATTGTTTGTAATGCAATAAAATATTTCTTCGACTTTAAATAAGCCTTGGCCGTTGAAGTTGCCCACTACCACACCACCTTACGACATCGGCTCCGTTACAACATAAATAGTGCAGGTTGTAGAGAATTTTATCTTCTGCAACATTGTAAACATAATTTTTTTCTGCAAAATGCACTGAAATCGAGTTAATCAAGAAAAATCAAAAAAAGTGCCGAAAAATTTTAGATTTTTCGATATAGTATAAAACGCACAAGGCCTAGAAGGTCGAAAACTTGGTTTTTTCATTAGAGGGCCAACCTATACATAATACCCGAAAATACCCGAACTTTTGCAAGGCAAGGCCCTTTTTTGAGCTATTTCTACTGGACTAAAGGTTAGTTGGGTCAATTGGGCCTTGATTTTACAATGTGACTCTGGAGCTTCTGACAATTCAGCTTCAAAAAGCTAATGTTCATTTGAATTAAAGTCTGAACTTCTGTAAATGCGTTCAGTTAGGTTCTCTTTATCAGACAGAAATGCTCAAAATTACATTTTAATATTTAAAAATATGCATATTTCATCTTTCTTTCCTCATGGGTCCAGTTGCTCCATAAAAATGGGGTAAGTGGACCAGGAGGGTCTATGTTCCACACGCGTTTATTTTTTTTCATATGGGATATCAGGTCTTGTCTGAAAAGTGTAGACAACTTAAAAAAATTTAAACCAGGCAGATCATGTAAATTATATACCAACTAAAGAGCGTTGTAAGGGAAACCTTTGCTTTCAATGTGTCTAAAAAAAGCACTAAAAGTGAAAATATTAGATTTATTTATACCAAAAACATAAAAATTAAGTAAGTACTTATTTACTTTAGTATAGGTAATAAGTATAAAAGTCACATGGGTATTTTAAGGGAAAAAATAACAAGGTAAATCTATGAAAAAACGGCTACGTAAGTACTTAAGTACTTCACCTGTATCCAGGGGTCGCATTATATAGGGAAAATTTTATTGTTCCTACCAGAACCCTTAATGATAACCTTTATGATAATTTTATTTAACATATTCTAAAGAAAGATGCGATGAAGATATTATTTTCAAAATAGTGGTAGGAACAATAAAAATTTCCCTATAGAATGCGACTCCTATGTATCGTACAATTTCAAGGTTTGGCTATCTCGCTTTCAGGGGCAAGGTACTTTGAAAATGTTGAAATAATTTAATAACACCAGTAATTACAAAAGAATCTATTTATAAAGAAGAAAAAGTATATTATCGCGTACTTAATAAAGGTGAAATTTTCATTATAAAATTCTGGTGCCAATGTGGCAATTAGGGATTAAAATTATGTGATGCCATAACGGCATCACCGCCTCTCAAGGTGTCAAGAAATTTGATTTGATACCACCCAATATGCTTTTTCTAAATTTTATTATGTAATTTTAATAAGGTATTCTATAATTTTCTTTACTGTGAGCAAAAAACAATGGAGAAATTTATTGCCCGTAGTAAGAGAAACTCAAAAAAATTATTTATAACTATTGGGGTAACTGGATCCAGCATGATCCAGTTACCCCATTCTTGAAAAATTTATTGGGTAACTGGGACACTGGGCTTACATTTAAAACATGAAGTAAATATGCATAAATACCTAATAATATTAATGTAGTTATATGCCTAATCTTTTTTTAAAAAAGTTTGTTTAATAAAAGTACTTACAGTATTTTAATAAAAAGCCGAGGAAGTTGAACCATATTAGTAGTAGAAAAAGGACAGTCCGGCTCCAGTAGGCGGCGGGCGGCGGAGGAGCAAGGAGCAACTCCGGCGCCTGCTCCTCCTCCTGCTCCACCACCACCTGCTCCTCCTCCTGCTTCGCCTGCGGAGAATGTGTGCTCTTAGAGGAGGGGTCAGAAAGGAATTTTGATCTCTAAGAAGAGGGTGGAGTTTTAAAAAATTTAGATTTTTTTTTTGGAGATTGAAATTTTGAACTATAGTACGAGGGGTCATTTTGAAGATTGAAATTTTATTTTTTAGCGGAAAAAATTTTTAAGTGAACTATAGTACAAGGGGTCATTTTGGAGAATGAATTTTGAGATGTGATGTTTGGTGCTGCCCTCTAACGGCGAAAAATTGGAATAATTAAAAAATGATTTAAAAATAATTTTAAGTTGTGATGAGGTTTGAACCCTCCTAAAATGTAAGGATGGCTTAGTGATTTTAGCTGTTATCTTAACCACTAAGCCATCCTTCCATGTCTTGGAAAGAGTATTTAAGGAAAGGGTGGTTAGAGATAGGATCATTCTGTGGGATGACGTCATGAATGAAAGATGATGATGCGTTTTAATGTGACGAATAATCAAATTTTATGTTGTAATGAAGGGGATATATCCGGTTCCAAGTCACGAAGCAAGTTTTGGTGGTGTAAATGTTTTATATCGTGCTGCCGAAGGAAAAATATCGAAGAAGGCGATTCAGAAATGGTTGAGCAACGTCGATTCGTATACGCTTCACAAACCGGTGCGGAGAAATTTCCCGACCAACCGAGTGATCGTGTATACTATAGATCAGCAATGGCAGACCGACCTGGTGGATCTCAACAGTTTACGAAAACACAATCGGGGATTCCGATACCTCCTGACGTGCATCGACATTCTCTCTAAATATGCGTGGGCGATCCCTTTAAAAACGAAACGAGGGGAAGAGATTGTTAAAGCCTTCCGCTCTATCTTTGCGACGAGAAAACCCAAGTCTCTTCAATCGGACTCTGGAAAAGAATTTAAGAACAGATTGTTTCAAAGATTTTTAAAACAAGAAGGGGTTCGCTTTTTCACGACGTATAATAACACCAAGGCTTCGGTGGTTGAGCGATTTAATCGAACACTGAAAACTAAAATGTGGAAATATTTCACACACTATCATACCTATTGCTATATCGACGTGTTGGACGGATTATTAAGAAGTTATAATCATACCTACCATTCGAGTATTAAGAGACCCCCAGTGGAAGTGACTGCGGAAAATGAAAATGAGGTGTGGTTGGCCCTATACGGTGATCTGGAGAACGTAAGCAGAAAACCGTGTGTGTTTCAACCCGGAGATGTGGTGCGTGTTTCGAAACAGAAACTGACATTTGAAAAAGGATATGAAACGAATTGGACCGAAGAACTGTTTGTCGTGACGGAGTGTGTGCCGAGAGAGCCTCCCGTCTATCGAATTAAGGACTTATTAGACGAACCCATTCAAGGAACCTTCTACCCGCAAGAACTACAAAGAGTACAGATGAAAGAGAAATATACGATTGAAAAGATTTTAGAGAAGCGTATGCGAAAACGGCGTGTGGAATATTTTGTGAAGTTTAAGGGATATCCTAAAAAATTCAATCAATGGATTCCCTCCTCTGATTTATCTTCCTTATAAAAGCCTGAAAGAAAGTTGAAAGATCATTTGGCAACATGTCGTTCTACTTGACGTTACCCTCGGATAGTTCTAGGAATTATTTTCCTGGAAATAAAATTTCCCATTTTATCACTCGATTGCCCTCACCCTTGGAACTCAAAGGCGAATGGGAAGTTGGACTCGTCGAATTTATTTACCCGCATACCTGGTATAACGTGAATCATTCAACGAACTTGATTGGATTCGACTTGAATGATGGAAAGCTACTTGCTAGGAGGATTCCACCTGGATTTTATGAGACGGTACCCGATATTTTGAAAGCCATTGCAATCCCTGACCTGGAAAATAAAATTTCCTTCTCTTACAGTTCGATTACGAAAAGAGTCACAGTAAACGTTCAAGATAATGCGAAACTGATATTGCATAATGGACTTGCTCAGATGTTGGGATTCGAACCGTGTGAAATTGCATCTCTCGATAGCAATATCGAACAAACAGTCGATAGTCCGTATGTAGCAGATCCGTGTACTCATTATAGAGTGTTGATGATTTATTCGGATATTGTAGAACCGCAAATTGTTGGGGATGTGTTAGCACCCCTGTTACGTATTGTGAATGTGGCGGGAAAAGATGGTGAAGTGATTTGTGTGACATTCGACCGACCGCATTACTTACCGATCTCTCGAAAATCCTTCGATTCATTAGAAATCGTTATAAGGACACACTTGGGTGACTTGACGCCATTTGAACGTGGGCGGTCATACGTGAAGCTTCACTTTCGTCAAAAATATCTCTCGTGATGTTTGTCCCCTATCAGTGTTGTGCGAAATCTTTTGAAGATTATTATACTCATCAATCGGGTAGCGGTTTAAACTATTATCAAGGTTCGACATTTCAAAAGGGTTATGAATTCGGTGGTCTGTTTCGATCGCTGTTTCGTGCTGCGGTTCCCCTCTTCAAGTCGGGAGCCAAAGCTGTGGGGAAGCAATTGTTTCACTCGGGTGTGAATGGCCTCAGTGATCTCTCACGAGGTGAAGATATTAAAGTCGCTGCCAAACGACGATTGAAAGAAGCTGGTCAAAACTTAACGGATAAAGCGGCTACCAAAGTGAAGACGATGATTGGTTCCGGTCGTCGTTATAAAAAGAGAAAGCGCTCTAACAAATCCGTCATTCGTCGTAAAGCCAAGAAAGTGAAAGTTCGTGATATTTTCGCTTAAAGATGTCTGGATTTATACATAAAGATTCTGCTGCCTGCGCCAAGTCCGAATTGGATCTATTTTTAATCCCACCTACCCAAACAGCTATTGAAAAAGGATACTTTGTTGAATATCATCCCCTCGCCAATATTCGAGATGGAGGACCTGTGGAATTTAACATATCTGGGAATGGCGAAGACTATATTGATTTGTCGTCGTCCTTCCTGTACGTGAAAGTGAAAATCACCAAGTCGGACGGATCCGCTTTAACTGCTGACGATCACGTAGCACCCGTCAATTTATTTTTACATGCCCTGTTTTCGCAAGTGGATATTAGTTTGAATGAAAGAGCCATCTCCTCGTGGAGTAATACATATCCCTTCCGTGCCTACATTGAAACGCTGCTGAACTATGGAGAAGATGCTAAAAAAAGTTTACTGGGATGCGAATGTTTTTATAAAGACAAACATTTGACGGAAACAGATCCCACACTCCAATCGAATGGAAACCCAGGATTGAAGAGACGCTACGAATTGACTAAAAATAGCAAAACCTTGGATATGATCGGCCCCTTGCATTGTGATATTTTTCAACAAAATCGACTGCTATTGAATATGGTCGATCTGAAAATTAAAATGACACGGAGTAAATCCGATTTCTGTCTAATGGCGAAAAAAGATGGAAATACGCAACTCTTGAAATATCTAGTGGTTTTAGAACATGCGTCTACTTTTGTTCGTAAAGTAAAAGTGAGTCCTGGTGTGCTCCTCGGTCATGCGAAAGCCATGGAAAAAAGTTCAGCGAAATATCGTATTGATCGTGTATTGTGTAAGACCTATTCTATATCCACCGGAAGCAAATCTTTTATGCAAGATAATGTGTTTTTAGGGGTCATGCCGAAACGTATTATTATTGGACTTTTGGAAAATAGTGCCTACACGGGTCAATACGATTTGAATCCCTTTTATTTTTATCATCATAAAGTGAACTTTTTAAGTGTTTACGTCGATGGTCAACCCGTACCCAGTAAGCCCTTGGAATTGGATTTCGAAGGAGATAATTACATAAGAGCTTATCATCGACTGTTTTCTGGGTTTAATCGTGATACCGGTATTTACTTAACACGTGAAGAATTTGCCGATGGTCATACGTTGTATGCTTTCGACCTGAGTCCTGACCTGTGTGATGGACCGCATCTGAATTTACAGCATCAAGGAAATTGTCGAATTGAAATAAAATTCGCTGACGCATTAGGCAGAACGACTACTGTATTGGTTTATGCAGAATTTGAAAACATTATTGAAATTAGCAAATCTCGTCACGTGATCTGTGACTTCCCCAACTGATTTCAATGAATTCTTTACAAATCGAGAAGATTCTATTTGAAGAACCAGTCATCCGAAACCATTTTTTGGGTGTTTTTCCAAGTGATGAACTACCAAGAAGAATCTAGCGTTACCCCGCCTGTTTTATCTGCAACGTGGACAAGTCTACAGAACCCGGAAGTCACTGGCTCGCCTTTTACCTGACTGTACCTGATGAAGTGGAATTCTTTGATTCATTTGGAAACAAGCCTACCTTCTTTCGAGGACCTTTATCGAACTATATATCTCATTTTTCACGAGTCCTGTTTAATCCGCTCGTTTTACAAACTCACGTGACTGCCGTCTGCGGGCAGTATTGTGTATTTTATATTTATTGTCGATGTCGAGGTAAAACGTTGAAACAATTGTTATCTCATTTTGTCACTGAAAATTTATCGAATGACCATCGAGTCTATAATTTTGTAGCCAAACGATTTGGTGTACGCACAAATTTTTATCAATAAATTCTTCTTTAGACTGAAACACTATGTGCCTGTGATTATTTAAAGTGTTGTTTTATTTGTTTGTGTTTAGTCATGATGGAGTTTCCAAGATTTCAACATCCTTGTACAATGCTTCTCGCAGGACCTACGAGGGTGGGTAAAAGTTGGTTTTTAAGGGATTTGCTTAAAGACAGAAACCTCATGTTTTATCCTCCTCCCGATAAAGTGATTTGGTTTTACGGAATCTACCAAAAGCTATATGACGAAATGCCTGACATTACATTTGTGGAGGGATTTCCTTCGAATTTCCGCGATTATTTAGGAACTAATTCTTTAATGATCTTAGACGATCTCATGATGGAATGTGCGAATGATGAACACTTAACCTATCTCTACACGAAAGGAAGTCACCATTTAAATATCAGTGTGATATTTATCACACAAAACCTCTTTCATAAAGGAAAAGAGATGAGGGGAGTTTCATTAAACAGTCAATATTTGATACTGTTTAAAAATCGTCGTGACATGAGTCAAATTATTTATTTGGGTAGACAGTTATACCCGACTAAAAGTAAATTTTTTCAAGAAGTCTTCGAAGACGCGACTAAAAAACCTTTCTCCTATTTACTCGTGGATTTGAGGAATGAAACGGTAGAACGCTTGCGTTTGAGAACACAGATTTTACCCGGTCAAACCCAATTCGTCTATGTACCGAAACAAGGTTTAAAAAGAAAGACATTTAGATTTTAATTTAGTTGCGATCATGACGCTGTCGAAGAAACAACTACGTGATTTAGAACTGATAAGGACTTCCCCGAAAGCCTTACGCAAACAACTGTTAAAGAAATTACCGTCTCGCTCAGTAAAAGCCATTTGTGAGTGTACACACAACGTACTGAAAGGAAACGTACCTTTATCATCCTATCAAAAAAGTCTTTGAAGAAATATAAAACCACCCTTCGCAAAATCGCGACGAAAAAAGGTGGTCTATTTCAAAAAAAGAAACTCATTGTGCAACACGGAGGATTTTTATACATTTTAATTCCAGCTGCTCTCAGTGTTTTAACTGGTCTTATCAATGGAGCTCGCAACTAAATATGCACTCATACAAGAGGAGGAACTGTCAAGACATGTACCCACTAAAAAACAAATGACAGAGTTTGATGTGAGCATGTCAAAAATTTTAAACAGTTCTCTTGCCGATCATGAAAAAGTTCAACAATACTATGAACTTTTAAAAAGAAAAATGGATTTGCAAGAATTCAACATGCCTTGGAAATTGAATCGAACTGATGATGATGTGGAAAGAAGAGAATCATCGAAACAAGACCTTGTGAAACGAGAACCTTCTACTAAACTCGACGAGAAACCAGAGAAGGAAGATTTTGATGAGTTTGTTTTATCCTCTGTTCCCAATCCTATGAAGAAACAAGCCGATGCTTTATTGAAATTACTCAAGTCTGATTCTAGCAAGATGAAATGGAATCGAAAAGGATTAATCACGTACAAAGGAGAGATCTTACAAGATAGCAATCTAGCCGAACTCTTTCATTTAATATTTTGTACTAACAAAAAGCCACCTGCCAAGCAACCGACGGAATTTCTACAAGCCCTTCAAGAAATTGGTGTACCCAAAACCATGATAAAAAATAAATATTTGTCATTACAACCCAAGATGAAGATTGTATCACCCAGAAAAAAATTTGTAAAAACCAAAAAGAGACCTACTAATTATGTCTCGAAATCCAATGTACTCTTAAAACCTTGGTCAAGTTTATATTAATAAAATAAGTTTGAATTTAAACACTTTGCGTCTTACTTTTCGAATTAAACATATAAAAACATTTAAAATAATGTTGAAAATAGACGGTACTTACCCAAACACGTCCGCTTCCAACGACGATCTTGAACTGAATAACTGATAAGACACCAACTAGGTGACGTCGCGGAGAGTGATTTCGCTAATCACGAATGGGTTATCGTTCCCCAATCACGCCCGTAATATGCGATTTCACAGTGATTCGATCACAGATAAAAAGTCACGACCAATCAGGAAGGTTTTATCTTGATAAGGATTAGTATAAATTCACCTGCACGAGCAGAAAATCACATTATCTTGTATAGTCGTCTGTTCATGCTTGCCTGCTCCTGCTTATCTACCTGCTTGCCTGCTCCTGCTTGTGCCTGCTTGTTCCTGCTTGCTCGTTTCTGCCTGCTTGTTCCTGCTTGCTCGTTCCTGCTCGTTGATTCTCATCATGTCTTCTGTTTTGTATACTGAAAATGGACTAAACGTGCAATATATCAGTGACTTTATTGAGAAAAGCCATGCTGATCGCTATATGGCAGAGCTTCGTACTTTGCCGTTTTACAGACCCACCTTTCGCATTCGAGGAAAGGTTGCTAAGCCTAAACGTTTGATGTTGGCTTATGGTGATATAAATACCAGCTATGCCTTTAGTGGAACCAGTATTCCAGCTAACCCTTGGACTCCTCTGATGATCGAGTTACGAGATAAAGTTGAAAAAGAGACGGCATGCACCTACAACTATGTGTTGTTAACCCTCCGACTGTCTTGGAAAAGGGCAAAATTGTAATGTTGTTTTCTCCTCATTTTGTTTTAAATGCTAAAAATAAATCATTCTTCGAACATTTTATATAAAAAAAAAACTTTATAAGGAATATGAATGCAATCCTTGGAAGTATTAATCATTGTTCAAAGTATTAAAAATACATTAAATCAATAGAATTATATTACTTTAAATATTGCTTGTATTGCAGTGAAACCTGGCGCTTAGTGAACGTATTAACACGGGCTTGTCAGTGAGGGGGTTAAATTTATACAAAGATGGAAATGACTATATTAGTCACCATAAAGATGACGAAACCAGTTTAAATGTGAACTTTCCTATTGCAGCTCTTAGTTTTGGTGGAAAACGAACCATTGAATTTAGAAGACCGAACGTGCCATCCACTTTCATCGAATTTGACCACGGTTCGTTCTATAGCATGTCGAAACCTTCAAATGAACTGTTTACCCATGGAATTGCACCCGAACCTTCTAACAAGGACATGAGAATTAGTCTAACCTTTAGACATTTAATATCGCATCCCCTGGATTTGAAAAAGCCGAAACTGAATTTGGATGAATCATCGAATTTGAAGCACTGTTCTCCACTGAATAGATATTGTTCACCACTTAACAGACCTGATCATCTTTCGCAGATAGAACCTACCGATAATGTACCATCGAATGACTGGCTTACAAGAATGTTTCAAGAAATGGACACTATCGATCCCCTCTTAAAACAATGGAATCTCACTGCATCGGATCGCATTATTGAGAGTTGGGATTTGAAATGGAATGTCTTCCTCCAACTTGTGTTAGAAAAGAACTTTTTTTATAAAACTACACATAAGAAACTTTAAAGAGTTTAACGGAGGCGAGTTGTTTCCCTCTAAACAAGGTGTTGTTATGACACAAACAACTTTCGCACATTTTCAAAAACACCTTCATAAATTTAATTTTCATTCTGTTGGCGATAGTTTTCTCAGTAATAATATGTTACTAACCGCATTCATCGACGAAGAATCCTGTCTGCTTCAGCAGATATTTTATTCTGTTTCTAAAGGTTTTTATTTTAAACCTTGTGGAATTAAACTCTTTCACGATCAAATTTTTAGACTTTTAGAAAACATTCAAGATATTAAACAAACATTTATCAAATCCATGTTTACATTACAACTTCCCGCTTTAATTATGAAAAATTCATTCGCGTGCGATAGTCATATAACTGAAGCAAAGGCTAAAGAAAAATTTTTAAATTGTGTTTTTGAAGAATTAAAAGCATGTACGAACAGTACCTATGAATGCGATGCTTGTGAGATTGGAGATGCATCTCAATTTAACCATGATTGCTTAATGAAATCAAACCTTGAAAAGTTTCAATTGAATCAAGATTTTATATTTCTAAATGTAAATATTTTTAATATAGCAAAAAACACTATTGATCGCTGTTTGTGTCATTTCAACAAAACCTTTTTTGACCAATTCCCATCTATTCAGTCTTATGTAACCTTATTTGAAAACTATTTATTGGAAGAAAAATTGTAGTGTTACAAGAAAAATTGTGAATACTTTCAATAAATCGAATTTAATTAATATTATTTCTCTGTTTTTATTCCAACACGGACATACATTCTTTTTTTCAGCTTTCGAAATGGTTTTATAAAGTCTCTTAATGAGAGAGAGAAGAAATAATCATTCTTAAAATGAAATTAGATTTTTTTCGTCTCTTTATGTGGTAAAAAGTATTCAATGAATTTTTAATAATTCTTATAAAAGTACTACAATGACTGAAAAATCCTTAAGATTTCACATAGATATCGAAGTATTTATATAAAGTTTAACATGTTTATACTTAAAAGAAAGGGAAAAAAAATGAACTAAATGAAATGTTTTATCAAAAAGTATTTAAAATGTTTCATTAGCAATAAGTAGCTTTAATTATAAATTATGATTCTTTTCAAAAGGAAAAAAAAAATGCGTGTCAAAACAAGCCGATTCGTATTTGCTTTCAATGAATAAACTCCATTATCTCAATATACTTAGATAAGGGCACTAGCGGTCAGATCAAAAGAGATACGGGAAACCCCATCTGCAGTGGTGGAAAATTGGCGCAGAGGAGGAGCCTATTGACACCACTAAATATTAGCAGAATTTTTCGTCTTATCTAATGACAGTTTTTATTAAGATAGAGAATACCATAAAATATTAGTGGTGTCAATAGGCTCCTCCTCTGCGCCAATTTTCCACCACTGCATCTGATATCTGAATGCGGTTAGATAAAAGGAAGGGCGTGGCGACACTGTCACTCATCTCAGCGCCAGCTGCGGTTAGATGAAAGAAGGGGAGGATCAGCTGTGTCAATCACAATAGCCTTTGATTATACCGGCAGCTTCTACTCTCGAACTCTTGACGTCATATTATAGGGGGCGCTACCTACCCTGATTATAGAGGGCGCTGACGTCAATCTGATAACTCCACCTAGATATCTTACTGTGATCTGATAACACGTCATTCTCTCTTTGGATTTTGTGCCTGTTGGTGTATAATTTTTTATAGTGGTTCGAATAGTTTAGTGCTGTGCTTTATATTTTGTGAGTGCTGTGTGTGCATTAGTGTTTTGTGTCTACAAGTAGAAAATCTCTCAAGATGTCAGGAAGTTTAAATACAAGTCTTCAGAAGGAGGTTAGTGTTTTATTATTTTAACTATATATATTTTTCTTTGAATACTTTATTTGAATAAATTAATATATGGAAATAATTTTAAAAGATTAAACTATCATTTAGCAAATGCTTTTGAAAACTAGGAATTAGAATAACAATTTGTTATTATTTTTAATTACCGATGACGTATTTATTTATATTTGATATCAATAGAGTGTATTTATACTGGCGTATATTTTAAAAATGTTATTTAAATAAATCTGTAAACAGATATTCTGTCAATGCTTTTTTTCTTTAAATTGTTTTGTTATTTTTACCAAGTGGATAATTTTAGCGAATGCTTTTAAATCAGAGTTAGGATAACAAATTATTTTTTTTTCAACTATTTATTTTTATTCGATATCAGTTGGGTGAGTTTTTACTAGCGTATATTTTAAAAATGTTTTTGATTCCGAAAACATATATTCTGCCAATGCTTTTTTTTTTTCACTTGAACTCCATTTGAACTGTGCTTTCTATATTTTATTTTCTTTATTTGAACTATGCTTTTTATATTTCATTGTTTAGTCGTTTTTACCAAGTGGATAATTTTAGCGAATGCTTTTAAATCCGACTTAAAATATTAGTTTCTATTTTCGACGGAGTATTTATTTAATATCAATTGGATGTGTTTTTACTAGCGTGTATTTTAAAAATGTCTTTTGAATAATTCTGGAAAACAGATATTCCGCCAATGCTTTTTTTTTCACTTGAACTCCATTTGAACTGTACTTTCTATATTTTATTTTCTTTATTTGAACTATGCTTTTTATATTTCATTGTTTAATCGTTTCTACCAAGTGGATAATTTCAGCGAATGCTTTTAAATCAGACTTAAAATATCAATTTTTCTTTTCGACGGAGTATTTATTTATTTAATATCAATTGGGTATGTTTTTTACTAGTGGATTTTTTAAGAATGTTTTTGATTCTGAAAACTTATATTCTACGAATGTTTTTTTTTTTTTCACTTGAACTCCATTTGAACTGTGCTTTCTATATTTTATTTTCTTTTTTTGAACTACGCTTTTATATTTCGTTGTTTTGTCGTTTTTACCAAGTGGATAATTTTAATTTAGATTTGATATTATCATTTCAAAGTTAACCCCAACGAACTTATTGAAAAAATTTTTGAAACGGTATTATTATACATAAATATTCTGTATATGTTTTTCACGGATGAATACTTTTTTCCCTCCAATGAAATATTATTTATCTAAAATCTAGAATTTGTAAAGATCGATTCGAAGTTTGACTGTTTTTCAGTGGGGAAATTTTCAACATAAAAGTATAATATTATAGTCCTAAATCTTTTGTAGAGTTAGTTAAAATAACCCTAGAGTAATTTTTGTATTAATGCAAGTTAAAGTTATTAATATACATAGAATGAAAAAACATTTGAAATGTTTTTATTTTAAAGAATGTAATAATACACCATCTTTGATCTTAAGACAAAAACATCCTTCCTATTCAAAGTTTAGTGTTGTTTATATTAAAACTTATTGCCCAAAATTAAATGTGAGAGTTGATTTTTTTTTTTCTAGTGGGAGATGGATTTTGATCTATCGCCGCAAAAACTGCATAATTTATTAAAGAAAGTTGAAACTGCTTTCGAAGCAGAGAAAAGGATGACTTCTCGAAATGAGACTGATGAGGTAAAAAAAATATATTATTTTCAAAAGTTACTATTTAAAATTTGAAAAGAAATTATTGTTGTTATTTTATTATTATTAATGAAATGAATTTTTAATATTTGAAAGTTATTATTTACAAAATGAATTTGTAAAGTAATTTTATTTTCATTAGACAAATGAATTTTTATTATTTGAAAAGTAATTTTATTATTAACGGAATGAATTCTTAATATTTGAAACGGAATTTTATTTTTATTATTAGTATGCAAATGAAATTTAAATATTTGAAAAGTTAGAAACAAAATGAATTTGTAAAGTAATTTTATTATTAACAGAATGGATTCTTAATATTTGAAACGAAATTTTATTTTTATTATTAGTATACAAATGAAATTTTAATATTTGAAAAGTTATTTATAAAATGAATTTGAAAAGTAATTTTATTATTAACGGAATGAATTTTTAATATTTGAAACGAAATTTTATTTTTATTAGACAAATGAAATTTAAATATTTGAAAAGTTATTTATAAAATGAATTTGAAAAGTAATTTTATTATTAACGGAATGAATTTTTAATATTTAAAACGAAATTTTATTTTTATTAGACAAATGAAATTTAAATATTTGAAAAGTTATTTATAAAATGAATTTGAAAAGTAATTTTATTATTAACGGAATGAATTTTTAATATTTGAAACGAAATTTTATTTTTATTAGACAAATGAAATTTAAATATTTGAAAAGTTAGAAACAAAATGAATTTGAAAAGTAATTTTATTATTAACGGAATGAATTCTTAATATTTGAAACGAAATTTTATTTTTATTATTAGTATGCAAATGAAATTTAAATATTTGAAAGTTATTATTTACAAAATGAATTTGTAAAGTAATTTTATTTTTATTAGGCAAATGAATTTTTATTATTTGAAAAGTAATTTTATTATTAATGGAATGAATTCGTAATATTCGAAACGAAATTTTATTTTTATTATTAGTATACAAATGAAATTTAAATATTTGGAAATTTATTTACAAAATGAATTGTTAAAGAAATTTTATTAGACAGATGAATTTTTATTATTTGAAAAGTAATTTTATTATGAACAAATTTAAAAAAAAAAGGAATTTTTAAACTTTTATTAAAAAATTAATATTTTGAGAAGTAATATATCTAATAAATAAGATTTTTTAAACTAACGGATGAAACTTTTTGTTAAGTGGGACCAGGAGTTTCCAATATCTCCTTCAAAACTCATTCAAGTCGTAGATGAGGTGGAGAAGCGTTTCCCTTCTAAGGTATGTTATATTTTTTTTCATGACTTGCATGTAGAAATGATTCAATGTGTTTAAACTAAATTTTTAAAATTTAGTAAATCGATTTGTTAAACATTTTCGAATTAAATAAACTAAACTTTTTAAAATTTAACAAAGTAGATATTTTAAAATAAACTTAAAAAAAATGTAATTTATTTTTAGGGTAAACATGTCTGTGATATTTGTCATAAATCTTTCTCCAAAAAATATAATATGGAGCGTCACAGACTAATCCACAATAAAGCAGGCCCGTCCATTGTCGCAGCAGGCCCATCTACCGCCCTAGCAGGCCCATCTACAGCCCTAGCTGGCCCATCCACTTCCAAAGCAGGCCCGTCTACCGCCCTAGCAGACCCGTCTATTGCTATACCAGACCCATCAATCTCCAAAGCAGGCCCATCTACCGCCCTAGCAGGTGCATCTATCGCCCTAGCAGGCTCGTCGACCTCTAAAGCAGATTCGTGCATGGTAGGTGTTTTCTTTTATTTCAAAGTGTATTGTATGTTTTTCTCCACAGGTTTTTAAAATATGTTTTTGCGATTTTCATAAAGAAAGAATTTTAAAGGTTTTTTTTTTTTTTTTAAGTAAGTAGTTTAAATGATTAATAGTAAATATCTAAAAAATTAATGTTGTAAATTTTGAAAAAAGTTTTTAACGATAATTAGTAAATATTTTTAAATTTGAATTTTGTAAATTTAGAAAAAAAATTTTTTAACGATGAATAGTAAATATTTTTAAAAGTTTAATTTTGTAAATTTAGAAAAAAAAATTAAGCAATTAGGTAAGGGTTTAAAAAAAGTTGCATGTTTAAAAAGTCCATTAATTTCAAATAACATTACAACTAGTGTTTTCTTCTTTTTTCAGGCTGCGTATACATGTGACATTTGTCAAAAATCATTCACCAGGGTAGACACCATGAGACGTCATCGATTAAAACACGCAGAAACAACTAGTCAGCAACTATCAAAGTCCTCATCGAACACCTGCGATGTCTGCGGTAAATCTTTTAGTAGAACGGACGTTCTACTTAGACATATGCACTCGCATGCAGAAGATAGACCTCAATTTGATTGTAACATCTGTGGCTTATCGTTTACTCGGGCGGACAATCTGAAGCAGCATCTCAGAAGTCACGATAATCCTCAATACAGTTGCAGAGAGTGCAGTCAAAAATTCTCCACCAAGTTTAACCTCAACCACCATGTTCGATTGCAGCATAGTAGCACATCGGATTTCGTGTCTGTGAAAAAACAGAGAATTTCGGTTCCTTCAAACACACCTCCAAGAAGACAAACTAACGCATTAGATGTATTTCGCACGGTGTACATCCAACCCGAAGAAGAAACCCAGTTCGATATCATTATTTTTTTCGACTCCATCCGTGACGAACTAAAAGACCTCATCGAAGAAGCCATCCAAGAAAAGAAAGCTATCAAATGGCACTTGCTTTTAAAAGTTATTCTGGAGAAAACATCTGCAGAGGGCGAACACGAAGTCATCACGAGGTATTTTCATTCGGATACGATCTCAGAATTTACTATTGATGATATCGAAGAAGCAAAATCGAAAATTATAAAGTCTTTCGATAAATTCACAGAACGAGGTTCTGGCTGGCATTTAAAAGAAATTGTCCATTTCGAACTGAAACTGGCAAAACAAGATCCTCTACGTGGTAGTAGCTATCTCCGTCTTCCTCATGAATTATTTGGAAAGGAAGCTATATTAAATATAGAGAACTTTGAGGATGAAAAATGCTTCCTATGGTGCGTCCTGGCGCATAAGCTCAATCTGCCTCATGGTGAACATCCCGAACGAGTTTCAAAATACCAGCCCTATGAAAAGGAAGTAAAAATGAACGGTATTAGTTATTCAGTGGCCTATCAAAAGGTTAAACAGATCGAAAAGAAGAACGACCTCCGCATCAATGTCTATGGGTTCGAATCAGGTGAAATCTCCATCCTTCATGTTTCCGAACAGCCTCATCATGATGTCATCAACCTTCTTCTCGTCAGCAATGGGGTAAATAGTCATTACACCCTCATCCGGGACTTTTCCAGATTCATGTCCCATCGAACCAAACATGATGGTGTTCAACACTACTGCTTCTGTTGTCTCCATGGCTTTTCCAGGGAAAGCCTTCTAAAAGAACACATTCAGTATTGCAAGAAACAAGCTGTACAAGTCATCAGCATGCCCAAGGAGACCGAAAACATCCTCAAGTTTACAGGAATTCATTATCAACATCCCATCGCTTATACCATATACGCTGACTTCGAAGCCCTGATCGTGACCGCAGACCCTCCGGCAAGCCTTCTTATCAAATTGATACTGCCCAACATGTACCGTGTGGGTACTCGTTCATCATTGTGGGCTCTGATGGACGGAAATATAGGCCCATGACGGTATATCGCGGGAAGAACGCCGTCGACGATTTCATCGAAAAGATTCTCCAAGTTCGAAATGAGCTAGCGAAGAAATTGAATTATGTCGCACCCATGAATCTGAACCCAGAAGAAGAAAGATAGTTCCAAGAAGAAACCCATTGTTGTATCTGTCGAAAATATTTAGGTGAAAAACGTGTGCGAGACCACGACCACATAACATCAAAGTTTCGTGGTGCTGCTCACTCGTATTGTAATTTAAATTTCAAGCAAGCGAAGATAATACCAGTCGTGTTTCACAACCTCAAGCATTATGACGCCCATCATATTATGACACGATTGGGAAGAATCAAGAATTATAAAATCGATGTGATCGCTGCCACTCTAGAACAATATATAACATTTAAAATCAAGAAAGAAAACAGCAACGTCCAGCTAGCTTTCATCGATTCCCTGCAGTTTCTCTCAGCTTCTCTTGATAAGTTAGCTAGCAATTTAGACGAAAGTGAATTTCGGCTGTTAAAAGACGTGTTTCCATCGAATACGGATTTGTTGAGACGCAAAGGTATCTATCCTTATGAATATTTCAACAGCTTCGACAAATTCAACGAAAGACAATTACCACCAAAATCAGCCTTTTTCAGCGACTTGACAGGAGAAGAAATCAAGCAATCGGACTATGAACATGCGCAATTAGTTTGGAGGAGTTTCAATCTCCAAACGCTGGGAGATTACCACAACTTATACGTCCAGACCGATGTGCTACTACTCGCAGACATATTCCAAAACTTCCGTGGTTTATGTCTGCAATATTACAACATAGATGCTGCATACCTCGTCACTTCACCAGGTTTGTCTTGGCAGGCCTGTTTGAAGATGACCGAGGTGGAATTGGAGCTGTTCACAGACCCGAACATGCTTCTATTCATCGAACAAGGTGTAAGAGGTGGCGTGTCGCAGATTTCCCACAGATTTGCGACCGCCAACAACAAGGAAGTTCCCAACTTCAAAGAAAAGAAGATAAAAGCCACATCATGTATTGGGACGCCAATAACCTGTACGGCTGGGCCATGTCCCAATACATGCCTCACGGAGGGTTCTGCTGGGCCAATCCCAAAGATTTCACAGTCGAACGAATTAATTCCATTTCCGAAAAAGCCACCATCGGATACATTTTTGAAGTCGATTTGAGGTATCCTGATTCTCTTCACGACTTGCACAATCACTATCCCCTCGCACCAGAAAGGATGACGGTGACCGAGGAAATATTGTCACCCTATGCAAGAAATCTGCTAAAGAAGAAGGGGTTCAAGGGTACCCCAAAATTGATTCCAAATCTTCATGATAAAAAGAATTACGTCTGCCACTACCGGAACCTCCAATTATATACAAGCCTTGGATTGATAGTAGAAAAAATCCATAAAGTTCTTCAATTCGACCAGTCCCCTTGGCTCAAACCCTATATCGAGTTCAACACGGAGAAAAGGAAAAGTGCCACAACTGAATTCGAACGTGACTTTTTCAAGCTACTAAACAACTCGATATATGGAAAATGTATAGAAAATCTCAGAAAAAGAAGAAACATCGAGCTTTGCAACGACGAGAGAAGAGCGATGAAACTAACATCTTCGCCAAATTTCAAATCCTTCAAAGAATTTGATGAGAATCTCGTAGCCGTGGAGAGGCAGAAGCCCAGCATTTTAATGAACAGGCCGATCTATGTCGGGTTCTCCATACTCGAACTGTCTAAAGTGCTGATGTACGATTTTCACTACAATTTCATTAAGAAAACGTATCCTGATGATCGTGCAATTCTCCTCTTCACGGATACGGATTCTTTAACGTATTACATTAAGACGAACGACCTACAAACTGATATGAAAAACCACAGTTCAAAGTTCGATTTTTCTAATTATCCCGAAAGCCATCCCCTTTATTCAGAGAATAATAAAAAAGTTTTGGGAAAATTCAAAGACGAATTGAACGGCGAAACTGCATATCAGTTCGTAGGCCTGAAATCGAAGATGTATTCCATCGAATCTTCGAAGGAGGAGAAAAAAAGAGCCAAGGGGATATCTAGACGTGTGGTAAAGTCGAAGCTAAAGCATAAAGATTATGTGGATTGCCTCCAGAAACAAGAAACCACGTACGAACTGCAGAAAAGAATTGGGCAGCGGTCACATCGACTCTATACGATGGAACAAATGAAAAAATGTCTCAGCCCATTTGACGACAAGCGATATTTGTCAGATGACGGTATCAGCAGCTTAGCCTACGGGCATTATAGCCTGAGAAAAATGTAAAAAAAAAAAATGTAAAAAAAAATTGTGTGTGTGTGTGTGTGAATGTGAGTGTGTAAATCTGCCATTCACTGCTTATGATTAAACAATGTTGTAAACAGAGAATGCCGGTCCCAAGCCCGGGTAAAAGATGAGGGCACACTCTTCCAGGTATGAAATTCAAAAGATAGTGAATTCCGTACCTGGAAGAATGTGCCTTCGAAATATGTCAATTCCTAAAAAAAAAAACTTTTTAAAAATTTGTTTCGATCTCTTCAAAAATATTTGTCTCTTTTCAAAAATACTTCAATCACCCTAAAATAAAAATTCGAAATTAAATGAAAATCTTTTAATCGTTTTAAAATACCTCCTCTTTGTTAAAGTGCTCCAAAATTTAAACTCATTCGAAATAAAAGTAGTAGAAAAAGGATCTTTGTAATTCTAAATAATAGTAAATAGTGGAGTAAAATAATTCCAAAATAATTTTTTAATTATTTCCATTTTTCGCCGTTAGAGAGCAGCACCAAACATCACATCTCAAAATTCATTCTCCAAAATGACCCCTTGTACTATAGTTCACTTAAAATTTTTTTCCGCTAAAAAATAAAATTTCAATCTTCAAAATGACTCCTCGTACTATAGTACAAAACTTCAATCTCCAAAAAAAAAAATCTAAATTTTTTAAAACTCCACCCTCTTCTTAGAGATCAAAATTCCTTTCTGACCCCTCCTCTAAGAGCACACATTCTCCGCAGGCAGAGCAGGAGGAGGAGCAGGCGGCGGAGTTGCTCTTTGCTCCTCCGCCGCCCGCCGCCTGCTGGAGCCGGACTGTCCTTTTTCTACTACTCATATTGACGCTGTTTTTAAAAAAAGAAACGTAAATTTTTGACAACCTATCACAGCAAAGTGAGAGTTATGATTGAGTTGACACACGTTGTTTTAGGAAGCAGAGATTAAGGTGCATTATTCACAAAAGCTAAAATTTAAAAAACATCAATAGTTTTTTTATAAAATAGCCTATGGTCCAGTTACCTCGTGGGTCCAGTTACCCCCAACTAACCTTACTCACAGCAGTAATAAAAGTTCCTTTGAAGATTTAAATTATAGGAAAATACTAGAAAACTTTTAAAAATATTGAAAGTAACTGAAACATAATTTAAAATTCAATATTGAATAGAAAAAGTAATTTTGAACTCTTGGAAAAAAACAAAACAAAAAACAACTTAGAGATTGTGATGGACCGAATGCAGAAAAAAAAGAATGTGCCATCACGAATCAACTCCACCGAGTTGTGAAAAACCATAAACAGATGCTGAATGGGCCACTCACTCGGCAGAAATGAAAAGTAAGGTAAAACAAATAATAGGAATAATAGTAATAATAATAGGTAAAACAAATTATGTGCAGGAGTCCAGGTTTACATTTCAAAATTAATTGGATGGAAAGTATGGGAAAAACTGTATATACTACATTAAAACTTTATATTAAATAAGAAAACCAGATATAATTTTAAGACCTCTAATCTATAGAATTTTTTTAAATTCTAAACCTACTACTGTAAATTAGAACAGCATTGGTAAGTCCAATGCTACCCTGTATAACAGAATAAAAAAACCTTTAGTAGACATAATGCTGCCATCTATTATAGAAAAAGTCCTTCCAGCAAGTGCCGGGAGGAAGAGGTAGCTTTCATATTCCTTATTTTTTAAACGCCACCTTATATTATTCAAACACACGGAGCTCAAATTAGTGGAACCCGATTGTAGAAGATTAAATACTAATTTTTGTCAATATTGAATATGAATGAGAATTTCGCCAAATTAGCCAGCGTTATCAAAGCTGGTTTTATTAAAGTAATTTATATTTTGTCGCCAAATTTGGTGATATCCCGAATTATATTAATAATTATATTAACCCGAATTATCGGTGATAGCCCGCCATTTTAAAACAACATAATGGGTGCAACAAAGCTCACCAATGAACTTGGTCGAGACCTTAGTAATTCCTGTGCACATGCTTACTCATATCTAAATCGGTTGATATATACGAGTGCTGTTGCAGGTAAAAAATCAGATTTTTCAAAATGTCACACACATTTGAAATTCAAATTGCTATATCTCGGCCTTTTTTTTTAGATAAAGGCAAAACAAAAAATGATTCGGAATCTTTGTAACAAGCTGAAACGCATAAGAAAAAAATCTTTTTCAATTTCTAATTTTTTTGTACCTCATTTTAAATTAATTTTTTTTAATTATTAAATAGCCGCCATTTTGAAACAAGATGGCGGATTAAGTTAGCAAACGAACTTGGCCGGGAGATTGCTATGTACTACGCACATACCTTGTCAAATCCTAATCGGTTCATAAATACGCGTGTTATCGCGTGACAAAAATCAGATCGTTTCAAAATGTCAGCCATGCTAGAAATTCAAAGTGCTATAACTCAGCCATTTTTTAAGACATAGACGAAACAAATAATGCTCCGGAATCTTTGTATCAAGCTCAAACACATAAGGAAAAAATCTTTTTCAATTTCTAATTATTTGTACCTCACTTTTAAATTTTATTTTTTTTTAAAAGTTTTTAAATGGCTGCCATTTTGAAACAAGATGGCGGATGAGGCTGGCCAACGAACTCGGCCGAGACATTGCTATGTACTATGCACATTCTTTGTCACATCCGAATCGGTTCATAAATACGTGTATTATCGCGTGACAAAAATCAGATCGTTTCAAAATGTCAGCCATGCTAGAAATTCAAAGTGCTGTAACTCAGACATTTTTAAAGATATAGACGAAACGAAAAATGCTCCAGAATCTTTGTATCAAGGTCAAATACATAAGAAAAAAATCTTTTTCAATTTCTAATTTTTTTGTACCTCATTTTAAATTAAAATAGAAAAAAAATTAATGGCTGCCATTTTGAAACAAAATGGCGGATGATGTTGGCCAACGTACTCGGTTGAGACACTGGTACATACTATGTACACACCAAGTTATATCTATATCCGTTCATAAATACGCGTGTTATCGCGTGACAAAAATCAGATTGTTTCAAAATGTCAGCCACACTAGAATTTCAAAGTGCTATAACTCAACCGTTTTTTAAGATATAGACAAAACAAAAAATGCTCCGGAATCTTCGTATCAAGCTCAAACACATAAGAAAAAAATCTTTTTCGATTTATAATTTTTTTGTACTTCATTTAAATTTTTATTTTTTTAAAAAATTTAAATGGCCGACATTTTGAAACAAGATGGCGTATGAAGCTGGCCAACGAACTCGGTCGAGACATTGCTATGTACTATGCACATGTCTTGTCACATCCAAATCGGTTCATAAAAACACATATTATCGCGTGACAAAAATCAGATCATTTCAAAATGTCAGCCATGCTAGAAATTGAAAGTGCTATAACTCAGCCATTTTTTAAGACATAGACGAAACAAAAAATGCTCCGGAATCTTAGTATCAAGCTCAAGTACATAAGAAAAAAATCTTTTTCAATTTCTAATTATTTTGTACCTCACTTTTAAATTTAATTTTTTTTTAAGTTTTTAAATGGCCGCCATTTTGAAACAAGATGGCGGATGAGGCTGGCCAACGAACTCGGCCGAGACATTGCTATGTACTATGCACATTCTTTGTCACATCCAAATCGGTTCATAAATACGTGTATTATCGCGTGGCAAAAATCACATCGTTTCAAAATGTCAGCCATGCTAGAAATTCAAAGTGCTATAACTCAGTCATTTTTTAAGATATAGACGAAACTAAAAATGCCCCAGAATCTTTGTATCAAGCCCAAACACATAAGAAAAAAATATTTTTCAATGGCTAATTTTTTTGTGCCTCATTCTAAATTTAAATTTTTTTAAATGGCCGCCATTTTGAAACAAGATGGCGGATGAGGCTGGCCAACGAACTCGGTCGAGACATTGCTATGTACTGTGCACATTCCTTGTCACGTCTAAATCGGTTCATAAATACGTGTGTTATCGCGTGACAAATATCAGATCGTTTCAAAATATCAGCCATGCTAGAAATTCAGTGCTATAACTCAGTCATTTTTTAAGATATAGACGAAACGAAAAATGCTCCAGAATCTTTGTATCAAGCCCAAACACATAAGAAAAAAAACTTTTCCAATGTCTAATTTTTTGTGCCTCATTTTAAATTAAAAAATTTTAAATTTTTTAAATGGGCGCCATTTCGAAACAAGATGGCGGATGAGGGTGGCCAACGAACTCGGTCGAGACATTGCTATGTACTATGCACATTCCTTGTCACATCCAAATCGGTTCATAAATACGTGTATTATCGCGTGATAAAAATCAGATCGTTTCAAAATGTCAGCCGTGCTAGAAATTCAAAGTGCTATAACTCAGCCATTTTTTCAGATATAGACGAAACGAAAAATTCTCCAATATCTTTGTATCAAGCCCAAACACATAAGAAAAAAAATCTTTTTCAATGTCTAATTTTTTTGTGCCTCATTTTAAATTTTAATTTTTTTAAATTTTTTTAAATGGCCGCCATTTTGAAACAAGATGACGGATGAAGCTGGCCAACGAACTCGGTCGAGACATTGGTATGTACTATGTATACACGAAATTTTATCCAAATCGGTTCATAAATACGAGAGTTGCAGTATGACAAAGATGATATATATATATAATCAAAAACCGCAATATTGTGAATGATTGACAACAAAATGTGTCACTATCCAACAATATAGAACTGTATGTATAAAATAAAGTACCTTATACCTAATTACAAGAATTAACATGGAAAAAAAAGAAGAATATGGATTCCGAAAAAAATTGAAAAACTTATATATTGAATTACGTTTTCAAGAGTACAGAATTCAATGATATAAGCAAATCGGTTGTTTTCTGTGAGAAAAAAGCTATAAGCTGAAAAAATTTATATATATATATATATATGTGGATATATATAAATATATATACATATCAATTTTGAACGGAGGGTAGTTTCGGGGTCTAGGGGTCATGATCGGTGAAAATATATGAAATATTTTCGGAATCGTTCCTCCGAACGGCTGCAATTGCAATAGGTAGCTTTTTATAATGAAAGCTACCTAAAATACATTAATTTTTATCCCATCTATATTTAATAATTATTAAATAAAAAAAATACAATTTTAATCCAAATTAATCGATTATCATCAATAATGTAAATTACTGTGAAAATTTATGTGCAAAGAACTATCTTTCAGCATTAACTTATATTCATCAATTCCAAATTTAAACCAGTTATCTTTATTGTAATTAAATTACACAATTTTTATTCAGCATCTAATTATCCTAAATGATTTTAATAGAAATAAAATTGGTATTCACTCAAGATTTTTAGTAGTAGCATGTTGATCTCCTCTTAGTATTATTGGCCACTCATAAAAACAGCAAATTCAAAAGCATTAAATATACATAGTTAAAGAAATAAAATAACAGTGATCAGTGTTTATTTTTTTTTAAATTAAATTATATATATATATATATATATTTCCCAACACGGGAGTCACGTCAGTGACCAGTGAGTCAGACACACCAGTCATGGGACATTTTAAATTTTAAACGTTTTGTCTAATATCTAGAGAAATATTTGAAGCATTCTTCTGGAACTTCAAGAATATAAAGGGCATGTTTTACTTCATGTTTTCAGTGAAGGTTTTAGAGGTCTGCACGGGCCCGGGCTTGGCCCGAGGCCCGGCGGAATGGAGGAGAATTTTCAAACGGGCCGGGCCGACAGACAAAATAAACGGCCGGGCCGGGCAGGCAAAAAAATTGAACGGGCCTTCAGGGCCGGGCCGATAAAAAAAATTAATCGGGCCTATCGGCCCGATATAAGAATTTGAGAGGAGCAGATAAAATACGAGGTCATTTCCAATGAATATGACTTTTTCGAGAAGTATAAATGTGCGTTACGAGCCGATGCGAGTTTAACAACATCAATACAGAAATGTAACATGTCCATCGTAGAGATCAACACCGTACAGTTACATGATTCCGGGTTTAATTTTTTCGGCAGACTTGTGCCGGGACGGAACTGGTCTTAATCGTTCTCAGGATGTGTAGGACAGGCATTATGTTTTGTAAAAGTATTAATCGCGATAATGAACTTCTGTTAGCAGTATCTTTGGAAATGTACCTTAAGGTGGTTCTCATATTTACTGCTCAACAATGCGAAACTCTCAGACACATTTTCTGACTAATTTTTAACTATAAAGGCATAAAATTGACAGGCCTGAGTATTGAAGGCATTTGGGATCGAATAGCGTTTGCATTTTTCATAAATTACGTACGGAGATAACAGAGACTCTTGTCACGTGACTGTACGTTTTTTTCCTTTCCTGTGCTATCGCTTCCGGAAATTCGATTGAAAACGCTAACTTTGGCAGTATTTTCTGAAAGATATATTACTTTTATCTAAGAAAAAAACGGCATTTACATGGTTTCTGAATAACAATACCTGCCAATCTCATGCGTTTCCGAAAAGAAATTAATTCATAAATGTATCAAAATGTAGCTCCTTTGGATTTGAGAAAAGCCTTAAAAATGACAGAAATATTTTCACAAATCTACCTTTTATTGTAAGCTTCAAAAGTTATCATGTTTTTTAACCCTTTATTCTAAACTACAATAATCTTTTAATGAACCCTTATTTAAATTTTGAAACGTCTGTAGAGACGTTGACTAAAACACTGTAAGTAATCGTTAACGTTTACTATTGTGTGTTTTCTATTTTGCGAACACATAGTAATTTAAAATATACTGTAAAATGTTCCCATAAATAGGCATGTAGTATTCATTAAAAGAATCTTAATTGTCTGACGAGAAAAAACGGAATTTTTTGTAGAAATTTAGTCGGGCCGGGCCTGTTTTCACTGATTTTTGTACGGGCCGGGCCGAGCCGAGAACGGTAAAAATGTAAACGGGCCGGGCCGGGCTCGGGCCGAACTTTCAATTTTTACACCGGGCCGGGCCGCAAATTCACAAACACTCAACGTCCCAGAGCTTTTAACGCCAAGCTCTGTAGCCAAGCGTTTTGGCGAGAAAACGAACTGCGCGCATGCGCTTATGCAGAATTCTGTTCTCGTCAGTTTCGCAGTAGTTGTTTATATTTCGTCGAATGTTTTATGTTATGGATACCCTTACAGAATTTAAGGAGATTCCCCCCCCCCCCCATATTAAGTCAACGTATCCAAATAGTATTATTGGTTTTTCCATTTTCATTCGACAGTTGTAGTAATAAATAAATAAATATATATATATATTGGTTATCCTTAAAAAAACACTGGTGAATTTTGAATCAGTTATTTGCATGCCTGAGAATACACATGTTGTTTACAAAATAGTTTCTAAATTTACAGAAAATCTTAGAAAATTAAATAAAATAAGTTTTTTCTTTTTATTTATTCATATTATTGCTGAGGTATTGAGAATTAAGACAGCTGCCAACCTTACAACTTTTTTAGAATAAAAAAACATGTACCATACATGGCACCAAATATTTAATAAAATTGCTTAATGATATGGCTTTTTTATTATTTAATAATATATCACTGCTCCCCCCCCCCCCCCTCTCTTCGTGTGGTACTTATATGATTTAATTTCTTCAAAAAAAATTGTGATATAAAGTGTGTTTACATTTAAAAACTGGAAGGTTGGCAGACATAGATTAATAACTTTTAAGTCCATTCTCAAATCCACTGGAACTAATTTCTGACACATTTTGAAATTCCCTTTTGTTCAGAATCACATGAAACTGACAGAAAATACTGTTAAAGTCTGCATTTTAAATGAATTTTTGGATGCGACAGCGTAGGAAAGGAGAAAGACCTGTCATCCCATGACAGAAATCACTTGTAAATCAAATAATTTAGTTAACAAATGAAAAATGCTATTCAACTCTAAATTTCTATTTTTAGATTTATTTATGAATCTATTTTTTATCTTCCGATACCTTGCTTTAATAGGTAGCAAGTAAATAGTAATTAGGCCTACCAGTTATATTTTTTAGGTTAAAAGCATGTCAGGAAGTTTTGTTTTTGTTGAGCAGGGAATTCAAGAAGAGCTTTAAGGCTGTTCTCAAATCCAAAAGAGCAACTTTATGACATAAGTTTTAATTTATTTTTGTTCGGAAATGCATGAAACTAGCAGGTGTCAAAAAATATAACTGTTGTTCAGAAACTATGTAATCGAACTGTTTTTTTGCAAACGCAACAGATCTTTCAGAAAATAATGTCAAAATTGATGTTTTGAACCAAAATTTCCGAAGAAAGCAGAAAAACCAGTCAGCGAAGGGAGAAAAACGTCTTTGTCACGTGATCAAAATCGCTTATGATTCAATAGGTTTATTATTTATCAAAAAATGGAAAACACAGTTCGATTCCAAATCGCTGCCATAGTCAGACCTTCCAATTTTATATCTTTCCGTTAAAAAATGAATTTGTAAATGTGTCAAAACGTTTTGCACTTGTTGAGCAGAGCAGTTGAGTAGCTTTAAGCTAAGTATAGACATTTTTCTTAATAAGATAATATAGAGTTTTTCTAAATCTCAATGAGTAACTGGTAGACAAAATTACTTTCTTCTGTCAGTAGGTTAAACAAATATTTTATAAATTCATTAAAGTATGAAAGTCATATTCTAAAAGTATTGTGTACACCCTCCTAACTGTTCTTAAAAAGAAAAATTAATCTGATAGAAAAATGAAGGAGGGAGGGGGGGGGGGGGGTAGGAAAATTGAAAAATAGTGGGCTCACCTAAATGTTACAAACTATAGCCGCTTGTGATTTTTTATTGACTTTCTCTGTTTTAAAGAATTTAATAATTATTTCTGATACCTGTATTAGCAGGGCTCAACAAATCAAGGTCCTAGGAAAGAGGATAGGTCCTATTTTTTTTATGAACCAAAAACTTTAAGGGGTGTGTGAGCATTTTTGGATATTTTTAACCTGTTATCAATCATCAACAAATCTCTTATTTTAGCATACTCTCAACTAGTACCTAAGATTGACACTAGATGGCAGCACATGGCACTTATAAACTGCATAAATAAATGGTTTAGGAAGGAGAAAGTTCATACTTATAGAACATATATCTATAAGATTAAATACTTCCCTTGTTTATAATGCATATATAATTATTCAGACGATGAAATAAGCATTTATTATTTCGCCTGGTATTCTTGCAAGCATTCCATAAATAAAAAATACGTGGACAAATGTAAGAAATATCGAAGATCGAAATTAGCTTCAGACTTGCATGCGCGTCAAAGTTCATTTACTCGCAAAAACGCTGGGCTACAGAGCTTGGCGTTAAAAGCTCTGGGGCGTTGAGTGATTGTAAATTTGCGGCCGGGCCGGGCCAAAATAGCTTTCCTTCGGGCCGGGCCTGGAAATTCCGGCCCGTGCAGACCTCTAGTTGATGAGCATAGGGCAATTAGAAGACCAACATTTTTTTTTTTTTTTTTTTAAAGCATCGTGAAACAAAATGTTGAAAATGATCTGCACATGGCTATATGTATTTTGCGTAATATTTGTGGGTTCATTTGTATAAGAATAGCACTTATATTTACGGAGATATAAAGGTTTCTTTTAAAAAGTTCAAGAAATTTCTGCATGCTTGCTTATCGCACATAGGGTTTTCAATCAAATTTAATGTCACTTTTCAGAAGTTTGAAAAAGTGCAGTAAAAAGAATATTAACAATCTGTACTAGAAACAAAGTTCTGCTCTGTCTGTTTCTGTGTGTGTGTGTGTCGGTGATGGCTAGCAAAATCTAACGCACCTAGAAGTCTGAAAATTTCGCTGAGAATAGTCCAAGGCATGTTCACCTGGCATCCCAAGGCATGGCAAAGTGCACCTGAAACTCATATTTTTAATTTTTTGATAATTAGATGAGTTATTAAATAAAAATCACAACGAACCCCCATCAAAAACTCATTTGTATCATTCAGAGCTGGCAAGCGTTCGTGCATGCTCAGAATTCAAATTAACACAGTGGAACGACCCCCCCCCCCCAGATCAATGAGATGTCCTCCCCGGAAGATTTGAGATTTTGTGGTTTCAATGGTCATAAAGTACAATCCCCCCCCCCCCCCCGGAGCCACAGTGACAACCGTGACCTCCCCCTTGGATCCACCATTGTAGATTACGTAGCTCAGTATTACATATTTTATGATTACATATTTTAAATTTTAAAATAAGTCGGCTATTAGAAAATTAGTAAAATTCTCTTTGTAAATATACTTTGCGGAAGGGGGGGGGGGCAAAATCCATGTTTGCCCCGGGTGCAAAAAAGGCTAGTTTTGGCACTGCCCATCGGCCATTATTGGTAAAAGTAAAAAAATAATATATATATATATATACGCAATCTATGTACGAATTAAAAATATCTATATAAATGTATTATCAATTTAACTCGCCCTTACCACCTCCACCCCTCTCCCCGCAGAAAGCTCTCTCAACTCTCCCTTATGCTGAACAGGCTAAAAAAATGAAAAAAAATACACATATAATGGTGAAAGCTTTCCACTTTATTCTTCTTAATTTCAACTTCTTTAAAAATAGCTCTTTGTATCTTTGTTTACTTTTTTTTGCCCCCTTACATCCCCTCAAAAATCCACTCTTGGTGGAAATTAAATATTGAAAAAAGTTATATGTACATTTAAATAATGCTGTGAATTTAGCAAATGGAAAGTATATATTTTTTTAATAAAATACATTTTAATAAAATTATAGATGGTGGTATCTTTTTAACCAGCCTTCGCTCCCTCCCTTGCAGAAAAAATATAAAATTCCCCTCAATAAAATGACAAAGTTGTCACCTTCCCCCCCCCCCCCCCAAAAAAAAGGAGAATTTTATTTCACGTTTTTCTGTTAGTTTATGAATCTCTCTTCTCTGCAACCCCTCCCCCATTTACTTTCTAAATAATGAAAATCTTAACATTATAATTTTTCGTCTTTAGTGGTTTTTTAATTGACACTTATAGGCAAACAGTGAATATCGGAGTGCAGTTAAAGTTTAGTATTCTTTGCATCGGTTATGAAAAAAAAAATATTTTTTTTCTTTTTACTTTCAGTTTTTATATCTCTGAAAAATATGGATTTTTTTTGTAAAAATTACAAAATTCATATTTTTTACAGAAAAAACTGTTTTAAAGAAAAAACAGTTTTTTCTGTAAAAAATATGGATTTTGTAATTTTTACAGAAAATTCCTTTTTTTCATTTAAACAGCTTTTATTTCTCTGAAAAACATGGATTTTTCCTGTAAAAATTAAAAATCCATATTTTTTACAGGAAAAAATCTGTTTATTCTTTAAAACAGTTTTTTTCTGTAAGAAATATAGATTTTGTAATTTTTACAGAAAAAATCCGTTTTTTTCTTCTTTTAAACAGTTTTTTTATTTCTGAAAAACATGGATTTTTTCTGTAAAAATTACAAAATCCATATATTTTACAGAAAAAAACTGTTTTTTTCTTTAAAACAGTTTTTTTTCTGTAAAAAATATGGATTTTGTAATTTTTACAGAAAAAATCCGTTTTTTTCTTCTTTTAAACAGTTTTTTTATTTCTGAAAAACATGGATTTTTTCTGTAAAAATTACAAAATCCATATTTTTTACAGAAAAAAACTGTTTTTTTTCTGTAAAAAATATGGATTTTGTAATTTTTACAGAAAAAATCCGTTTTTTTTCTTTTTAAACAGTTTTTTTTATTTCTGAAAAACATGGATTTTTTCTGTAAAAATTACAAAATCCATATTTTTTACAGGAAAAAACTGTTTTTACTCTAAAACAGTTTTTTTTGGTAAAAAATATAGATTTTCTCCGTAAAAATTAAAAAATCCACATTTTTTACAGAAAAAAACTGTTTTTTAAACAGTTTTTTTCTGTAAAAAAACGGTTTTTTCCTGTAAAATTTACAGATTTTTTTTACAGTGTAGGGATCATGATCGGTGTAGATCCGCAAAAAGTTTTCAGAAATTCCAACATAGGGAGATCCCAATAGGTAGTATATTTCATATGAAACCTACCTGAAAAATCATGCTTGAAAATTATTGTTAAAAGAGTAAAAATTGAATAAATGCAGTTAAATGCAATGCTGTTTTCAAACAAATTGTGATACATTTTCCAAACAAAATGCATTCTAAAGTACATTTTTTCCCCTATTAGGCGGTGTAAAAATAAAAAATGTACGATATTTAGAAGTTTAAAAAATTGCACTAAAAGTTAAATTTAATCGTCTGTTGTTGCCACCGTCAAAATGACGTCAGTTTTACGCACGGACGCGTTTGTTCTTTATAATTATAGATAGAAAAAATCATCAGATCGCGAAAAGGAACAATTACTCTCTAGATAATATTGTTGTTAAAAATTGGAAGATTGAGATTTGTTCGAGTTAATTATGATCACCGACTTTAAAAACATAGTTTTGAGATAATACGTTAATTCAAGATATGATTTATGTATTATGTAACAAAATAAATTAAATCAATGTAACTTCTTAATTTTTATCAGATCGTCTAGAAAATGTAACTGAATATTCTTTACTAATTATACTTTCAGAAAACGAAGTAAAAAAATGCTAAATATTGAATACTTTCTATCTGTTTGCTGTAGCATATTTCAATAAAGCTGTACACGCTGTTTAATGATACCTTTGTAAGGATTGGTCAACTAACGTATTTTCTGAGGTAATATTTAAAAACATGCTTCATATTCAGACAAACTCGCTACATTTTTAGACAAATTGTTCCGTTTTAGTTCCCCCTTTTGATATAAGTGATCCCCCAAAGTTCCAGTTTTGATTAAAAATCCTCCCCTCTTTAGGGGCTGAAATGTGTTGGGAGCCTTGTAATTAATGGCTTGTTAAAATTTAAAGTTCCATTGTCATTCTACCTACACCCTGTAATTGCTTTGAAATTTCTTTCTTTATGATTTTCTATATAAAACATTATTTTATTGATTATCAGCCCATTTGTGTGTTTTAATTTATGTATTAATCTAGTCTTGAAAGTGTGAAATAAATGGTTAAACAGAAATTTCATAAAATTTACCATTTTATTATTGAAACTTTGACACCAACAACTGTACAACTATATCTAATAAATATATACATTCATTTATACAACAAAACAAATAATTCAGAGAGATTTAATCTTCTCTCTAAAATTTAATAAATACATCAACATGACTTATTTCGTTGCAGTAAGAAAAAAAAAAAAAAAAAAAAAAAAAAAAAAAAAAAATGACTGACATTGTAGAGCATCCACCAGGATTAAGTGCTGGATAATGTACAATTAATAATAACTACTAAATTAAAAAGTGACTAAAATACAAGTTAGGAAGATGAAACAGGAAGAATTTAAAGTACTGCAAATAACTGACATGTCCCTTTTTTCTCGATTTATTGATAAAAACTGTGAATTATATTAACACTTTTTTTTATGTATACTCCTTGGACAGCTTACTTTTTAAAAAATAACGTATTAAGGTGCGTTCCATATGTATGCAAACATACTTCAACTCGAGACCTAGGAGCTGATTCATTGAACCATTTGGGATTTTTCTTTTGAGGAAAGTACTTGGGAAAAAAATATACAGGGTGGTTCAAAAATTCTTGGCACATTTTTAAAATCAATAAAAAATCAAGTAATTGGCATTCGAGAGTGCGGTTTAGACGAAATTGTTTCTCATGATCAAAAGTTTTATTTAAGCAAAAAAAAAAAAAAAAAAGTTCAAAATTTTTTCATTGATACATCTGCAAAATTATTGAACAGTCAAAGTGTATACATCAGAATGGTGATATATGAATGTCGCGCATGCTTAGATTGAAGTTTTTGTCCAAACTATGGCATCCCACATTTTAGAAATTGGCGGTATTCACTGACTGAATTTCATCAGATGAGTGAAACAAATCAAAATATATTAGCATGGCAATAATGAATGGACACGATGCTTGGCGGTTCATTTTTGTAAAAAATCGTTTCGGTTAATCTAATTTTATTTCCCACATGTGGCCATTCTGTTATATATGAAGGCACTCTACACCGTATGAATCCCAATGAAAAACGCATGTATATTTGTTTAAGAAATACTATTTAATCTGCAACTTCATTCTAGCTAAGGTTGTAGCTTATACTTTTGTATTTTGAATTGTTTGTTTTAAGTGTTATTTTTTTTTTCTTTAATCGCCCTTTAAAAAAGAATAGTAGAGGAAAAGGTCCAAATACCGGCTACCACTTTTGTTTTCACTCTAGATCATACAATTTTTAAAATTAATAAAATAAAAAGTGACAGCAGGGTACCTTGACACGTCTTGCACCTGTTTAGAGAAAAAAAAATCAGTTTAAAAGGCGTTTTCTGTTTATAGGAAGCAAAATTCCGAAAGTCTTCAAATTTTGAGTTTTTAAAATGGGGTCTAAATACCGGCTACCTAAGTTTCTTTACAAAAAATCACATAAATAGAGCTAATGACAATTATTAAGCAATAAGAATATTATTTTAATAAATTGTATTGATTAATAACATTTCTTATGCACAGATAAAATACGCAATTTTTAATAAATAAGTATTTTTGTCAAATTTTTAAATTCTACGACTATATCTCACACTCTTCTTCCCATTATGTTTCTAATTTTGTTTTTTAACGTGTAAAAAAAAAAAAAAAAGCTTGCTAATTGAAATGAGAATTATTTTATCTGAAAAAATCAAAAGCATAATATCACTCTCTGCGTTGATATAGTCCCTATCAACCCCCCCATATCGCATTCTTAACATTGAACCCAGAATCCCCTCTCCCATTCTTGTCCACAGAGAAAGCACCCATGCAGAAGACACAAATTTATCATCTTCCTCTGTTGGATATTTTCCTTTTTCACTTTTTTAGCCCTCTCGCTGCGTAATTGTTTTATCAATATATCTTCAAAAATTGCGTATTTAACCCCTTCGTGACGATCGTCTTTTAAGAATTTTTATTCTTTTGTCACCGGTTTTTCAAATCAAAAATTTTTGTCTAATTTAACCGGGAAATTGCTCCGATTAAATAAGGCATAATTTACAATAAAAAAATAACTGGTGGGAATAATCAAGGAGGGTTAATTAGACGGAAAAAATGCATCCCGCAGGAAATCTTGGGTTGTGCAAATTTTGCTACTTTTTCGATGCCCATGGAAATCTCGGGTTGCGCAGCGAGAGGGTTAAAATCAAATTTCTGCCTCTTTCGCCTGGTTTACTCCGTCATTTCCCCCCTTCTCTTCACATTTATTACAGGCAATTTTGTAGTGTCCAACAGATCTTTTTTAAAAAGTGATTCGGTAACCAGTGTCGGTCCTGAAGAATTACGGCCATGGTTGCTTTTTTCAAATTGCGAAATGGGACGGGGACTATTTCTGAACCATTTAAATTAATGTATTAATTATGAACTATTTAAATTAATTTATTTTCCTCCCCTTCAAGCAGAGCAACCGAGAGAGGTCCAAATACCGGCTAGCCGGTATTTAGACCACTCTAGGTAGCCGGTATTCGGACCACTGCTATGTTTAAGTTAAGACCCGTATTACTCATTCATATAATAAAATACCAATACTGTGCGCGTGGCAATTGAGTGCAATTGGCGCGTGGCAATTGAGTATCTCTAGAAAATAACTTAATCAACAATTCAAGCCAATATACGATCAGTATATTTTTTAAAAAAGGAGAAACACATATCTGAAAAACTTCTGATGTACCAGATTAGGTAGATTCGACACTTTTTCATTTACTATTTGTAAATGACACAGACTTCAGCGACGTACTTTTCATAACTTTCTCCTCTCAATTAAAGTTACAAACCCTGCCTATCACCGCTAGTCTGCGATGCGCTCAGTTCTCAGAACACCTAGTAGCCGGTACTTGGACCCTAGCCGGTATTTGGACCTTATCCTCTATTATTTTTTGGCCAATGTAAAAGCTCTATTTTTTATTACTAATGTAAGCAATTTTTTATCCTTTTTAAAAATGTTTAAGTAGTTTCAATAAATATTAATTCCCATTTTTTAAAACTGATGCGCTATAATCCATTAATATCCTGTCTTACATTGCCCAGCATTGTTTTCTTGATTATGGGCCCTGGGATGCTATACAGCATATGTGCCGGACAGGCGGTCAGCCTAACGCGGAACCCCAAGTGTTTAGTTCCCAAGCACGCTAGGTACTCATTTTGTCGATCAAGAAGGATGAAAGATGCCCGGTTCTCAGTCTGGAATCGAACATAGGACCTGTAGCCCGGTAGCGCGACGCGCTGACCATTACGCTACTGGGCTTCGATTCACATTTTTACTTTAATTTTTGCATTATTCACAAAATCTTTGCTTTAAATTATATCTTCTTTTTTAAACTGTTTTTCTCAAAAGCTCATTATTCTAGATAACCGCGCTAAAATTTTTGAAGTGTAAAAAGACATAGGAGATGTGCATAAAGCATTATAAATATTTTGGGATTTGTTTTACCCCGCCTCCTCATTGCGGTATCATACGCCATCATTCTTTTACCCCCCCCCCCCTTTCAGCTAAATGACATCATTATCAATGGCAAAAAATACTTCTTTATTATTATTATTATTTTTTTTTTTTTTTTTTACGTTTGCAGTGCTGTACAGATAGGTTATATAATTATTATTCGCATACTTTACCGATTAAAATGAAGAGAAGAAGTCAATAAAATATCACTAATATGCATGAAATAATTGTATATCAAGTAACACCTAAAAAAGGGAAGAAAATTCTACTTGGATCTAGTGATGGGCGATTCTGGAAAAATTGAGTATCGATAAACATCGACACCGCATAAAACAGCATCGATCGCAATAAGATTCGATTCCCAAATTCTAGTGTCGGATGTTCTAGAATTGATACTTTGATACTCACACTGATAAACTTTAAAACAGTAATTCCAAAACTCAGCGGTCAGTTGGCAGGGAATTTAATAGTCAATCGTGACAATGGGGTCAGATAGATACGTCTGGCGCTAATCTCATAGCAATATATGAATTTCACAGCAAAAGATGACTGTGGGGACAACAAGCTCTCCAACGATATATGACATGATGCGGTCAGAAAAAAAATGAGAAAGTGTCCCATGTGCGGGGAACTAAGCCTCTAATGGTCGGGGGGGGGGGGGGGGATAACCGAGGGCATAAAACGCTTTGCATTGGCAAATATATCTTTAGTTAAGGTTTCAAAATGGGGTATTATAATATGATCGGACAGTTAGGACCCAAGAAATAATCACATGAAAACAGCATACGCATTTTAAACCATCCTGTAACTTTCGAACCAATAGAGAAAACTAAACATAACTGGAAGATTCCTGTACTTGAAATGACAATGAAATCAGAAATAAAATGGAGCGATAGAAAATATGATAATGTTCTGTGCTGGTATGACCAAACAAAAGTGCCAAGTGCCCGAAACTGGGGGGAAGGAGGGAGGGGGGGGGGGTGGACATAAAATGAAAGAAGAGATTAAAAGCTTTCCAATGATATGTTACACGAGGGGTGTGGGGGTGGAGAAACTCAAAGTGTGCCCAACCAGGGGGAAACTAAGTCTCCAATTGTCAGGGGGGCAAAGCGACGGCATGAAACGCTTGGCGACATCAAATGTACCTTTGGACAAGGTTTCAAAGTGGGGCATTATAATAAGATCTGACAAGAATTAGACATTTTAAAAATTGCATTCATATTTTGAAGGGCCCTGTAATAACGAAAAAAGCAATGGAAATCTAAACAGAGAAGAATCATTGCTATTTTTAATATGGTAGCGAAAATAATACCAGAAGCAAAATGGAGTCATATAATATAGGATAACTTTCCGTGCAGAGTGCGCGCAACTGGGGGGGGGGGGGAGGGGAGGGACATAAAATGAAAGAGAAGATTAAAAGCTATCCAATGCTATGTTACACGAGGGGTTTGGAGAAGCGAAAAATGTGCCCTCCGGAGGGGGGGGGGATCAAACCGAGGACATAAAACTTTTGACGAAGTTAAATATACTTTTGATCAAGGTTTCAAAATAGGGCATCTTAATAAGTTTGGACAAGAACTAGACATTTTAAAAATAGCATGCATATTTTGAATGGCCCTGTAATAATGATTGCGGGGGGAGGGAGAGGGGACGAACTTGAAAAATACAACTTAATAAACTAGCAACCTAAATAACTAGGCTTTTAAACTAAAAATATATCAATTTAACCTGGAAAGGAAAAAGTCTTTTATCTATCCCCCAACGAAATCTGACAGTTACTTTGCCGCTGAATAGTAAAATCGAAAGAATAAATATAGTATAATTCTATGAAATTAACCCAGAAATATCGATTTGTTCACGTTAGCCCCTGATGGGGATAGATAAAAAAGAACGACCCCACCTTCATTTTTATGACTTTTTTCTATCTTTATAAGAAGAGAGTATCGGATTCGTGAAAAATTTCGACTTCCAGTTTTCGACTGATTGATAGTTTTAGAAGGTCCGAACACGATTTGACTATTTTTAGAAAATGTCTGTCTGTGACAAAAAGTTTTTGGGCACTCTATCTCAAGAACTAATGCACGAAATTTATTACAACTTTAGATTCAGTTAGATTTTGATATAAATTGGTACTGATTAGTTTTTGCTGTAAATCGACCAACAGGTGACGCTGTTATGCTGCATTTTTAACGGTTCCCTCAACAGCTCTATCTCAATAACTAATACACGGATTTTCATCAAACTTCAGATTCAATTAGGCGTTGACATAAGTTGTTGCTGACTATACTGATTAGGTTTCTGTGTAAATCGCCCAACAGGTGGCGCTGCTATGCTGCATTTTTCAGCATTTACGTGGTTTTAGCGATAGTCATATCTCAAGAACTAATGCACGGAATTTCATTAAACTTAATTCTGTTAGACCTTGACATAACTTGTTACTAATTATGTTTTCGTATGAATCATATAACAGTTGGAGCTGCTAATATGCTGCATTTTTCACGATATTCGCGATAGCTATATCTCAAAAACTAATGCACGGAATTTAATCAAACTTCGTATTTTGTTACACTTTCATTAGATGTGATTGGATATATACTGCCCAACAGGTGTGGGTTTTATGCTCTTCGAGTTGGGAATTTTGGTTGTAGACGTCTAAGAGGGTGGGTGCCGAAATCCAATGATTTGTTTGAAAAATGCAATGCTTATATCTCATTTTTAAATGCATACAATTCAACGAACCTATACCTTTTGAATGCTTATGATAGGCATATGTTATCATTTAAATTTGACACTTTGATAGCGAATTTTGAAGTATTAACATGTATGAGATAGAAGAAGGTTTTGGAATTGGCACATTCGACTAGTTCATCTTCAAATTTTGAAGGAAAATGAAAATGTAGAGACATCGATAAGAAAATGTTTAGTGTCGATAAAATCGAGTTGGCCGCAATTTCAATAAAATCAATTAAAAATATCGACATCGCCCATCACTAGTTGGATCGAAAATGACATTTATATCAAAAGACAAACCCCCTCTACCCTCTAATGTGATAACGTTATATATACACAGCCCCTTACATCACCGTGAGCGAAATTTCAATTTCGAAATAAAAAGCGCCATCCTCTATCAAACGCTTGCTTATCTTAATTTGTAAGTAATTTTCGGGTATCTCAGCGTATGTAGCACCATCTATGAGTAATTTTTGAAACATTTTTTTTAATTTGCTGAAACAAAACTTTCGGTCATGAGAAATATTTTCTTCCAAACCACATTTTCTTACACCAAATACTTAAATTTTATTGAATTTTAAAATGTGTCAAAAACATTTAGTCCACCATGTATATTTTGAGAGTAATCTATAAAGTATAGTTCCTGCACTAAAACAGTGAATTAAAAAAATTTCTGTTATTTCTTTTCAGATGCTTCGATTTGTATTGAACAGTTTGAGATCCCTATTTGAAGGATCTAAGCTTTCAAATATAGAGCGCATCTCCAAAGACGTTATTTTTTTAAATTAAAGTGTTCGATGTACATTAAACAACGTGTTGTTAATGTAGTTTTCACTTCTTATCAATAAATCGAAGAACAAGTCATGGGCGAATTATTTTCAGGACTTCAAAATCAATTTCATTCTACCAATCTGTACCTTATTAACATTATTTGCATGGCAAAAAGTGGCATGACTCTTTGCGAGTACATACCCAACACAATGCCCTAGTTGTTACAAATGTATCCAAGAGTTTATTCCTATAAGTTTTACAACAACAACAACAATTATTATTATTAGTAGTGTATACATATATATATATAATATATCAGGACGAATCTATCTTCTATCCTATTCAAACTGGGCATGCTCTTTCGCAACGTAATATTTAGTAACATTTTCCAATAAATTGTCCTATGTGGAAAAACTAGCGGAAAAGAGCATGCCTACATTGAGTAGCAGGATTCGTCACTGATATATGTGTATATGTGTGTGTGAATTAAAATTTGTTAGATGATGAATTATTAATGTACTGGAGAAATTTTTGAGAGTTAAAATATTCAAAATCTAAATTTTTATACAGATCTTTAAGAAGTGTGCGTTACCTTCAGTTATATCTACAAAAATGTTTATGTTTTGATTCAAAATTTCTGACTGTTTTTTAAAGATATTTTGGTTTTTGTGGAAAGCTTCTAAATTTCCTTTTGTTATACGAAAATGTCAATATAGCTATGAAATAGCTATTGTTAAATTAGCTCAGATTAAATTGTTAAATTAGCTGTCAGATGATTCAAATGACAATCATTTCCGAACTATGGTACACAATGAAAAGTCCCCAACCCGGAAATTAAAAATAATTATGAAACTTTGCAGATATGTAGGATTCATGGAGGTATGCAACCCGCAACTATTTTTTGTGGCTAAAATTTCCACCAAAGGGATAAATTTTACCCCGAAATAATTTTTGATTTCACTAATGGTATAAGGGATAAAGAAAAAGTTTTAAGTTAAAAATTGCTTCTTTTTATTAGTTCTATTAAAAACTGACAAAATATCAATTGTTAATAACATTTCAAATAATTTTTGAAACAAAAATTTTAACTAATTCTATTATGCATTTTGTAAACCCTTAGGCAATGTTTATTTTATTGCTAATGAAAATGCGATTTCTGCTGTATTGTTAAATGATAGTTCTTGTCTATAAAAATGGATATAACTGTGCGTTATACAGTAAAAAAAAACACACACACACAAATGGAAACTTAAGAAACACGAAAAGAGTTCGGTTTTGAAAAGTTTTCCGTCTTAGCAGATATGTTGCATTTTTTGACTGTATTGTATTCCTTCCCTGGCGACCATAAAAATATTCGATTTAAGGTAGGATTCCGTGATTAACATATTCCGTTTTTATAGGTTTCTACAATAATAGTTATATATCCAGCAACTGACTGCGTAAATATTAATGTATCCTAAAAAAACATATATGAATAAAATACGATAAGCAGAAAATAAAATAAATTATTACATATACACTATAAAAAAATAATCTGTTGATTTTACAGAAAAAACTGTCAGCCAAGATGCCAGTAAAAACATATATTTTACGGAAATAATTTGTATTTATTACAAATTTTCTGTTATTTTAACAGATTTCACTCGTAAGTTCGTAATAAATACAAAATATTTTCGTAAAATAAATAGTTTTTACTGCCGTATTTTTTTTAATAAAATCATCAGATTTCTTTTACAGTGTACATTATTCATGAATGTAATAAATTTATTAAATGTAATGATGAAAATTTTTTTTGGAAGCATAGAGTTTTGTTACACCATGAGCTCATATACAGGCATTTCACAACATACGAAATAATGAGAAATATGTATGAAACTAAGTAGTAATAAATGCAAAATCCACTTGGATGGCTGAATTCTTTCGCTTTCTATATCTATGTATACCTTAATGTAATATAATACCGACTTTTATAGATTTTAGAATGGTTATAGATTTGTTAAATGCAGTGAAAATTAACGGTTTCACTAGCAACAAAATAATAAATGCTGGGTACTCTAACAAAACGGGATTTGAACTTATTTTTAAAAGATCTTGTTAGTAAAAACTAATGTTATTAACAATTGGTATTTTATTAGCATCGACGAAACTAACAAAAAGAACTGTTTTTTCTTTATCTTAGAACTTATTCTTTATCTCTTACTATTAACTATTTATTAAATAAATTCGCCCCCTTAAAGTGAATTTGTGAAGAAAAGAAAACAATAAATAAATAAAAGTAAATGAATTAAAAAAAGTAATAATAATTGCCTATTAGATACTTCCATCAGCACTTCATATTCCCAAAGTTTCATATTTTTTTTGAATTCCCGGTTTGGGAACCTTCCTTTGTAACTAAAGCTTTTAACATTTTCATACATATACCGGGTGTCCCAAAAATGACTGATGGATTTTAAAATTCAATAACTTGCAAACTGTGACAGATATTAAAATAATTTTTGCAGGAGGGATATGTAAGATGTCAGGAGTTTTTTTTTTTTTTTTTTTTTTTTTTTTTTTTTTTTTTTTTTTTAAATGATGCGATTCCCAGTTTTAGTTACAAATAGCAGCGATAGATGGAGCGCTGCAAGCAATAGGCGCTAAATCCAGGCTGGATTTTTCGGCCTCTCTCTTCTCCCATGCGAGAAAAGGAGATTAAAATGTTTTGAATGGATTCCGAAGTACCAAAAATCGGGTCTGGAATTAGCACCTACTTCTCTTAGCGCCATCAATTGTTTGAAATTCGAACTAAAATCAACAATAACAGTAAAAAAAATCTGACATCATACATAACACTCCTGCAAGAATTTTTTAAATATCTGTCACCGTTTGCAAGTTATTGAATTTTAAAATCCATCAGTCATTTTTGGGATACCCGGTATTATATATATACATATTACATTCATAATTTTTATTTCTACAATATTTGAATTTCAACGAGTTTTTTTTTTTTTTTTTTTTTTTTTTTTTTTTTTTTTTTTTTTAATAGACTCATCAAATATATACAGGGTATCCCAAAAAGATTGAAACGTGTTTTATTATTTTTTTTTTTCTTGCTGTTGATAAGTTTTGATGGAATTCAGAAAAATGCGTTTTACCACAGCTTCAAAATTTTATAAAATTTAAAATATAATAACTCGGTGAATTTTGGTCATAGAAGTATGGAACTTTTACTGCTTTACTTGTCAAAGCATAGAAATTTTTGTGCTAAATATAACTTATAGGCCCAGGAAGCGTATAAAAATTTTAAAAACGCATTTTTTAAAAAAATTGATGACAGGGCTATTTCATCAACATATCTTAATTCTTACTTTATTTTTAACACTTTTAAATTTTGCATTGTCTACGTATTGCCGGCAGGAAAAGAAATTAATGCGCCTTTCAATCTTTTGGGACACTCTGTGTAGGAAGGAAATGTATAAACATTTTTGAGTAAAACTAATTGTAAAATTATGTACAAATGTACTTTTTGTTAGGTAAACTTGTAGGTTGTAAAAATTTAAATTTTGATAAGTTTTGTCTATCAGAATTTCTTATGTTTTGTCATTAAAATTCGCCACCTCATTTATAAGTTGTTGGAGAAAAGGACTTTATAACCTAGTTCAAATTATTATACCAGTTTCATTTGCTCAAATTAAGATAGTTTTGAAAATTAATTTTGAGAAATAAATTATTTTTAACTATATATTCAATTTTATGCTATATAATCCCATGGATGCTCCATGATGTGTAGCACACTGAACTTGACGTAGTTCACACAAGTACAACTGGAATGGCGTATCACCACATCACAAAATTGTTTAAAATGTAATTTTATCTGAAATATATATTGCAATTATTATTAAGATACCAAAAAACTAAATTATTTTCTTATTTATGTAATGTATAGCATATTTTTGATAATTTTGAATGGCTTGCTGATTTTTATTTTTCACTAAATGAAAAATTATATAAAAAATTTATTTTTATTCGTATTTTATAAAACATATTTTATGATCACACTGGTCGTCATCCTTCATGTCAAACGGAAAAAAAAAGATATTTTTATAAATTTCCCTTTCTAAATTAAAATATAATAATCAAATTAATCAATTTGTCACGTACTATTTGTGTTGAGGGAGAGCTTGCCTTTAAAATTAAAATACTTTATATCTTAGTAGTCTCAAATACGTAAATAACAATACAGGATGTCCCATTAGTCCCTGAAACATTTAAAAATTCAATATAAAATCAAGTACTTGTCCTACAGGAGTGCGATTTGGATTAAAATGCTTCTCACAATGTTAAGTTTTCTTCAAGCGAATGAAAATAATTAGCTCCAAACTTCTATCATAGATGGCACCACCTGTCCGTATGTTTGGTTTCAAACATGTGTTTTTTTCTGATTTTCAGATTAGTTTTGACGCTATGAGACAGAAATGACGACTCTCAGCGAAAAAGCTCATTGCGTAGGTTGGTACTTTGAAATCAAATCGAAACTAATCTGAAAATCAGAAAAACCGCATATTTGTAAACAAACATGCGGACAAGTAACGCCATCTATGATCGAAGTTTGGAATAAATTTTTTATTCGCTTGAAGAAAACTTTTCATCCTGAGAAGCATTTTAGTCAAAACCGCACTCCTGTACGACAATTACTTGACTTTATATTGAATTTTAAAATGTCTCAGGGACTTTTGGGACACCCTGTATAATGGCAATGTATAAATAACATATAAATCCTTAGTGGTGATACGATGGAAAATAGAGTAAAAATATGGTAGCCGATTACTTCAGGAAACTTATATAGGATGATACCGCGGAGGAATAATCTCTCTTCCTCCGTGGACGATATTAAAAGAACAATGTATGAGACAAAAATCAACAAGCTAGATTTTCATGGTTGATTTTATTGATTTTGTTAACTAAGATGGTGGAAACACCTTTTTAATAATTTCATTTTTATCTCGCATTGAAAATGATTATATGAATTTTTAAGCTAATATTTTTTTATTATTATGAAACCATCTCTCGCTTGTAATGATGCATTCTGAATGTCATGTTTGATTTAAGAAAGTTAAATGTATTTTCTTGTTCAGGAAGAGATTTTCTTTCCCCGACCAGTGTTATTTTTACAAAGAAAAGATAAGCACTTCATATTTTTAAATCTGATTTGAAATACCCCAAAAAATTGAAAATTTTGTTTCACATTTCGATTTAAGAACACCATTAAAAAAAATATAAATACTTAAGTATTTAAAAAGGTTGAAATTTCAACCTTCTTTTTCTTTAAAAAATGAATGTTTAAATAATATCACGAATTCTTATTTGAATGCCGATTAGAATACCGCGATCTAATCCATCAAGCTAAGTGGAGTGAATTAACCTGGAAGCTCGTTTTATCATGCACGTTTTTTTTCTACTTAGCTTATTTGATATACAATAAGGAATCTTTTTTAGGAATCTATAGTTCTGGTTTATATATTCGCTCTAGTAATAATAAGTTTTGTTTAAAATTAAAAATTGAAATTCTAACCCTCTACTTAATTGTCCCAGAGGCCTTACAAATTATCGTGACTTTGTGTAATACATTGTAATTTTAATTAATAGATAATATATATAATTTTTTTTTGTTTGTTTGATTGAAAGAGTGAGTAAAATACATAAGTAATTAAAGAGAGAATCAAAAAACAACAACAACAAGAAAGAAACAATCAGTATTTGGATTATAATTCTGTTTTAAATTATAATCCAAGTTTATAAATTGCATTACAAATAGTTTTAACTCCTTTAGGAATCTTACGGAAATGTACTTTAAATTTTATGCAATTGAATAATCTGTACATAAAAGGGATAATAACCTTTCTACAGCCTCTTTGGGTTTTCTTTATCCCTTTTTTTATATAAATTTAGAAACTTATAATAACTAATTAAAAATTATTTGCATATGGAAAAGTGGTAAAATTTAAAGTAAAAAGTATAGTAGCTATTTTTAAATGAAGACATAAATGCATGGATAAAAAGTAAATTACATTTAGCAAAAATTCTCTTTTTAAATATAATATATTCGTAATTATAGTTACCATTTTCCCTCGATTAAATTTTTTAAAATGAAGTTTCTGCCCTTATATTTCTCTTCAAGGGAGATCATAAGTCAGATAAAAAATCTTATTCTCTAAATATTCACAATAATTTCAGAAGCAAATCAGCAAAAACAATTCGCTTTATACTGTCTACACTAATAAACAATAAAAAATAAATATTTGATTAATTCATGTATATCCAATGATATTTTTCTTTGATAATGCAGGGGTGGGTAATTCATTCAGCCAGACTTAAATGGGAGTCGCATTTGTCTTATTTTACTTTTGCTGTGACTAGACAAACTCCAATTTCTTCATTAATTTATTTAAATTTAAATTTTATTCTAACACGATTCGAATTGCTAATAACTGAACTCATTATAACAAAGGTATTTTAAATATTATTTGTTTATATATGGCATATTGTATACACAATTATTGAGCAACAAAAGTTATATTTTTCATATTTAAAACAATAGTAGTTAATGAAAACGACTAGTATCATCTACATTTTATGTTTACTGTTACTATTGCTATGTGACAGTAAACATTCATTGCATGTCTCATAGTTATTTTTTATATTTCTTTCATATATGACATACATTTTGTTAAAATTTGAATTGTATGAGCTTGCAGTTCACCATTTTTCCATAGTGGCGGATTTTTGACTTAATGAACTAGGCAGTTGTGCCGCAGCTAGAACGGTTTTTATTTTAAATATCTTAACGATATTGTTACTAATGCAAAATTCACTTTTAAATGAACTATTTTCGATTACTTTGAAAAAATACATTGTTGTCCCAACAAATTTCCTACTAAACCATACATTTTAAAACAGTTTTTTTTTCTTTTTTTGAGGAAAACAATTTTTTTCCTTTTTTTTTTTTTTTTTTTTGCATCGACAATATCTTGTTTTTCAGATTGTTGATCCAACAAAAATTTGTTTGGCTCAGCGAAACGTTCCGTTTTAATATAGAATTTTGTGGGAACAACAATACATAAACATATATATATATATATATATATATATATATATATAGAGAGAGAGAGAGAGAGAGAGAGATAGAAAGAGATATGCAGGGTGTTCCAAAATTCGACTGACAAATTAAGAGGTGTGATAGAAGGCATCAAGAGGCTGAAAATTTGCCAGGTAACATGGGGTCACAAACCACTTATTTAGTCACAAATACAGGATGTTTGATCCTAACTGAACTTGGTTTGACGGCAATAATTTTGAGAAAAATAAAAACATTGCAAGAAAATGCAACGATATGTACCTTGTTTTGCGTGAAATGTTATAACATTACGAAAATTCTGGAAAAACAAAATGCTCACAAAATAGATGATACAGTATGCCGTATGAACTGATAGTCACAGTCTAAAACGTGGAGCGTCAAGTGCTTACTCCTGGCGCATATAATGGAAACTTCTACCACTTTTTTTGGTGTTGTCTTATTTATAACAAAAGTAAGCATGTGTATTAAAAGTTTCATTATAATATACTTCAGTTTTCTGAAAGTTATGACCGCCAACCCAAAATGAGTTACGGTAGAACACCCTGTATTTTTGATTAAATACGTGGTTTGCGACCCCATGTTCTACGGTAATTTTTAATCCTCTTGATGCCTTCTATCACCCCTCTTAATTTGTCGGTCGAATTTTGGAACACCCTGTATTATATATATAATATATATATATAATATTAAATTTACTAGATTCTTCAAAGAGAGTCTCTGGATATACACTGCCTAGCAGTACAAAATGTCTTAACCCGCCACTGATTTTCTCTAGTGTAAAGCATTCTAGGTATTTTTGTAGAAACTTGGATGTGGATGGGCCAAGGTCTTCCAGTTGAAAGTCTAATCACCATACACCAAATTAACCAAGTTAACCCCAGTCTTTAAAAAATTCTGTAAAAAAAGAAATTCTCACTAGTAAAAATGACACATATTTGGCCAGGAAACTTTTCGGTTGAAATGCAGTGGTGAATTTAAAGAAACTCATCACCGGATTAGTCTTTTGTTATCCCAGAATTAAACTGGCATAGCAAACTGAATTATGGAACCCAATACTCGAGGAACAAGGCTTGGATCTTCTAAAATATTCTTTGAAGCATCCGACTGCAAATGGTGACCACCCAGTTGATGATGGACTATATACAGGTCACGGGTCACCGTTAGTGAAGTCACGCCACCTGGCTCATATTTAGTTGCAGACTTGGATGGGAACACAGACAGTAAAGCATACCACAGCCTGGACACGATGTCGCGGCTGTCATTGATGGAATAGAGATGGCTGAAACAAAAAATGCACTTATGAGTAAATACATTATTTTTATTACTTTTATTTCATTACATTTGATAATTAAGGCTATTCTTAATAGCCTACTTCAGTCCCGCAATGATATTTACGAATATTAAACCAATGGCGGTGTCCTTTGCTAATTTCTAGCTTGTATTTCGATATTTTTAAATGTTTTTTTTTAATTTTTCTTCTTTCTTTTTTTTTTCTTTTTTGCATTGAATGTCTGATTTTGATGTCTAACATGATACCGTTATGCTTTTCTATTTTGGTTGCAGTTTTTTTTTCTAAGGAAACTTTCAATTTCGGAAAATTAAAAATAAACTACAACCAAAAAAAAAAAAAAAAAAAAATCACGTGAGACATCCACTTTAGATACCCCATGCAAAACAACATTTAAATATGTTGAAATGCAAACCGAGAAATTTTTGCAAACGCTTCTATTCGTTAAGGCTGTTTTCAACTGATCTGCTCAACAAGCGCAAAACGTTTTGACGCATTTACAAATTCATTTTTTAACGGAAAGATATAAAATTGGAAAGCCTGACCCTGGAAGCGTTTGGAATCGAACTGTTTTTTCCATTTTTGGAACCATCAATTACCTATTGAGTTAGAAGCTATTTGGATCACGTGACACGGCATTTTTCTCGCCTTATTGACTGGATTTTCTTCTTTCGTTCGGAAGTTCGGTTCAAAATGCCAACTTTGACAATATTTTCTGAAAGATCTATTGCATTTACAAGAAAACGGAAAAAACAGTTCGATGACATAGTTTCTGAATAACAACACCTTCTAGTTTCATGCGTTTCCGAACAAAAATGAATTAAAACTTATGTCAGAAAGTTGATCCTTTAGATTTAAGAACAGCCTTAATATCAGCTTGCGAATGTCGTCGCGTGACAATTGTAGGTTCTTAAATCCAAAGTGGCTATTTTCTGAAACATTCATAAGTTTCTTTTAATGTTAGACGAATATAATATTCAGTTTCTACCATTCAGAAACTGTGAAATCGAATAGCACTTTTCATTGTTCGATAAAGGCACAGAATTTTTCAGGCAATGTTGTCAAATTTGGAGCTTTGAACCAAATTTCTCGATTCGAGAGTCCGAGAAATGTCGCCATGGGATACCAATCACTATAACTCAATGCGTAAGTCAATAATAATAATAATAAATTAAAATGCTATTCAATTCCAAATCAGTTCAATTAATGCCTATGTTAAGTGCATTCTTCTACATTTAGAAATGAGTTTATAAATGTGTCAAAAAATTTCGTGTTGTTGAGCGGGTATATGTTTTATTTCTTTCGAAAACTACATTAACATATATGAAGACAAATAACTGAATTTCAGCAATTTCTATTAACAGTTTTTTCTTCTGTTAAAGTAAAAATTGCAATGCTGTATCTTTTTTATGGACTATTTTTAAAAAATATACTTATCAAAGAGAAAAAGCGAATCTTTATTAGGTGCGTTCGTAATTATATAAATACGTAGCACCTATAGTCGTCGTTCAGTCCGTCTGTCCGCATATAACAGAGCAAAAACTATCCAACCGAATGGTCTGAAATTTTAAATATATAATTGTTGCAAAATTTTGTCGAGTCGTTTCAAATTTTATGAAAATCGGATGTATAGTTTAATTACAGGGGCAGTCAAAAGTTTTCCGCTACATTACGGCCAATGAGAATAAATTATTGCAAGTGCATTTTAATGATGTTACAGCCTTCCGAATGGCCTGAAATTTTAAATATATAATTGTTGCATAATTTTGTCGAGTCATTTCAAATTTTATGAAAATCGGATGTATAGTTTAATGACAGGGACAGTCAAGAGTTTTCTGTTACATTACGACCAATGGGAAAAAATTATAGAAAGTGCATTTTAATGATGTTACAGCCTTTCGAACAGAATGAAATTGATATGCACTTATGAAGTGCAGTAAAATATACATTCAGTACAATATGCGGTGCAAAAAATCTTTAGAAAACTAGTTATAGTACGAACGCACCACATTTGCCACGTTTAACGAGCAATTTCCAACTTGTTTTATACTTATTAACGTTTTGAATACAGCTTATTAAAGATTAATTTAAATATAACATGAAAAACATTTTTAAAAAAGCGGCAAATACTACATTAAATTATTGCGTTTTCTTTCTTTCTCTTTTTCCTCCAAGGCATTTTTTTTTTATCTGCCGTAGAGAAACTGATTTAAAGTATAATTAACATAGGTAAACAGTAAATTTTTACTCTGCATTCATTAATGTTTTTAATACAGTTTAGAAAAGAATGAAATTTTACCTACAAAAACATTTTAAAAATGAAGTATACACTACAATAAGTTATTTAATTTTTTTTCGCTTCCACTTTTTTTCCCTGCGTCATATTTTTCATCTGTAATGAACCTGATTTAAAATCCCCGTTTTAGGCTAATCAACAAATTGGTAAAATTGAGATTTCATCTTTTCTAAGGCAATTTTATATTATAAATATAATTTAACCCTCCAGCCGCGGGCGACTTTTTCATTTTCTTGGATATAAACCGCGGCATATTTTTAAGTGCTGCAAGTGGGTTCCTTTTTTAAAATTCAGATTGTTTGATTCCCACTACTTTTTTGAAGTAAAAATAGTCACTTTATTTAATTATAGATTAAATAATGCGAAAATAAGCCGAATTATACGCTATTAAGAAAGTGGTGGGAATGAAGCAATCTGAATAATAATAATAAAAAAAAATGTAACCCACTGGCAAAATTTGAACGCGAAAATAGCGTGCCCCTGGAATTGTATAGAATATGTGAAACGCGATTTGCGCATTACCCGCGGCTGGATGGTTAAAATGAAACTAGTTTAATTTGATAATATACATTTTAAAAGCGTAATTTGCTATACACTGTCAAAAACAATGAGGTTACGTATGAAACTCGGCAGCAAAATTGTCGGAGCAAACCTGTTAAATTATCTTTTGCCAGTAAAATTTCGCAACTAGCAATATAAATACAGTTATAGAGAATATTTAATTCTTTTTTAGCTTTAATATTAATATTTATTTAGAAGTAGATTCCGACATTTGCTAATGGTTTAAAATAGGTGCCTTCAACCTGTAGCCCACATGCTACGAAACTATCACTAATTTAGAATAGAATCCATCTTAAATTCCACAGCTTTCGCTATTACGCCATTGGTCAACTAACAGAAGCATCACTGAAATAATTCACATTTGTATTGGGAAAAGTTGCAGTTAATTGCTTCACGCACGTAAACGTTACATACGACTTTTTTCGAGCAACAGTTGCCGATCGAGATCCATGCTGAACGTTTTACTCACAGACGATTTACTCACAGAACAACAACGGTGATTACGCCTTAACAGTACTCTTCCCGCATCTGGGTTTGAATTTCATTAAGTATATTTATTTTGACTGTTTCCATAGATTGGTTTGATTTTTCCATTGCAGATGATTCTTGATAAGAACAAGGGCCGGCGCAACCATCACGCACACGGCCCAGACCTCCGCGCCAATTGGGCTCTTGTTAAGCCCCGAGTCTCTCTATATAATTCAAAATAACATTTCCTCTGTATAAAATTATGATATTTTTGCTCTAAATTTGTTTTTAAACGTTTCTTCGCGGGAAGAAAGTAAGTATTAACTAATTAAATTAAGAAACAAGTGGGTAAGTGTGATCACAGATCGCACAGAGGGTTTCGTTTAATATTCCTTTCAAAACACTTTATCCTTTTGGAAAATCTGTTAGTTCCACATTTCGCAACCAGGGTGCGCATTCGATTCTAAACAAACCTCTATCCGAACGAAAATCAGTTTTACATACTATCTGTAGATATATAAGTCGAGGGGATCGGGCCCATAGCACCCGAGATAAGTAGGCGCACCTGGCGGTAAAAAATGGAACTAAAATATGTAAGGCTATGGTGCATAATATGAAAGAATGGTCAAAGGGGTGTCGGCAAAAGTTGGAAAATTTCTCCCCGGGTTAAAAGGGCGGAGGTTAGAAAAATTGCTTAAAATACACAAGTTAGAGCCCGGAGGGATAAATAATGTAAGACTTTTTGAAAATTTTATGATTTGTCGTGTGGTCTGAGGTATTCAGCTATACGTATGCAAAATTTCATGTCTCCAACTTAATTAGGCTCTCTCTTAGAAAAAATTGCTACAAATACATATGTAGTAGCTCAAAGGGTTAAACGTAAGACTTTTACAATATTCTATGACTTGTCGACTGGCCTCGGGTGTTCTGCCATAAGTATGCAAAATTTCAAATCTCCAATTTAATTAGGGGCTCAGTTAGAAAGAATTGCTTAAAATACACAAGCTGGAGTTGAAAGGGTTAAATATAATTTTTTTTAAATTTATTATTTGACGTGTGATCTGAGGTGTTTAGCTATAAGTATGCAAAATTTCACGCCTCCAACCTAAATAGGGGCTCACTTAGAAAGAATTGTTTAAAATATACATGTGGGAGCACAAAGGGTTAAATGTAAGACTTTTTCAAAATTTTATGATTTGTCGTTTGATGTGAAGTGTTTAGGTATAAGTATGCAAAATTTCACGCCTCTAACCTAATTATGGATTCACTTAGAAAGAATTGTTTAAAATACACATGTGAAACCCCAAAGGGTTAAATATACGACTTTTTCAAAATTTTATGATTTGTCGTTTGATGTGAGGTGTTTAGCTATAAGTATGCAAAATTTCACGCCTCTAACCTAATTATGGGTTTTCACTTAGAAAGAATTGTTTAAAATACACATGTGAAACCCCAAAGGGTTAAATATACGACTTTTTCAAAATTTTATGATTTGTTGTTTGATGTGAGATGTTCAGCTATAAGTATGCAAAAGTTCACGCCTCCAACATAATTAGGAGCTCACTTAGAAAGAATTGTTTAAAATACACTCGTGGGAGCCCAAAGGGTTAAACGTATGACATTTTCAAAATTTTATGATTTGTCGTTTGATGTGAGGTGTTCAGCTATAAGTATGCAAAATTTCACGCCTCCAAACTAATTAGGAGCTCACTTAGAAAGAATTGTTTAAAATACACATGTGGGAGCCCAAAGGGTTAAGTGTACGACTTTTTAAAAATTTTATCATTTGTAGTAAGATGTGAGGTGTTCAGCTATAAGTACCCAAAATTTCATGTCTCCAACATAATTAGGGGCTCACTTAGAAAGAATTGTTTAAAATATACATGTGGGGGCCCAAAGGATTAAATGTATGACTGTTTCAAAATTTTATGATTTGTCGTATGATGAGAGTTGTTCAACTATAAGTACCCAAAATTTCATATCTCCAACATGCATAGTTTCTGAGAACGGGCTCTGTGACGGACAGGCAGACAGACGGGCAGACAGAGAGACAGAGGAGAGAGACGAATAGTGTTTCGTCAGATGAACGAAACCCTAAAAAGTAAGTATTTCTTACAGGCAAAGGTCATATAATTGTCAGAAAATATATATAGATTCGCCGAACCCGAAAATAACCATGAATGCAAAAAATAAATTGTTAAAATATCGTAAAGGATAGAAGATTTTGCGAAGTTAAAAATAATTATGCACATTAAATGAGAACGTCGTGGTATTTTTCACACATTTCTTTATGAATATTATATTGGGTTGGCAACTAAGTTCCCGCCGATTTTTTAAATAAATTTTTTCTACCGGAATCTATATGTTGTTTTTTGATTGAGTTAATTTATATTAAAATTTCAGGTCATTAAAATGGAAGGTCAAGTTGAGAAAAAGGAGCATTTTTGACACCTCCTCCTTTTTGCTTTTAATCAAGTTTGTAAGGCCGCAAAAGATGCTCGCGACTTTTCTGCTGTGTATGGAGAGGGTGCCATAGCTGAAAGAACCGCTCGTGATTGGTATGCTAATTTGAAAAATGGAAATTTTGACCTCAGAGACAACGAAATCGTTCTGGCCATTCAGTTGAGTTCGATGAAGAGCGATTAAACCAACTTTTGCTCAAAAATTCGCGTCAAACGACAAGAGAACTGCAGAGAAAATGGAATTCTCCCACACTGCTACAGAGAAGCATCTTCACTCGATGGAAAACGTTCAGAAGTGTAGAACATGTGTTCCGCATGCTTTAAATGACAACAACAAAAATCAACGAGCCACAATCTCCGCTGGTTTGCTTGCCCGTCAGCGCTCAACTCATAGACACAAGCAACGATTTCTAAACTGAATCGTTACTGGCGACGAAAAATGGTGCTTGCACATTAATATGAAAGCAGAGCAAGGGATGACTTAGCCCCAGTAAACAAGCGACACCGCGCGGGAAACAAAACAAGATCTTCATCCCCGTAAAACAATGTTGTGCGTATGGTGGGACTGGGAAGGGATTATCCATTACGAATTGCTTGAACGGGACCAAACGGTCAACGCGGAACTCTATGTTCAGCAGATGGAACGACTCAACACGGCTATTCAAGAGAAAAGACTTCATCGGCAGCATGGAGTTCTTTTGCTGCACGACAACGCCCCCCTCATATCGCCAATATGACCAAGGAAGCCATTAAAATGCATGGCTGGGAAGTTGTGCCACACCCGCCGCACTCTTCCGATTTGGCACTAACGGATTTCCAACTCTTTCAAACGCTATGCGTGGAGTTTTGTTTAATACTGGTGCAGAATTGAGAGATTGGTTGGATAAATTTTTCGAGTCGATAAATGGGTGATTTCTACCAATGAGGTATTGAAAATCATGTTGAATGTTGGGAAGAAATTGCAAACAACAAGGGAGAATACATTGTTGATTAATTAGTTGTAAAATTTTATTGAAAAATAAATAAATAAATAAATAAAAAAACTACGGGAACGTAGTTGCCAACCTAGTCGACATTCCATTTTAATGATCTGATATTTAACATAAATTAACTCGATCAAAAAAAAACAAAATACATATTCCGGTAGAAAAAATTAATTTAAAAAAAGGCGAGAAATTAGTTGCTAATCCAATATATTATTCTATGATATCTATAATTAAAAAATAAATTTTATTAGACCAGTATTGCAGTAAATGTTGGGCCCCGTGTGACGTTGCGCCGGACCTGACAAGATCGAATAGGATATCAGATAAAAATAGCAATTGGTTGACTGGAATCATCAAGAAACACATGACACAATCGAAAAAAATCGAGATGTCCATACAATCGAAAAAAATCGATAAAAATTTCTCGTAATCGCCCCTGCTCACGTATTCGCGTTGTTGCACGAACTTCCAATTTGGTCACGACATCCAAATAATGCCATATCATTTTTGGCTTAAAAAGAACTAACCGTTGAAAACACCAGCGCAAGACAGATATACCGCAGTCTTTTTACCAATATTCTCACCAAGTTTCACTGAAATGCGTCCTTATAAACTGAAAGCTCTTGAAATTGCAATTAACTTTTTGATTGACGCACGTACAAGCATAAATTCTACAAACATCATGTCAGTTTTAAACAACTAATTAAAGGAGAAATTTGATCCTTGCTACATTTCAAGTGCAGTCTAGTGTATGCTATTATGTGTTAAGTGCTCTTAAGTCAGAGAAAAATACATTAATAGTACCTGAAAAGAAAATTTACCGTTGGCTTTCTTTGCTTGATTATTTAGATATTTCTTCTGTCTTGCTCTGGAATTCTGAAACCAAACTTGAGTCACTCGTTTGCTCAGTCCAGTAATTTGGGCTATTCTTTCTAAATCCTGACCATCCGGATTCGAATCGAGGTTGAAGTTGGCTTGTAGGACCTGTAGTTGTTCTTCCGTGAAGGTGGTCCGAACGCGCTTCGTTTTCGCTTTCTGATGTTGGTCCGTGTCCGTGCTCTCTAATAATAGGTAAAAACAAAGAATAAGTATATCGCACATAATAAAACAGAACATTGAATCTGATTTAGTTCTACATGAAAATTTTGTCTCTTTATTTTTGTCATACATAGAGTATATGAGAATTATCACTACAACTCTGAAATTCAATAAAATCAGAACCTGATGAACTTCATATAGGACCCTGAGCACACAGACCGTGTTGGGATCCCTTTACTAAATCTTCTCTAATACCCTCTTCAGATCGGATACTTAAGATCAGTGTTGGGTATGAACGCGTTCATTGAACGGAAACTCACGAACTTAGTTCAATTTCTGTGAACTTTGAGCTGAACTTAACTCAGTTTTTGATAAACGAACGTGAACTGAACGAAAGCTCAAAAAATCCGCGAGTTTGAACGAAATTTACAACTCAAACTCAATTTTTTCATAACTTATTTAAAACTGTTCCAGCCGTTAAGATCACGTTTTTCTCATTCAAATGCCATTTAGAGGCCTAAACGGACTTGGGGCGGGTCGAGTGTGATCATCAGTTTTTTTGGGTCGTGCTCGAGTCTTGCTCTCTCTGGAGGCTCGGGCCAGGCCGAACAGGACTTATTTTTGGGTTTGTGCTCTATTATTCCTAAAAGTCTGTACCGACAGAAATTTTCTGGCCCGGTCACCCCTGCTTGTATGAAAACTATTGCCCCGTCCCAGTCTGACTCGTGCAAAAATCTGTTTAATGAACAACTTACCTTGGGTCAACAATTTTTTCCGAAAAAATATATATTTTTTAAATTACCATCATTCTACAATTAAAATTCTCTTTAAAGAATAGTAGTACATATACATTTCTAAGGGGGGTGGGGAGGGCATACAATACTGAAAACCCTGTTTTAAGAATCTGTGTATTACGAATTCCTGCTTTAAACGGAAAATTTTCTTGATCGGTGGATCTGGATCTCAGTGTTGCCAGTGGGCTACTTTTTTTTAATTCAGTTTTCTTGATTGCCTCCACTTTTTTGAAACTGTAAAATTACCTTTGTTTTCGCTTTAATTAATATGTCATTAAGTAAGGTACATTTTAGCATATCAAAAAATTGGTGCCAATCAAGTATCCGAATTTTAAAAAAGTAGCCCATCTGGCAATACTGCTGGATCTTCCAAATGGATATAATAATCCGTTTGAAAATAAATAATACACTTGCAAGAGACGACAGACCTGATAAAAAAGGAACTTAACTATAACGATTTTTTTCTCTCTTATGTGTTTCCGTCTTAGAAGGTTTTTCGAGATAGAATTTTCAGATTTTTAAGTATCCAAGCCGTGTAAATGGATTAATGATATTGATAACAATTCAGATATTTACATACTAATAGAAATCCATTAAAAAATTAATAGCGCTTACAATAAGATATATAGAAAGAAATGTAGTAGAAACAGTATTTTGGAACGGAGGTCCCTGTACATGCAGCCTATGGTAGAGGTCTGCAAGGGGCCTAAATTTTTAGGCACGGGCCCGTCCCGATCCATAGAAGAAAAATTCGGCCCGGCCGGTATAAACATTAAAAGTTCGGCCCGAACCCGGCCTGAACCCGTACAAAAAATATTGGCCCGGCCGGTATAAACATTAAAAGATCGGCCCGAACCCGGCCTGAACCCGTACAAAAAATATTGACCCGGCCCGTAGAGAAAAAATTATTGGCCCGACCTGGCCCTGTATAATAGCTAAAAGTTCGGCCCGGAAAAAAGTCAAAATCTCTCGGCCCGAGTCCAGTCCGGCCCAAATGAATTGCTACAAAACATCCATCGATTTGGTTAAAAATTTGTCTCGTACGAAGAGTTCTGACAATAACAAAAATACTTATCTTTGATTCTTATTGTCATGTTTCCAGTTTCATTTTTATAAATGTTATTGCGATATTTATTTATTTTTTATGAATCGCTATTTGTTGTACATAAATGTTTCAGTTATTATTAATATAGTTAATCCATATTCCATGTATTGGAGACTTAGAAATCTAAAGAATGCTATACAGTAAAATATTCTAAGACCGAATTGCATAGGAAAGAAAAAAATACATTATAGACAAGTTCCCATCTTAACAGGTTTAAATGTATTATATATTCTTTTCTCATGTATTAGCACATCTATTTTGCATGGATCAACATATTTTTCAGGTTAAAAGAGGATTCCGTCATAGGCAGGTTCTTTTTCACACGTTTTACTATTTTTTAATTTAGCTACATTTTAATAAGCCTAGAAATGTACTATTCTTTATAAAGAATAAAATTAAATGTTTAATTGTAGAATAATGGCGATTTAAAAATGTATGCATTTTTTGCAAAAATTTTTGGGCCATGCTAAATTTTACTGATTTTTGAATGGACCAGGCCACGCCGAGACAATGATTTTCATACGGGTTAGGTCAAAACCGGGACGGAAAATGTAGGCCCGTGAAGACTAGAAAGAATGATACAAGTCCCGGTTTGGTAAGGAAAAAATAAGTTAGGCCCTGCCTGGTCCTTCAGGAAAAAAGTCAGAGCCTGGCCCGGAAAAAGAAGTGACTAGGCCCGGCCCGACCCTTCAGGAAAAAGTATGGTCTGGGCCTGGCCCGTGCCGAATCCGAAATGAAATGAAAGGAAATTATGTTTTAATGCAATTGTGAAAAGTAACCTATATTTATATCTCTACTACCAGTTTTATGCTTTTTAGAAAAAAAAAGGCAAGTGTTTAATATTCAAATAGTCATAAAATTTATGTTTTAATATTTAAATATAGTAAAACCTCTGAGTAGTAGGGACATCGGGATTATTGAATAGAGTCTTGCATCGATTCAGGTTGTATACAAATTTCTGTTTCCATGTTTTAATGATTCTAATATTCTTTTTGCGGTTGGGTAGCCTAGAATAACCCTTGCTAGCCATAGTTAGATCTTTTGGAAGTCAGGTTGTTTGCATTTTCACGAAAAGTTTGAGCAAAACTGTGTTTCAGAAGGAAATAAATATGTTTTAGTGTATGAATGAGTATATATTAAATTACTGCATAAGAAATAAAATTTATAAAAAATGTGACCATAGATTATTCCTTCTTTACGGTACAGTTAAGAACAATTTTTCTTCTCTCGGAATATGAAAAATGTTGCCAACATTTAATTTTTGATACACAACAAAAAAGCATGTATGATACTTGTCAGGGCCGAAACTAGCCTTTTTTGCACTCGGGGCAAACATGGATTTTGCCCTCCCCCCGCTCTACCGTAAAGTATATATACAAAGAGAATTTTACTAATTTTCTAATAGCCGACTTATTTTAAAATATGTCATAATAAAATATGTAATACTGAACTACGTAATCCACAATGGCGGATCCAAGGAAGAGGTCACGGGGGATCATGACCCCCCCCCCCCCCCAACCTCTGAACACCAACAAAAAGATTCTAAAGATTATTTTTAAAATGAAATATACAGTAGAGTCCCGCTTAACCGAGTCTCCTCTTTAACCGAGTTATTTTCTTCTGATGGACTGGTGGCTTCCATTATTATGAAACAGCCATTATAAATGAAGTATATTAGGTGAAGATGAAAGAGGAAAAAAAATTATGGCCATTTTTTTTTTCTTATTATGACTAGAAAATCAGAGTTCTAACTTTTTACGTCTGCTCTTTCATCTTCACCTAACACTTCTTTTATAATGGCTGTTTCATAATAATGGAAGCCACCAGTCCATCAGAAGAAAATAATCCATTCCAAGGGTATAAACCTTCATTTGGCACCCCTTCGTTCTGGCTCCCGGGGCACATGCCCCCTCTGCCCCCCCCCCCCTTAGTTTCGGCCCTGATACTTGTGATAGTTTATACACACATACACATGTTACATGTGTGTAGATTGGGAGATGCCCAAATTAGCTATATAAGCATATAAAGTACCATATTTTATGGAAGAAACGCCGCGGCGTTTACGAGTTCAAAAGTTAATTTTTTTCCAAGTGCGGCGTTAACGCCATGTGCGGCGTTTACGATTTTTTTAAAATACCAACTGATTTTCCTTAATTTAAAAATTCATAAAAATACTTTACAATCGGATTTAAATATTTTAAATAAAACTTCAGACATCTTAAGATATTAAAAACGAGGCATCCTACACCGCTCAGAAAACTTTGATTAAAGTTAGGTCAATGTGACGCCGTCGACAAAAGTAAGCGTTCCGACGGATGCGGCGTTTACAACGAGTGCGACGATTATAATATTTTTAAGCTTATTCAGGCCAATTTGAGGAGTGCGGCGTTTCTGCCATAAAATACGGTATTAGGAATTGCAAAAGTGTTCGCTAACTAGATATGTGCTTTCGGGAGTATCCATTATGAAGATCTTATTGTATATAGATTTTTAATATGAAAAAATATTTTGGATATTCTTTTGAAAAATCTGGTCAACCCGAACCCGAATCACAAGAGTTAAAATCCAATCCAAACCCGAAAAATTATAGTCAACTCGACCCAAAACTGACCCCGAACAAGACTCGCAACGAAAAAATATAATGCTCTGGGTCGAAAATATAAAAACCCAATAACTGCAAACACTTATAATTATTAATTAACACTACACATCGAAATTTTTCCCAGAACGCATAAACACCTCATTCGTGAAATAAAATAGTATTATTTTTCTGTTAGAAATAGGAGAATTTGTGGAACAGATAGTATCTTTGTCACAGGTCCCAGACTAGTATCAGAAAAGAATAGTGAAAGCATATAAAGGAAAAACTCCACACTAGGACAAAAAGTCATGTTCAGTTAGACTATATAAGCAATACCATTACAAGAGGAGGCGCCAGAGACTTTTTTTTGTGCTTTGTTGCACAGACTAAGTAATTGGTGAATTTCTTATTATATCCATTTTAAAAGGATGGAAAAAAAAAAGAAAAAGAAAACGAAAAAGCCAACGGCTTGTTTCAAGTATCATTTGATAGTCTTGCTAGTGTCTTCAGTAATCTAATCGTAGATCGGTAAACTACTATGGTATGAATAAAAACTTGGATTTCCTTGCGTAAATGCGCATTAGGTTCCCTTAGAAAGACCCCCTACGGAGGGCACTCCCTCCCCTTCGTGCCCATACCCCTCGTGTAGATAATTGGTCGTCATAAACAACAACTATAGATGAAAGTTGTTGAAAAAGACAGAGGACGGACTATTCTAGGAAACGAGAACAGTGGGTACGCTTTCAATCGTTGGAAAACACCTTCCCTCTTCTTTCGAATCAGAAGCAGTAACCTCTTTCATGTAGATTTCCTTTAAATGAAAGAGATTTTTTTTTCGGTAGAAAAATGCTATGAGCTTTAAATTTGGGGATGAATCACAAATCCTTAAATATACAATGATTTATTTAATTATTTTTAATTATTTGACCTTTCTAGCACCAATGTGTTGCATGTATTTATTAGAATAAGAAACTATATGTATAAATATAGTTTATACATGTATTTTTTAATGTATAACGCGATGACAATTGATTAATGAAAGATTTTACTTCATATGCATTCTCTATACGGGAAAAATTGTTATGAAAAATAGCAATTTGAAACGAAAGATGAAATCCACTTACTCAAATATAAAATTTGAACAAAACAAACATTAATTTCTTTAGTTTCATCTGATAAAGTTCTTCTATTTAATAAAAGTGTTTTGTTTGCAAAACTTATTTTTTAAAGACTAACATAATAAATATCATTTATGAAATGTACGATTTCATTAAGGCTGTTCTTAACTGCTCTGCTCAACAAGCGCAAAATGTTTTGACACATTTACAAATTCATTTTTTAACGGAAAAGTATAAAATACGGCTGGCCATGGAAGCGATTTGGAATAACTGTTTTTTTTTCCATTTTTTGATCAATCAATTATCTATTGAGTTATAAGCAATTTTGATCACGTGACAAACACGTTTTTCGCCTGCTTTTAAGTGCTCTTTCTTCCTTCGCGCGGAAATTCGGTTCAAAACGCCCACTTTGACGCTATTTTCTGAAAGATCTATTGCGTTTGCAAAAAAAATGGAAAAAACAGCTCAATTACATAGTTTCTGAACAACACCAGCTCGTTTCATTCATTTTCGAACAAAAATAAATTAAAACTTATGTCAGAAAGTTGCCCTTTTGGATTTGAGAACACACTTAATGAAGTGTAGGATTTAAAAAAAGTGTTCTGAGCTGTGGTATTTATTTTTTAAATGCATCTGATTACATATAAATATCACTGTTACCATTAATATCCTTAATCCACATTCTATGGTTTGGATATTTGAAAAATTTAAAAATTCTATGCAATAAAATGTTTGGAATTGCATAGGAAAGAAGAAAAATCCGTTGTGGGCTGGTTTCCCTATGAGCAAGTTCATCATCGGTTTAAAATGCATTACATTCTTTTCACAAGTACTGTTACGCTCATTTTACATAGATCATCTTTTTTTTTTTTTTTTTTTTTTTTTTTTTTTGGGGGGGGGGGCAGGGTGTGTTAAACACGGGATTGCGTCATAGGCAGGTTCTTTTTTTCGGGTTTTACTGTAATTTAATTTTATTGCCAAGAAATGCATCTACCATCTACCCATCTTAAAGAATAATAAAAATAAATATATATGAATTTTAATTGTGGAATAATAGCGATTTAAAAATGCGAGCATTTAAATTAAAAAAATTGGGCCGGTTTAAATTGCACTGATATTTTTACTAGATAGGCCAGAGTAGTGCTGGTTCAGTGATTTTCAAATGAACTAAGTTGGAACGGGAACTAAAAATTTCTGCTAGTTCAGACCTCAAGAAGAATGCAGTCAAGCCCCGGCTTGTGTCGGAATATAAATCCAGTCCCGGTGCCGGCCCATCTCGTTCTGAACCTCTAGAAATAAGTAATCCACAAACCACGCTCGGAGCGAGTATTAGAAAGGAAAATTGAGCCGGGCCTATGAAGATCCTTACATCGAATAACCAAAAGATTTGTTCACAAAATTTTGTAAAGTTAAACAAAAAAATTCTAAAAAAAAAAAAAACGAGTTTTTAGTGAACTTCGCTCACTTTTATAGATGAATTTGAGTTGAACGAGTTCGTTCCAAAAATTTTGAATTTGAACGTGAACTTGACTCATTTTTGAGAAACTGAGTTTGAGTTTGAATTAGTTCGTTTATTTTGTGAGCGTACCCAACACTGCTTAAGATATCTTAGACCGTCAAACTCTCTCAGTGTTCCACAAACTCTCTCAGTGAGTTTCAACTTTCTTCGGCTAGATAGAGCCACTACCACTCACTCTGATTGGCTATAAAGCTTCGCTTTAACTGATTGGCTGTTGCGACCCGTTCTATTTTCTGCGCATGCGCACACGTTATATTTGTTCAGATCTCAGGCACGGTGACATTCACTGAGTTATCTTAGATGAGTTTTACAATGTGAACAGGCATTCAATTCCGGTAGGGTACCACCTCAAAAATGGCGGTCTAAGATATCTTAAGTATCCGATCTGAACAGAGTATTACTAAATGTATGTGGCATAAGTATGACATGAAATAAATTTATGGGCAGTTTAAAATTTAAACCGTAGATTTACGAAAATAATATTATAAAATTCAACGCACATATAATAAAGAACGCATGAAAAACTTGTAACGACATTGAATTTGATACACTAAAAATTAGCCATTCACAAATCATAAAGATTTTCAGTTACTCAAAAGTATATAAGCGGTTTATATTTTATTTATTTATTGTTGAAATCATGAAGTAAAATATTTTAAAATTTCTGGTAATAAGATTTTAAAAAATCTTTAACATTTATTCCATGGATAAACTCATAAAGATACAACTTTAAATTATGTATATATATATATATATATATATATATATAACCATTAATTAAACATTACTGACCACCATCAATAATTGTGATTGTATGAATGAATTTACAAAAATACAGTGTTCCCAAACACACTGAATGGATACCAAAAACATAATAAACAAGCTGCTATGTATAAAATAAAGTCCCTTGTACTATATAACAAGAATTAATAATGAAGAAAAAAAGAAGAATATGGATTTCGATAAAAATAATTGAAAAGCTTATATATTGACGTTACGTTATCAAGACGTTACGTTATTATATACGTTATCAAGAGTACAGAATTCAATTATATAAGCAAAATCAGTCGTTTTCTGTGAGAAAAAAAGCTAAAAGCTGAAAAAAAATTTTCTCCTGTACTCTAACAACCAATATAACCAAGAGAATAGTTTCAAGATGAAAACAGAATAAAATTAAATGCTATGAAATGGAAAAAGCATTACAACCTTTTAAATACTTAATTTATAACAAGGAAAAATAGTAATATTACACAAAATACCTAATAAAATCCCTGTTATTTTATCCAAATACACATTAGCACATGGTATCCAAAAGCTAGATAAGTTTAAGGTTATTTTTACAGTTAAGTTAACACAGATTTTAAAACCTAATGTATACAGTTAATCTATTTTGAAATACCATGATAAATGCAATTAAAATAATATAAATAGAAAATAATTACATAATAATTAAATTACCTCTTAACATTTTAAATTTTTTTTTTTTAATTTCTTAACTAAAGTAAAAAATTCCAAAACTATAAGTTTACAAAATCGCAAACAGCCAACATTAAGCTCCACCATGTGTTAAAAACTGATATTATTACTCTATTCGAAGCATCAGACAGAATCCAATTTAAATTTTAGTGCTGCCATCTATGATATTAACTTGAATCTAATATGAACAAATTGTCATAAGATTATGCTATTATAAGTCAATTCATTCATAATATACCAACTGCTATATCCCAACAAATCGTAATATAAAAATACCATATTATATTTCATTATTCATATAAATATTAAATAAATACAAATGTTAATTGAATGATTACAATATATTCTACTACCATACCCAATTAATATATACGGAAAATTTAAATAATTTCAAAACAATAATAATATAATATAGCAATATGCTATAAAACTAAAAAATTATAAATAAAAATTATATATAATAAAAATATAAACTATAAGAAATACTTTTAAATATAAAAAAATAATTAATAAAATGAATAGGAAAAAAAAAAAGGATGTTGATATAATTATGTCAGAATCTACATTTCCCAATTGCCTAATGATAACAAATAAATTGTGTAGTCTATTTTCATATTAACCATAAAAAACTAAAGAATATGAATATGGGATTAACATTCACATAAAACCGTTAATTAATCATTTAATACTAAGTTCAAAATTAAACATTATTAAAAAGTATAGAGGAATAATAAAAAACTAATAACCCAATTTTAATACAAACTGTAATATCATTAGTTATATCAAATAAACTTATTATGCATATTATTCACCATAAAGTTGGTATACTATTAGAAATTAATATGATATTGTCCCGAGAAGACTAAAAATTAAAAACAAGTTAATTGTTAACTTGATTAAATATTAATTAAGCTAAATAAATTCAATATGAATTGAAATAAAAATTTAACGTCACCATATCTATATTATAAAGGACAAACATATCTGTGCGTAACGCATACGTCATTTTGCGAATGGCAACACTTTGAAATTTGAAATAAAATTTTGGTCTTGCAATTTTCTCTACTGCAAATTTTTAAACTTCTAAACATCGCACATTTAAAATTTTTACACCGTCATATAAGGAAAAAAATGTTCTTTTAAATGCAATTTCTTTGAAAGCTGTATCTTAATTTATTTTTGAGATATTAATTTTTTTGTAGTTTTTAATACCATTTTTCTTATCGTGGCAACAAAAGTACCCCATTTCTATTGAAAGTCATTGAAAGTAAATGGAAAATAGTCAAAAATAGGAGACACAGTATCTTTTTGTTGCCATTTTCTCATAAAACCTGAAAAAAAAATTGAAATTAAAATATTGTCTATGTCAATAATATTGTCTGTTATTCCGTGACAATGACGTCATATGCATACTTTTCTATACACGAAGTTTAAGATTGGATTGTAAAAGTGGATTGCTATAATGGATGCAAATGACGTCATTTTATAAAAAAAGTGTGTATTTTAATTCTTAAACCTGAATTATGTTTTGTAGAAGTGCATCATTTTCACAGCCCAGCTGCTTTGAAATTCTTCTCAGGTGAGAATGCTAATGCTTCACTTTTGAAAATAATATAATCGAAATAACACACTGATAAAACGCAATGTTTTACAAAAATTTAGAGTGTCTTAAACAAATAATTCGTGGTTTAAAATAATATCATGTTCCTGAAGTTTTTGTCCGAAATTCTCTCGAATAATAAAATTTTAATGCTATTCTTTAGGACATTCTACTATAATTTTATCAAAATAACATAATTTGCTTAATTTAATTTTTCATAATTTTATATAATCTATATAATTAAAACACAAGTGTTTTTTTTTAGTCATTGGCCCTGATCTTTCACTGAACCAATTTTACTAATATTTTTTTTAACTAACAGCTCTTCAATTGCAGATATGATCGCACTATCTGTTTTTTTTTCTTTTTAATATCTCCACTTTTATATTTTAATTTTAAAAGCATTTATGAAATTTCTTCAAAATGGTGAGAATTAGATAGCTTTCATTATTGCAGACAAGAGAGAAATATTGAGGTATTTTTAGCTTTATTCATGCTATTTTCTGATGAAAATTCAAAATTGTTGAATAGGGTTTTGTGTCGCAAAATCACATTAGGAGCAGAATATTATATTAGGGGCATAATAACGGAAAATGACATACTGCTTTTGAAAACACGCATTTTTCCTCATAAATTTTCTATATTGTTTTTCTTTCTGAATGTGTACTGATGCTACGTTTCAGACACTAGCGAAATGCTTATTTAAGTGAAAGTGAAGTCATATTAAAAAAAAAAAAAACCGATCATTTTCTTTGATAAAACTAAACATTTTAACACAAGTGCGTCTAAAAATCATAAATTACGGAAATTTTTACTCTCCGGAATTGAGATTAGAATCTCAAGTAAAGAGTGCGTCTGTTCAGATAAAGGTGTTGCTGACAATCGTGACTTCAAGTTTTGAGTTAAAATGATTTTTAAATGCTCAAACAAAATACATTTTTTTTAAATGATGAATATGGATATGAGAAGTGCATATGCAAATTTTGAGAAGGTGAAAATTGCTGTTTTTCATTCGGGAATACCGAGCATAAGAGCCTCAATTGATAACCACATCCTAATAACTGATCTTTATTATATTTTACTGATTAAGTATCTATATTATAAAGAACAAACGTATCTGTGCTTAACGCTGACGTCATTTTGCGAATGGCAACACTTCACGATCAAATTTCGGTCTTCAAATTTTCGCTACTGTAATTTTTGAATCTTCTGACCATCGTGCATTTTCAATTTTCGTCGCATAAGGAAAAAAAAATTACTTTGAAATGCAATTTGTTTAAAAACTGTATCTTAATTGACTGATGTATTATATTTTCTAAAATAATTTTGATGCATGATTTTTTAAATTTTATCTTATCACGTGCCGGTTTCAATACATAATAGTAATAAACATTTTACACATAAAGCAACAAACATTTTCAGCATTTGTTTCTGACTATTTTTGCATAACGAAATTAATACTCCCTTTATAAACAAATGAAAGAATAATATTAAAAAAACCCACCAATCTAACATATTTGTGAAAGACAAATTAACGAAATTAATACTTCTTTTATAAAGAAATAAAAGAAAAATATTGAAAAAACACAAATCTAACATATTTCTAATCGTACAATTTAAATTTTTAGATCACCATATAGGATTAGGATTTTTTTTAAAATGGAAATTGTTTGCAAAGTTCATCTCAGTTTACTGATTGTCTATGGTTTTAAAAACAATTTAAAAACATGAAATATTTTTTAATTTATGTATATCACGTAGAGCTCGATTACGAAAAATTAAATCCGTTTACCCTTAAAACAAAGAGTTCATCATTTTCTTACGGCTAATTTCCATTTAAAAAAAAACTTCCCTATGAATAAATAAATAAAATAATAGAAATAAAACACAAATTTTACAGACATGTATAAGCTCTAAAATTATCAGAACATAAAAGAATGCAATAAGTAGCAAAATCTTGGTCAAATAACTCTTCGCATGCGGCTAATAAGAAAATATCGCTTTATTTAAATTTCTAAAAATTTATTTGATTGTATAATTCGTATTTCCCGTATGAAAATTCTTTTTTAATGTAAGTTCTCAATCTAAAAAATTTATTCCTTATAAAAAAAATATAAGTTTTCAATAAAAAAAAAAAAAAAAAATGTTTTTACCTATATTCCTTAACCCGGGAAGCCCGGGTACGATCCCCTAGTATATATAAAATATCGAATCAACCTCCATATAAAAAGTGTATTAGCAATGTAGTTATAATTCAAATGCCCCATCAATTTTTTTTTCTTAAATTAAATGTTCAATATTTAAGCCTTCACGTCCAGTCATATGCTGCAGATGCAAAATAGTGTGATCCAACGTAGCATTTAATGTTTCTTGTTGAATGTGTGGACATGCCTAATTATACTAGCTTTTAACTCAAAAACAGAATTATATTTTTCTTTGCGCGCAGAGTCTTTTGGATAGCCCAACAGCCAGAAAACACAAGGATTCAAGTTAGGGGACCGGGAAGGCAAAGAATTTTTAAAGTTTCTGTTTATAATATTTTCATCACTAAAGTTTGCCGAAGAAGTTATTTGACTAGGGCAGCAATAAGTGCGGAACTCCATCTTGCATGCAAGTGGTGTTGTTTAAACAGCTTTCTACCTTGCAAAGCAGCGATTACACGGTTTTGTAAAATTACATTATAACTTGACCTTGTTATAGTGGTAGGAACCAGCAATTTAGAAGTAGCAATTTCAAAGAAAAATAGTCCTAATAGTAAATTCCTCTGTCATTCCGCCCAAGCTTTCACATACTCTGAATGTCTGTCTGAATGCAGTGACTTTTCATGCAAAGAGTAAGGATTGCATGAGCCCTATATCGTAAAATTCTCTGTATTGACTTGACCTGATAAAGAAAAATGCCATCATCCAAATTCATCAGACCAGAAAATTTTACATATCCACGATTCGTCATAATCAATTTTACAAAGAATGCAATTGGCAAAATCAACTCTTTGCTGTAGATCCTTAAGTTTTAATTCCTTTAAAATCCTAATTTTCTGTGGATAAAGTTTTAAAATGTAACGCAAGTCTTTCTGCACAGTCGCCAATAGCATATATAAGGCTCTACCCATACTTCTTGCGCTTACATGTTGATCTCCAATATCTGAATGAATTGCTTCTTTAAAAGTTTGAACAGCTTTCAGGTTTCAATGGACACCGCCCTCTAGTTTCAGGGATCACCATACGTTCTCTTGTAGTTTCAAAACATTTTATCATCTTTTTTAGACCGTTTACACACATCAGTCGTCTTCTCAATCCATTTAGACGACGATATTCTTTAAAAGCAGCTCCATATTTATTACCTTTTTGATAAAAACACTTTATTTATAGAACGTGTTCTTTTTTTCACAGTGTCAAGGTGAAATTCTAAGCTAGTATCATGTCAAATCTTTGATAAAAAAGTTTTAAAATTTAGCTGATAGGAGATTCTCTCTTTTTCTTTTATTTATTTACTTAATGGTATATACAGCACAACTTATCGGTGCAATATCGAACTATTTTTTATCGCTGAACTTGTTTCTACATGTTCTAAACAGTACAAATAGCAAATATTTTTTTAAATATTCCAAATAGTCTAGCCTGTAGAGCCCTTCAAACATGTGCACTTTAATTATGGTCACCCTGTATAGATAGGAAAGTCGTATAGAAGTCAGACCTATTAATTAGATTTTTAATGAATCACCTCTCGCTATGGATACGGGCCCCATGACACATAATCACGAGTTTGGCAGAGTAGCTAGTCTTATTGCTTAATTAATGAAAGCACCCAACTTTCTGAGCTGGCAACCCTATGGAGATGAGGATGAGGAATTTCTAATATACTTCTACGCCACTTGATATGGAGGACGTTATATCCATGGAGGGTTCCAGCCGAAACTTTGTTGATTCAAACAAACTTGGCCATTTAAAAAAGAATTGTATATTGTCATTTTACTAAAACGTGACATATAGGGGAGACTATGGAGGGTTGAGCCATTTTTTACAAAAAGATTTTTTTATTTTTTTAATATTGACCGTAGAATAAAGTTTTATATATCATTTTATTCGTTATACAATCAGTTATAAAAATAAAATTGCTGCATAAGTGTAATATATAAGAAATTGGAAAAATGATTGATTATAATCACGAGAAAATAATGGATCAAGGCTCCCCACATATGAGAGGGTTGACCCACTATATGGGAGGCTTGACTCATTTTGTTTTATATTGAAATATTTGTGAAGAGAAATAAAATCAGTTCTAAGAAAGTTAAATAACTTTGTGCTACATGCTTTAATTATTATAAAAAAATATTTTTGAAAATATGATGCTTAAACAAACCTGTTTAGACCCAATCGCAAGTCAGAGGAGGAAATTTTTGTTTAAAATAGGATTTTGTTTGAGCAGGTATAATTGCACCGCAGGGAAAATGAAATTTTAACATTTAAGACAGTATTCCGTTAGAGATAGGTTCCGTTTTCATAGGGTTACATGTATTATTATGTCCCGATTTAGGAGCCACTGTGCACTTTTTTTTCTCCTTGTCCTACTTTTTGTGACACTCGACCTGACAACTCTAGTTGTCAAATAGTTTGGCTTCATCTCACTGTATTCATCCTGGTGAAATTTGCCTACACACCATCCTAAAGTTTTTTGATCAATGCTATGTTCTTTTGCAGCCGCATGAGCACCTAACCTATCATGAACATCTTTTAACCCTTTTAGGGGCAAAGTACTTTCAGTACTAAAATGTCAAAATAAATGACTGGCACCGGAATTTACGAACACATTTATTTGGAAATAAGAAAAAGGCTATATTTCACATACATATTACATGGAAACGATTTTAGCAAAATTCTGGCGTCATTGTGGCGCTTGGGAATTAAAATTAAGTGGTTTCATTCTGCCCTTGAAAGGGTTAAGACTGCTGCTTTCATACTTTCTGATCTTTTCCACTGTTTCTATTTACCTATTGTAAGTAATATTTAAATGGAAGAAAGTTCCTATCAACTTTCCCATTTATATTTCATTATTATTTTTTTTCCAGTCTATACTATAGCAATTTTTCACATCTTTCTTTAATGAGTTTTAAACATTTTATTTTCCATCACCCCATTTTAATGTAGCTTTACAGAGTAAATTTACATTCTTTTTTATAAATAACCATTAATGTAGCTTTACAGAGTAAATTTACATTCTTTTTTATAAATAACCATTAACATATCATTATGCACAGTGTATAATAAAATTCAAAACCACTTATTTAAGGTTGTTCTTAACTGCTCTGCTCAACAAGCGTAAAATGTTTTGACACATTTACAAATTCATTTGTTAACGGAAAGCTATAAAATTGGAAAGCCTGGTCATGAAAGTGATTTAGAATTGAACTGTGTTTTCCATTTTTTGATCAGTCAATTACCTATTGAGTTATAAGCGATTTTGATCGCGTGACAAACACGTTTTTCGCCCGCTCTTGAATGGATATTCCACTTTCGCGCGGAAATTCGGTTCAAAACATCCACTTTTACCCTATTTTCTGAAAGATCTATTGCGTTTGCAAAAAAAAAAAAAAAAAAAAAAAAAAAAAAAAGAAAGAAAAAGAAAAAAAACCCCAGCTCGATTACAGTTTCTCAACATCAACACCAGCTAGTTTCATGCATTTTCGAACAAAAATAAATTAAAACTTATGTCGGAAAGTTGCCCTTTTGGATTTGAGAACGCCCTTAAGAGAGCCTTGAGCATCTGGTCAACCCTCCCTCACATTGAATGGGTCAAACTTCCCCAGATAGCCCTTTTCTAAAAAGTAGCACATTGTTATATTAAGCCTAACTTACTGTTACATTTCTTTATGCCTGGAATATAAGCTGGATATTTCTGCATTACTTAAAACCTACTTACTTAAATTTCTATGATATATTTTATCTGAAAAAAGCTTACAAAATATTTCTACAAACATATCTTTTAGGTTGAAAACGCCTCACAATTGATTTTTTCCACACCTATTTCGATTATCCGTATGAAACAAAGATTGTTGTTTGAGAATTCCAGTAGCTTTGGTTGATACCTGTTGATAAAACTCTGAAATTCTTTTAAATATGAAAACTAACCTCGATTCAACCTCCCCTACGTTCAACCATCCCTAGTCTCCCCTGTATATAATTTGGGTCTGATGAATCTGTCTTAGTTTCGCAAATACTTCAATTTTTCCAATCTTTAATGCATTTTCAATTCCTTGTCTCTATTCATATGCTTATATATTTTTGATTATGTACCATTACTGCTATCATATTCACTCGAAATCCGCATATGTTTTACTTTCGAATATTATATATAATTTTCTCTTTTTTTACTTTGATATTAAATCCATAAGATATCCATAGCATCTTATTTTTTCATATTCAATTTCCAGCGTTCATTTTTTATATTATCTTTTCCATTATTTTTACTCATGTGATTTTATTTTAACTATTTCAGAATTCTATGACATTGCTGCTCATGCGCACACTGTAAAAAAAAAATCCGACCAGTTTTCCTGTAGGAATCGGAAAAATAGTTGCCCTTATCATAGCGGAAGATTTTCCGACCCAGCTCGGAATAAAATCCGTAAAAAAAAACAGAAATAGTCAATAAAACGGTATTTTACTGATTTTATTCCGAGCTGGGTCGGAAATTTTTCCGGTACAATAAGGGCAACTATTTTTCCGATTCCTACAGGAAAACTGGTCGTATTTTTTTTACAGTGCATATTATGAATGTTATTTTAGTTTTATAACCTGTTTGTATTCTAGCATTCTTAATGGTACTCTCTTTATCAAGTAAAAGGTAACTTCAATTTGATAATTCATTATAGCTTAGTTTTAGCTGTTCAATTCCTTATAATTTCCTTTTAATTCTCTTAATACAGGAATTTATACTGCATTTGCGCATTTCTCCTGTATTATTATTCTAGCTAACCTTCAATTTGTTCTCGTCTTGTTGATCATATGCCATTACTGCTATCCTATTAACTCGAAATCAACATGTTTTCTTTTCCTTGTAATATTATATATGTCGAACCTTGTTAACGCGAACACTCAAGGGAAAACTTTTTTTGTACGTGTTAAAAGTAGTTCGTGTTATCCGTACTTAAATACATTATATACAACAGGACGGATCAATCGGAAACAGTTCGTGCTAAAAGTAATTCGCGTTAAGCGTGTTCGTGTTAACAAGGTTTGACTGTATATTTCTTCCCTTTTTGTACATTAGCATTAAATCCATAATATATTCATAGTTTCTTATTTTTGCATTTTCAATTTCACGTGTTAATTTTTTGTATTATATTTTCCATTTATTTTTACACATGTGATTTCATTTTAATTATATGTATATATACACACATACGATTTTTAAAAGCATGCCACTTCACAGGACGGAAAGAAGCTTGGTCATCGGAAAAGGGAAAGGCGCACCAATTACATAAGGAGCCGAAGAAACTAATAAAGTGATAGTCAATTGAAAAAAAAATAATAATAATACTCTACCTCATTTTCAGATTTTATTTTTGCACTAACGGGGTAAAAATACATTTTTTAAAACGAAATTAAAAAGTATTTATTAATCTTAGCCTACTCCAAGTATGTAAATAAGCTCTGCAACTAAAGCAGTTTTATTATTTTTGTTATACATAAGAACAGTGCATTAGTACCAAATTATTTAAGGTCAAATTAATTTTTAAGCTCATTTTTATTTCTCTTAAATCATTGATTGAAGCTCGATTCGCCAGTTTCCAACCGATTGCATATTTCTTATTTGATCACATCTGTTTTTTAGAGCTGGGTCAACACCATGGTTTGTCTCACGTGTCAAATCAAAAGTTCCGAATCTTTTTACTTTGTAATTTTATAGATGCGGTTCCTTTGGCATCAAGTGCGTTTAACTGAAAGAGCGCTATTCAGCTGTGTTGTTATTTGTAGAAATGTTTTTCTTGCGTTACCCTTCCTTAGTTAAAAATTCTATTTATCACCTTTTTACCGAGTGAATATTACATAAGGAGTAATGCCCACTCGTATTTTTTAAACACGCTTTTTTATGAATGATGATATTTTTTTATGAATGATTTTTTAAAAATTGCAAAGCTGTCTGATTAAACTTGTAAGAGTTATGGAGCATCTTGAGAACTAGACTCTTTTAAACGCATTGTAAATGCCAAACTTTAAGGTCGTGCGGGACACAAAAGTTTGTTTTTTATTTAAAAATCGTTAGGCTTGCTTTCCCTCTTGAAATGGATATATATTCCTTTTCAAATGTAAATTCTTTTTTAAAAAAATGTTTAAAATTTAATTTTAAAAATATTTATTTTATCCATATTTAAAAATAAATATATCTTCTGGGAGAATCATGATATTTTTAAGAAATTGACCTATTGCAATAAATTTGTTTATATGTGTGCGTGTGTGTATGGTTTGAAGAATAAAAATTTTGCACTTCAAACTTAACAAGCTATACTTTATGCCAGTGGTTCCCAACCTTTTTTTGGTCGCGCCCCACCTAAGCGTCTCTAAAATCATGATGTCCCCCCTTCCCTTCTATATCATATAAATCTTATTACTTAAAATATAAACTTCTATTTTCCCAGAAGGATCCGAAAATAGCATCAACTTGGATAAGTGATTTGACATTCTTTATCAAAAATCATTTTTTTATTATAAGTATGTTTTTAACATAACTCTATGAATGGAATGAGGCCATGGATGTTCGCATTTACATCTACAAAAGTTTTATTGTTTCTGCGCAACTTACCTCAGATTTAAAAGTGATAAATAGCCTACATTTTTATCGTCGCAAAATTTCTTGAGATCTCTCTCACATTTTGTATTACATCTGATAGAATTCATGCATTTTAGTATGTACTTCCTTAAGGACAAGTGATTTTAGTTTATCACCGAGACTGTATGGATAACATAATTCACATTTCTGTATTCGCGCTTTTATCCATTTTAAGTAATTATTTTTCTTTCCCCTCATCACACACTTCTTTGATAGCGGACATTCTTTTTCCCATTATTATTTGGCCACCATTTTTATAGTCTACAGAAGAGCCTTAAGAAGTTCACTTTCTACCCATTTCCTTCTGCGATGCGCACGGAGATTTAATAATTTCATAAAATTAGTACCTCATTTAAATAATTCAAAACATTTTCTAGATTAACCATGTCAAAATAGACAATGTTAGATCTCCTACAAAATTTCATATGTAAAAGCTCCTTCATGAGGCATATTGCACTATGAATAGAAGTTTTTTTTTTTTTTTTTTTTTTTTTTTTTTTTTTTTTTTTTTTAATAAATCGTACAAAAATGAAATGTGTTTTACTAAAATAATATTAAAACCGGAAAAATTAACATGATTTTTAATATATAAAAAATATCAAAATATGTAAAAGGAATTCAGATAATTATTCTGGTGTAAATGTATTTTGAACTTTGAAATGGAAAGGTTTCGAAAATTAATTCTAATTCAATTATTTTTTTTAATTTTGTCATCTATTATTTCTAATTTTAGATTACGACACTACCCTCATAAGGGAAAAAATGACAGAGAAAATTTGTTAATAAGAAATCTGAAATTGCCCCCCTGAAAAGTCATATTGGCCCCCTGTGGGGCGTACGCCCCACGTTGGGAACCACTGCTTTATGCATTATGTGTATGTATCGTATTCGTACGTGATTATATGTGTTCTGATTTACTTACATTCCTTATGGTTCTGCGATTCATCAAGAATGCTTTCGTAAAAGTAAAGTTACATAGAAATGAAATGTACAGTGAAACTTCTTTTAAAGGCCACCCCTATTCAAGGGCCACCTCTATTAAGGGCCAGTATTTTTAGGAAAGAAAAATTTCCCCTTAGACATAATGTTAAGTTTACTACTATTAAGGGCCGCACTTACCCCTCATAAAGGCCATTTTTTTCACATGTGCCTTAAATCCTAAACAGGTGTACTGAATTCCTGAACCAAAAGATAAGAGTTCAGCAAACAACTGCACTTGCAACAAAGAAGGCAGGGGAGATGGGGAGGACTTAGTAACACAATGAAGGACCACAAGTGAGACAAACAGGTGTTCCTCACACTTTGTTTGACCTTTCAACCTGTAGGGATTGGGTTAGAAAGGAAACTTGACCCTTTGTTGTGGGCACACAAAGAATAACAGGTTATCTAGAAAAACTGTTTCTACATTTACTAAAACTATGAATGCATATTGAAGCACAATTTTTACACTAGAAATTTTATGCTCAGGCTTATGTAAACTTATGGCATCTAAATCAAGCCAAAGAATACATTTGGATTTGAATGACAAAATCAAAGTTCTTAACTGTCATGTGATCTAAAATCTGCAAGAAAATTGGCTTCACTATTTAATTGCAGCAAGAATCAAATAAACAATATTGTTAAAAACAAATAGAACTTTCTGAAAGAATATGCAGATTTTAAAAATTGCGGGATAAAAAGAAAGATAAATGAAAAATTAGTCACCCCTATTCAAGGGCCATCCCTATTCAAGGGCCAGCCCTAATAAGGGCCGATTTTCAATGGAACGGCAGGTGGCCCTTACAGAGAGGTTTCACTGTATATTAAAAAAAAAAATGAGTTCACGTATTTTTCAAAATTGAGACTTGAAGCTAATATAACCGAGAAAATATTGAAAAATGAGTATATTTTGCTCAATTTTATGTCGCCAATGTATACAGCGCTTAGTTTGAAATGTTCTCTATTTTGTGAAAAAAAAAAAACCCTTTATTATTATTATTATTATATTTCTTCGTTGAAAGTCTGAACGATTCTAAAAGTGAATATACATGGTGATTCATAAATATCGAAACAATAGGCTATTTCCTTAAATATTGCCCCTAGACCCATACTTCCAACTGCAAAGTTTCATAAAAAAAGGTTCAAAATTTAATGACATAAGTTGCAACTTCATGGGGGGTCTATTTGAAAAATTACAAAAATTAAATTTTTATACGGCCCCCGTAGTGTAAAAATTCCAATCAGGAAAACTTTCCTTATCCATTCCTGAATTAAACACAAAAAATTGCATCTTCATTTCTGAAAAACTCGCAGAGTTATGGCCGTTTAAATAATTCATCAGGTTTTAAGGGATTAGACACGAATTGAAATGCGTGCAAGCCAAGAAAAAAAGGTTACCTTAGGAGTTCTAGGAAACATGTAAAAAATATATTTGTTGAGTTAGATTTTTTTTTTTTTTTTTTTTTTTTTTGTGATGGTTAACCATATAATTTGCAAACAAAATCGCATACTAACATTTCTCATAAAGTTAAAAAAAAAAATTTAAATGATTAGTATTTTTTTAAGCGGGTTTAATTTAAAATTTTTATAACTCGAAACATTATTCATCGGATTTCAAATTTTTTTCATTTAATTAAAGAGGAAAGTATAATTTTAGTTTTGTTTCAGGATCTTTTTAAATATTAATTTTAAAAATATTAAAAATATTTATTTTAAAAAAATATGTAACTTATTTTTAAAAAAAATTATATTTTCAAAATTAATTTTTTTTTTCAAATTTTCCGAAACGAAATTAATGTAAAATAATCAAAAAAGACATGTTCCAAATTTGCACCTTTTTTATTTACGATTTTTGACTTATAATAATTTAAATATAAGAAATGGTAAAAAACAACAACAACAACAACAACAAAAAAAAAAAACATTGTAAAAGGAAAAAAAAACAGGATACAGAAAAACGCATTTAAAGTTTTAAACATAGATTGCCTCCTAATAAAATGTTTAAATGCTTTTTAAAAAATTGCACGTTTAAAAGTAACTTCTTACTGTAGCTTAAACTTCCGATTCAGTTTAACTTTTGCCGTTTCCATCTCCTTTTTGTACTATTTAAATGAACACAAATAAATGTTAAATGTCTAATTTGAAACAATGCTTTTTCTAACATGCCGATTAAGAGTTTTTCATAATTTTGCCCCTCACAAATTATGGCTTTTTATCGTTCCGTCGAGGCCGTTAAAAAAGGCTGTATTCTGTGGCCAGGCCGGGTCGGGCCAGACCCGGGATTGGCGACTTTTTCGGAAGACTCGGCCAGGCCGGGCCTAATGTATTTTTTCATACCAAACCGGGTGTTGGTGTGATTTATGACGGCCAATTATCTACAGAAGGAATATGGGCCCGAAGGGGTGGAGCGTCTTCCGTGGAGGTCTTTCTAAGGGAACCTAACCCGTATTTACGTAAGGATATCCAAGGTTCGAAGAAAACCACTGAAAACTCCGAACGATTGGGCCGAAGGGTGCGATTGTGTTCGAACCCAGCACCTCCGGTCTACCAGCTTTGAGAGCAGAACCGCTCGGCCGCTGGTTATACCGAACCGGGACTGGCTTCCCATTTCCTAGGTCTTCCCTGGGCGAAATTTTCAGTCCCGGTCTCGAGATAACCCGTATTAAAATCATTATCTCTGACTGACCTAACCCGTGCAAAAATAACTAAAATTTTGCTCAGCCCAAAAACTTTTACAGAAAATGCATGCATTTTTAAATGGCCATTATTTTACAATAAAACTTTAAAATTCACATTTTTAAAGGATAGTAGATTTTAAGGCAAAAAAGTTAAAATACAGTAAAACTAGTAAAAAAAAATCTGTCTATGACGGAATCCTTTCTTAAATGGAAAAATCTGTTGATCCATGGAAAATGAATATAATAATACCTGCGAAAAAATAGACTACATTTACAACTCCATGTACAAAGAAAGGAACTTGCCTATAACTTTTTTTTTCTTTCCTATGTGATTCCGTCTTAAAAGATTTTACTGTATAGCATTTTTCATTGTCTCCAACACATGGAATATGGATTAACGATATTAAAGGAAAAGTGAATCATTTACATTTAAATAGAGATTATAAAACAAATAATCACAGCTTTTGGCGCTTCTTTAAAAATAATAATTATAAACGTGAAAAAAGTTGGTTGTATTTATGTCGGCCAATTATCAGCACGTGGGATATAGGCCCTAAGTGGGGGGGGGGGGGGAGTGCCTTCCGTGGAGGTCTTTCTAAGGGAACCTAATCCGTATTAACACTTGGAGAACCAAGGTTCGAAGAAAACCACGAAAACTCCGAACGATTAGGCCGACGGGCGCGATTGGGATCGAACCCAGCCCCTCCCATCTACCAGCTTCGAGAGCAGAACCTCTCGGCCACTGGTGGGGCCAAAACATGAAAAAAGAACTGATATAAGTATTTTTAGTCAGAAATCCTCCATACGAAACAACTTTTAACCATATCAATGTAAAAAACTATGTAGAAATTCAGTCAGGCCAGGCCAGGCTACGATTTGAACTTTTTTCCAGGCAGGCACGAACTTTTTTTCCTATGGGTCGGTTCGGGACCGGCCCTAGATATTTCGACTCGTGCAGACCACCAGCATACTTTGAAAACAGGTTTAACGTAAAATCTATACGCTGCCTATTTTATGTCCAAAGGGGAGGCACTGTCTTATATCGACTTTTAATAATGTACAATTTGTAGATGATCCCTATCTTGCATTCAAAATGAGTCAAAAACTCGTCGCTCAGAGGCATGGATAAATGGTGTAGGTCACGAATTTTCGATTTTGATAACTCTGCGAATTTTGAAGATATCGAGATGAATTTTTTTGTGTTTAATTCAGGAATGGTTAAGGAAAATTTTCCTAATTGGGAATTTTACTCTACGGGGGCCGTATAAAAATTAAATTTTTGTATTTTCTCATATAGACCCCACATGGAGTTGAAACTTGTCTCATCAAATTTTGCACCTTTTTTTATGAAATTTTGCAATTGGAAGTATGTGCCCAGGGGCAATATTTAAGGAGATAGCCTATTGTTTCGATATTTATGAATCACCCTGTATATGTATATATATATACTTTTTTGTGTTTTACATGAGTTTTACTTGTTTCCTTTGCGTCATGAATATAGTAACAGTTGCCCTGAATGCTGTTGGATGTTGGATAACCCAGTTGAAGAGCGCCGCATTTCCAGTTAAAAGTATGGTGAATTCTGTAAATTTTTTAACATTACCAGGAATTCTTTTTCCCCCATCCCTTTAATTATCTATATCTGAAATTTGATGGCAATCCGACAACTAAATCAACGTAGAAGTGCTCAGTGGCGTAAACATAGGGAGTGTCCATGGAAATCAGATCTTCTCTGAACTTGGGAAAAAAATATGCAATTAAAAAAAAATCTTCATACGTTTTTATGTTTATGTATAAAAATGATCTTTCAAATCAATCTTCAAAATTATAATTTTGGTTTATTTGAACTACGAAAAATCAACTTTCTTGGTTTAGTCTTTGGTAAGATCATTATATCTTTAATTTCTATGATAAAGACTAACCTATACAAAGTTATCAAGTTTGGAATTTATGCTGCTTGCAAAACCTAACCAATCAAAAATTAAAGAATTAAAAAATCTAGAAATTCCTCTTGAATCCGAATTTTTAGGGACAGAATGGTGTTGAAATATATAAAATATATTATTCTAACCACCATTCTTTTTTTATACTAGATAACACAATCACTTAGCGGTTTATATATTAGTATCAACATTTACCAACGAATGACTGCATTGCCTTTTGAAAAGGCAGCTAAAAAGAATCTACAGCCACGTGCCGAGCGAGATTTATTGAATAAGTTTTCCTGTGGAAGAGGTTATTTCTATTTGAATATTTATATTTCAATAAAATGTTCTATCTGGATGTCCTAAAAGTGTAAAGGAAAAAATCATAAATATTATACCAATGAAGCAAATAAACAGTTAAATCTCAAAATAAAATCCTGCATGTTTTAAAAACAGTAAAGAGTTCCCAATGAGGTGTTGTCCCAATGAGGTTTGTCAATGTTGATGAAGAAGAAATAAAATAGAATCTATATAAGTGTCATAGGCTTGGACAATCAGATAAAAAATTGCAAATAGTCAGGATATCAAATTGACACTGAGGACACATGGATGCATCCTGCCATAGTAAAAGATGTTTGTGGGTGATTCTTGAATGTCCAATTCTCAGACGAGTCAGAAGAACATCTGTTTTCCTTGGATAACTCGGAAGTGAGGTCATGATTGTTGGTTTAATATGATGCAGTTTATTATTGGATTCTAAATCCCAATTTTCTTGTCTTTTATTCTAAATAAAATGATTTATAAGTAGTTTAACGTGTGGACTGGACCCTCATCCGTTTTCTCATTTCCAAGAATACCCATGTGCCCAGGTACACAGCAAAATAAAATATTATAGCCACTTCTTTTCAATTCACTATAAAAATCTAGGATGGCTAAGACATAAGGATGCTTTGTAAATGATTTAATTGCGCCAATAGAACTATTTGAGCCTGTATAAATGATTAAGGATGTGTTAGGATAGACATGGATGAGAGTATAGGATGCTGAGGCATAAGGGTGCTTTTTAAATGATTTAATTGCGTTAATAGAACTATTTGAGTCTGTATAAATGATGAAGGATGTGTTAGGATACACATGGATGAGAGTATGGGATGAGACTATGCATGGGCACCCTGCATTTTCTTTATCACCGAATGGATTAATTGAAGCGTTATCCACAGTCAGATTTATAGTTCAGCTGAAAATAAAGATATTTTTAAAATCTTTTATCAGTGGCAGTTTAAAATTTATTCCACGATAGCAAATTTCTATTTCTTATAAATGCAAAGTATTTGGTTAAATCTAAACACAGTTTCTGGTTATACGTTTAACACAATTTCACTCGTTTGCTTTACAGGTCAAATAAAGCAAGCAATAAGACAAAAAATAATGATTAGCCTAATTATGCAAATGTAAAGTTCCTACCTTTTTTTTAAAATCAGAATAATTTGAATTAGGATCACCCTGTATAGAATAAAAATATACTCTAATCATAACGATTGTTTTATATTCCTAACATTTGTAGTTTCAGAGAAAATTACATATAAAATTAGAATATTTAATATGATGGGGAATAAAAGTTAAACTAAAAAGGGATTATTTTGAAATTGTTATTTGTTTCGAAAAAATTAAAACTTCATGCAATTTTTGGAAGGTTAAAGAGCAAAACTCTTTTTTAAAAAAATACCTTTTTTAAATCATTCTATGTTTTTATCACCAAAAAAATTAATTAAAGCGTTCTCCGTTGATACTTTTGTAATTCAACTGAAAACAAAGACTTTTTTTAAAACTTTTATCGTTTCACTTCACTAGTTTAAATAAATCAAGCATCCATAAAAGAAAAAAAATGACGATTCTAATTGAAAGGCTAATTTAAAGTTTCTACATTACTTTAAACAGAATAACTTCTAGTAAGGGCCATCCAGCTAGTTAAAGTATGAAATATGTTACTCCTAACCATAATATTTTTTATCATCTTAACATTTACAGCTTCAGAGAAAATGGCGTACAAAATTAGAAATTTTCCCATGGCGGTAAAAATAAGTCAACTAAAAATAAACTTTTTTGAAGAAATGCTTTCTAAAAATTCAAACTTTATGCAGTTTTTGAAAGTTTAAAGAATTTAGCTCTTAAAAAAATGCTTTACTTTTTAAGTCATTACATGCCCTTCATCACCAAAAAGATTAATTAAAGCGTTCTCTATAGACAGATTTGTAATTCAGCTGAAAAGCAAAGATTTTTTTTTTTTCTGTTATCGGTGGCATTTTAAGATTTATTCCAAAACAACAAATTTGTATTTGTGAAAAGTACAAAGTATTTGGTTAAATCTAAATACAGTTTCTAATTATGTTTAACACAACTTCATTCGTTTGCTTTATAGTTCAAATAAATCAAGTATGCATATGCGAAAAAAATAATAATGAGTCTAATTGAAATGCTAATGTAAAGTTTCTGCATTACTTTTTGTTTAAAAAGAAGCCAAAAATATTCCCAAGCTATACATATATGTTTTACACTAAAAAGAAATTGCTATTCTTCCTTGCGCGCATAAATTCCTTTGGTCCCCTAAGTTATTAGCATATTATATTCAGTGTATAATTAATAAGATCGGGGAGAGAGGTTGAACAAACTGTGCATAATGCATGAAGGTGGTGTCACTTCCTTCACCACATCTGATTCAATTTGTTGATTGTGTCTCTTGAATTTTACCTTCATTCCTGACTAATTGAATTCTTGATTCTCGGCTTCCATGTCACGGAACTGGAGAATGACGTCATATACTCCTGCGACTTTCTCAAAGAAAAAAAAAAGAATCCAAGTGGTTACTAGTGATGGTGGTGGGGAGGGGGTTAAATTAGGAAAGAGAGCATAAAATATCTCGGATTTAGCATGAAAAGTTTTGAATGTAATACATTAGAGGTTTTTTTTTAATTTAAATTTTATGTGTATTGATGTATTTCGCTGATGTTTTTTGTGGGATAATTAGCTATTTAATTCAAGACTTTTAAATCGCATTTTTGAAGAATGATGAGTTAAAATTTGAGTTCGCTTAATAAAGAAAATCCCTCATAGCACCGTGAGTCTGTGATTAAAATATGACCAAAATATGATCGATCCTCTAGTTGTCACTTGACTTGGAAGTGACTAAGTCACTGTAATGTTCGATCCTTTTCGCTCGCTGTCCGTTTGTGACCGCTGCAAATGACAGAAAAATCAATCGCGTCGGCGATTTACATTAGAGTCTCTAAATGACAATCACTTGAGAGCCATTATGTGATTAATTAACAAGTCACAATTTGGTCACGCTGTGACTATATGTGATGTCGCTGTGACTTCTCATAGACAAATTGCACTATTAGAAATTAGTATGCGATTTGGCGTGTCATTTTTATAATTCTTTTTCCCACTTGACAGCGTGTTGTTTGTGTAATTTGTCTGATTCAGTCACAAAAAATCAGTTTCATCACAACATGAAAGAAATTTTCAAATATTATTTTTGAGATTCAAAGAATTGAGTAGCCTTTTTAATTTTTCGATAAATGTAATTCATCATTGGCTATAGTTGATTGCTATTGCTAACTTGATGAACACTTCAACGTGATTTTCGAATGAAACTTTGTGTTTTCTCAAAGATGCTTTGATATTTTACTTTTAAGAACAAATGAAAAAAATCTCTTTTATTCTTTGGAACCTAAATATTAGATATTTTAAATTTCAAACATGGAATGATGAAAATGATTTCGTGATTGAGTCAGAAAATAATATGTTTGATTTTTGCAACAGGTATTTAGCAAGAAAAATCTTGACGCAATTTTGGTAAACATAAGGAATAGGGGATAATTGTCACACGGGATACTTTGTTTCTTACTCTTAAAATTATGATTATAGTTAAAAACGTAAACATGCTCACACAAAAAGAGAAAGTCCAAAAGTAATCACCCAGATGTATAGCTACTTAAAATAATACAAACATTTTATAAAATTCAACAGGGTTAAAACAAAACTACGTACTTCAGATTTAATTTTAACATCCTAGAGGAAGTGAGTAACTCCACACGTTATTGAATTTAGTGATTAAGAAACAACATACACATCATAACTGTAACGTATGTTTGATGGATATATATCAGCATGCATCATGTGCCGAACTTTGTTTAATGTGGCAGCGGACCGCAACAAGTATTGTTTCTTGGCGGTTTTTTATTTCCCTTTCCGCGATCTTTGTGACTTTTAACCCTTTCGGCCCTGACTTTTTTCTTAAAGTCCAAAAAAATTAAAACTTTTTTGTTTGTTTGCTATTTCAAAGCTAGATGGCGCTACTTGTCCACCAAAAAGTCAAAATATAGAAAGCACATACGTGATTATGAGGTTTTTACGTATCTGCAAGGCATTATTTATAGTTTAAAGCATTTTAAAAGTAAGGAACACATTTGTGACCGCCAGGGCCGAAAGGGTTAAAGCTCCATAGTTTTTCTCATAGTTTCTCATAGTTTTTTGGTGCTCATTTTTATACAGCAATGCCGACCTTTTCTTTCTGGTGACAAGCTTTATGACTCAAAACTAGAGGCCTCCACAGGCCGACATTTTCAAGCCCGGATGCGGCCTGGCATGTTTTGTTTCGAAGTTCATGGCCCCGTCAGGTTTAGCCCTACTCAGTTTCTACAGCAGAAAAAAAATCTTAATCAGCCATATTCCGCAATTAAAATTCCTCCAAAAGAATATTGCAGAAATATTTATGATAAAATTTTAAAGTACGGCTTTTTTATCTTTATATTTGTCTGCTAGCTATGGAATACGGAATAACAATCTTAATGCCGACTTAGATATTTACACATATGAAGACTCATTAAATACATATACAGGGTGATTCAGAACTCTTTTTCAATGATCGACATGTAGGTTAAGAAGACGATACCCAGCAAACACACGATTTCTGACCGCATGGCTGTTTCGTCGGGGTCAACGTGAGTTAAGGCCATTTGTAGACAAACAATACAGTACCGTAAGTAACGCGCCGCTAATTACGGCAGCTATCGCGGAAAAGATTGCGGATCGGCTGCGAAAAAACTGTTGCATTTATTTTGCCGGCAAACAATTGAGGGCAGGTTTCTGGCAAACATGTAATGCTCCACCATCATTTAGAAAGTAGAGGGCTAATATTACCTAACTTGCATATTTATTTAAAAAGAGGAAATGTATTTTTTCTTCATTTTTTTTTAAGTAAGCTTAATTATTTTAAATGTTGGTTTTAGTAAAAATATAGATACCTTAAGATTTATATTCAAAGCAGTAAAATATATTAGTTATTTTTATTTTGTTTTAAAATATTTTTATAAATAATAAAATAATATTTCCAAAGTATGCTTCGATACCTTTGCATGGATATATTTTTATTCTCACGCTAGAAACAATGAATGTATTATTTTTCCATTTCTATTGATTTTAATTATTGAAATAAACAGAATACAAATTCATAGTAAATACATTTGAATCGGAACAACATATGGGAATGCATATTCAGGGTTCTTACGTATTCAGGGATTCAGGGGATTTTAGGTGTTTTAATACTAGAAATTTCGTAATGTACTGGTCGCTATATCTGAAGATAGAAAATTTTTCATTAAATACAGCAAATATTTCTTTACGAAAATTCTGATAAAATGTCCTTGAAGTGTACGAACCCTGATATTATACAAAACATCTACAGAAATTTAATAATAAGTGTGAATTTATATTTTTTTTTTTTCAAGTTCCACGAAAAGAAAATATTTTTCATAAACAAAAGAAAAAAATATCAGTTTAATTGTTCCAGCAAGCAATTATTGTTGAACGTGAGAGAGTAAAAAAAAAAAAAAAACGGAAATTAAGCTATTTCTGAAACATAAATTTTTAATAGCATTTGAAATACATTTTCGTAAAAAGTAAAATATTTGGAAAATAAATTTAAAGTTCTGAATTCAGTATAAAGGAAAAAATAAACCTTTTTTTAAATTAAATGCCTAGCAATTTAGGTATATTTATTTGTTTTATTATCAACATTTTACTAATAAAATTTACAGATAAAGCCATATATTGTTTTCCATATGTATAAAAATAGTAAACTCAATGTCAGACACACGAAAACCGATGTTAAATAAAGCGATAGGACTGCAGAATAAATTATATTCTTTTATTATTATTATTATTATTATTATTATTATTATTATTATTATTATCTGGGTTCGTGTCACGGTCTTTACTCATTTTCATTCAAATAAAAAATTAATTATCATAAAATTTAGAACATGTTTGATTGGGTGTTCATTTGCTTATACCAAAAAATGAGAAATGCTATTCGATTTTTCTTGCATCTGAATAAGAATATATTTAAATTTATGTTTTTATAAATGAAAATGATTTCGTCAGCATAAGTCGAAAAACATATGATATGTATGTATGTATTTTGCCCTTTATTATGAGAGAAAATAATTTTCTTATGTAAAATTGACTTCTGCAGTGTATCACGTTCTCATATTTTGCTAAAATCTGAAAAGAAAATATGTCTGCATTCGGCCATACTAACATATGTAGATATAAGTGGAAATTGTGATTTGTGCTAAAATATGGATATGAAATGAATCACGGAAAAAAGCGCACCGGAAAAAAGCGCACGGAAAAAAGCGCCCCGGAAAAAAGCGCCCCGGAAAAAAGTGCACCCGGAAAAAAGCGCCCCGGAAAAAAGCGCACCTTTTTACAAATCACATATTAAATAAGTCTGATAATAATACACAGGGTTAACCTCAGAATATAAACACCAGATTGAGATGATTTTTTGAAATCTGGCGTCTTGCTCCCTCGGTACGGAGAGGCTGTGGGGGGGGGGGGGTCTTTAAAAGGTATCTCAAAACCTGCATTGCCTCGATGATGATAAAATTTTGTAAGGTATGCAGAATCAGAATATAAACATCAGGTACTTATATATACAGTGAAACCTCCCTGTGTGACCACCTCCATTAAGCGACCAACTCCCTGAACGGCCATTTTTTCATGGAACGAAATTTATTCCCATAGGCTCAATACTAATTTTACCTCCATTCAGAGACCATCCCAGTTGAACTCCCTCCATGAGCGACCAATTTTTTTTGAAGAAAATGAAACAGATTTTCTAAGGTACGCAGAATCAGAATATAAACATCAGGTACTTATATATACAGTGAAACCTCCCTGTGTGACCACCTCCATTAAGCGACCATTTTTTCATGGAACGAAAGTTATTCCTATAAGCTCATTACTAATTTTACCTCCATTCAGAGACCATCCCAGTTGAACTCCCTCCTTGAGCGACCAATTTTTTTTTTTTTAAATGAAAGAAATTCCGTTTTTTCCAGGTCGCTTGAAGAAGGTTTTATTAAGAAAATAATTCCGGAGAGCTCATTATTCATCAGGCGGTGGGGGGGGGGGGGGGCTTTAAAAGGTATCTCAAAACCTGCATTGCCTCGATGATAAAATTTTGTAAGGTACGCAGAATCAGAATATAAACATCAGGTACTTACATATACAGTGAAACCTGCCTGTGTGACCACCTCCCTGAACGACCAGTTTTTCATGGAACGAAATTTATTCCCATAGGCTCAATACTAATTTTACCTCCATTTAGAGACCATCCCAGTTGAACTCCCGCCATGAGCGACCAATTTTTTAAAAAGCAAATGAAACAAATTCCGTTTTTTCCAGGTCGCTTGAAGAAGGTTTTATTAAGAAAATAATTCCGGAGAGCGCATTATTCATCAAACTTCTAAACTAAGTTTAGATTATTTTTAATTCCGGTAACCTTTAAATGTTTAAACCCCTTTGTGCCTTTTTAGGCAATGAATTTTACTCTGATGACAAATTAGGAATGACTCTCTTGCCCTATTCTTTAAGGAAACTCTCAAAGAAATAGATAAATTAATGATATAGTCATTATTTGTTTCCGTCCAAAAAACATTGCATTTATTTACTGAACTTCGAAAAGAAATAAAAGTTATAAATTATAAAACTGTAAAATCAAAGCAAAGGTCAATGTATTCATTTTTTAAACTCTATAGTAATTAACTTATGTAATTAACTTTTGTTTTGATACTTAAAGTTTTATATTTTTTCCTAATGTGAAAACTAAATTTTAGTAACGTTAATTGTTACTTTTTTTCAACAATTAAAATCTAGATTTAAACAGGACCTTCAATAAAAGGCCAACTCTCGGAGCGACCCATTTTTATTGGAACGGAACGTGGTCGCTTTTGGGAGGTTTTACTGTATACATATATATATATTTAGTCTCCCTTATCCTTCTGGAGTACGGCTGTGTGTGTGTAGGGGGGGTGGGGGGTCTACAAAATCCGAATCTATTACGGTTTTAGACGATAAAATTTTGGATCAGGATAAAATCAGGATGTTTTCTAAGTATATAAACATCTAATTGGATGAGTTTCTTTTAATTTGGCCCTTTCCCTTCTACTTGGCGGGAGGGGGGGGGGGATTACAAAAATCTACGATTACCTTCCTCATAAAACTGTACAAGAGTCCATTAACATTTTATATAACTTCCGCCCCCCCCCCTCCACACACTCACACACACACTAAATTTGATAAAAAAAACTTAATATAAGACCCCCCCCCCCCCCCCAGTGATCAAATTGTCAGAACGGTTTGTTCTTTTAAGGGTGTTCTCAAATCCAAAGAGGCAACTTTCTGACATAAATTTTAATTTATTTTTGTTCGAAAATGCATGAAACTGGCAGGGGTTGTTGTTCAGAAACTATGTAATTGGGCTGTTTTTTCCATTTTTTTTTTTTTTTTTTTTGCAAATGCAATAGATCTTTCAGAAAATAATGTTCAAAACACTAACTTTCACTGTATTTTCAAAAAACTATTCTGCCTTTACCGAAAAATGGATCTGGATTACACAGTTTCTGCATAAGAGAACTTGACAATTTTTGTGAACAAAATAAAGTGAAAAATATATTAGAAAGCAGGTAGTTTGGATTTGAAAATAGACTTAAAAGCAAACTTGCATTTTAATACATAAATTTGGAAACTTTTATTAACATTTGTTTCAGAGTGATATCATTTTTTATCTATTTTAAGTCACATCTATTTCGGGATTAAAACTTATGAAATACAAAACATTTCTAATGTTAAAAAAAAAAAAAAACATTAGTTTTTTTTATTCTATCTCCATTAACCTTTAAAAAGTAATGATATCAAAATAGGTTTAATGTTCTCAGCACTTAATCTTATGTCTCTAAGAATGTTATACGCATGGATCTTGGAAATAATATCAAATCTTGAGTGACGCTATGCTATTAATTAATATGTATACAGTCGAACCTCGTTAACATGAACCTCAAGGGGAATCAAAATTTTGTTCATGTTAACAGTAATTCATGTTATCAGTATCAAATCTTTGTATTTGTTTTTATAGGGGACTGTGAAAACAATTCATGTTAAAAGTAATTCATGTTAAGCGTGTTCATGTTAACGAGGTTTGACTGTATATGCATTATTTATTTAATCCTTTTTTTTTTCTATTTATAATCGCAGATGCAAATTTATGTTCAATATGAAAAGATGTATAGAAGTTTATTCGCTGATGCGTTTTCATTCACATCTCTCATAAATTCAAAATATGAGTTTTAAAAGATATGATATTAAAGTTCAAATGACATCTTGATGTGACATTAAAAGGTTTGTTTTAAGATTCAATTTAAATTATTTTTGGTTTTTTCTTCTACAATATATTTACACAACCAGTTTTCTTTTCTAGAAAAAATAAAATCTTGTGCCCATAGGCGTAGAATTATATGGGCACTGGGGTCCTCCGCCCCCCCCTCCCCCTCCTCTCCAATATTTTTTTAAGATGGGATATATTTTTTTGCCAATTGATATAGAAAAAAAAATTCAGATTTTGCAATTTATAACAATTTATAAAATTTAATTTATAATATTTTCAGTAGATAATTTTCTTTCTCTGTTTACTTTTATTCTTTGTAAACATATAGAACAAACTAGGGCAACTTTTAGCATGGCGTTTATTTTCGCAATTTTAAAGCTTCGCGAGTCGGATAACAACTGTTGCTAAGGCATCTTTTTAGTATTTTTACCCTCTTTTCCCGAGACAAAAGAAGGAAAATTTCTTTGTTCAATTTCCCTCTTCTGCCTTTCCCAAAACTCATGTACTTAGCAAGTTTTCCAAGAAATTACTAAAGCTGCGTACACACTATCCTTCTAACTGTAATCAGTGTCGGCTTCGTTTGTTCTTGCCACGCGGTGTCTTTGATTTTTAACGACTTTAGCAGGAAAGGGACTGATGTCCAGCAAAAGAGGAACCTTTCCTTCAAGTAGAGTCGAGCTCCTTATCTCCTGACCCATTGTTGATTCCCCTCATTCTTTTGTCAATAAACCGCAGATGGGTTCAGAATAAAAGCTTTTCCAAGAATACTGGACAAGCAGGCAAAATACGCGTGAGTACGCAGCCTAACAAGCACAGGGCCGTCCCCCACTGTTTCGTCTGAAACCTACTCTTCCGAATGACATTGACCTTTACCCATTGACCTAGTATCTTTCAAGAGTATTTTGCATAAGTGACAATAACGAATTATTTTTAGATCTTTTCCTCTCCTGCATAAAATCCCTGTTAAAAGAGACAAAGAAGTTGTTTTTTTTTTCTCAAAACGTCTGTTTTATCATAAACTTTTATTTGAACATTATAAGAAGATTTTAGGAAATGTAATATTTAGGAAATGTTCTGAACACTTTAGATCTTCATTTAGTCGAAATTAAGCATAGGGTATGAACTAATAATTAGAATAAAATTTTAAAGAAATGCGCAAAAAAGGGGGGGGGATGCTTAGGGCCCGACTAGCAAGTTTCTATGCCCAAGGCACTTTCAATTTTTCGTGCCCCTTTAGATTGGTTGATTTACTGTCACTAGGTTTTTTTTTTGTTGTTGTTTTTTTTTTTTTTACATGTTACACATTTGCCAACTCAAAATATTAAGTTTTCCGGGAAATTGAAAAACAGTTCCAGGAATAAAAATAAAATATTTTCTCTATTATTTATGGAAATGTGAGTTTTTTACCATATACTGAGACATATTTTTGTCATTTCATGTTATTAATATCTCAAATATCACATTTTTTCACAATTATTTTATTTTAGTTTGAAACGAGTTTGATGTTTGAAAGTTAATTTTTTGTCAAGTGCGGCGTTTACACCATGTACGGCGTTTACGATTTTTTGTTTTTTCGGGCGCGTAAAATTTGGATAAAATTAAAATTCCTCAAGACTGTTCTCAAGTCCATTGCTCAACAATGCGAAACATCCTGATTTTGCCGATAATGTAAAGTGTGACATTTCCGATGATGATACTGAACCATACATACAGAGGTACAAAGAAAATTAACAACTCTTCCACTCGGATATTGACGACTCAGATTTTGCGGGCTTCGAATAGAAACTAAAAGAGGACTAAAGTGGATATGACGTAAAAAGTGTCATAAAAAGCGTGCTAAGTTGCGCCGACCTCTTATGCGTCCCAACCTCTGAATGATTTTGATACCAATTGACGTCTCCTTAATTTAAAAATTACATAAAAATGTTTAAAATCAGATTTAAATATTTTAAATAAAATTCTAGAGTATTAAGTTATTAAAAGTGAGGCACCCTTACGCTGTTCAGAAAAGTTTCGTTAAAGTTAGGTTAATGAGACACTGTCCACAGAAGTAGCGTTCCCGCAGGTGCGGCGCTTACGACGGGTGCGCCGTTTCTTCCATAAAATACGGTAACTGGAATGCAGAAACGTGAGAATAACTAAATGAAACAAGTCGGAAATTGCTCGTCAAACGTGGCAAATGAGGTGCGTTCGCACTATAACTAGTTTTATAATTATTTTTTGTACCCCATATTGTACTCAATGTATATATTTTTTAATTTCATAAGTGCATAGTCTATAACATCATTAAAATGCACTTGCAATAATTTTTTTCCCATTCCCCGTAATGCAACGGTAAACTTTTGACTGTCCCTGTAATTAAACTATACATCCGATTTTCATAAAATTTGAAATGGCTCGACAAAACTTTGCAACAATTATATATTTAAATTTTCAGACCATTCGGAAGGCTCTAACATCATTAAAACGCACTTGCAATATTTTTTTCCCATTGGCCGTAATGAAACGGAAAACTTTTGACTGTCCCTGTCATTAAACTATACATCCGATTTTCCTAAAATTTCAAATGACTCGACAAAATTTTGAAACAATTATATATTTAAAATTTCAGACCATTCGAAAGGCTGTAACATCATTAAAATGCATTTGCAATAATTTTTCCCATTGGCCGTAATGTAAAGAAAAACTTTTGACTGTCCCTGTAATTAAACTATGCATCCGATTTTCATAAAATTTAAAATGGCTCGACAAAATTTTGCAACAATCATACATTAAAAATTTCAAACCATTCGGTTGGGTAGTTTTTGCTCTGTTATATGCGGACAGACAGACGGACGGACGGACGGACTGAACGACGACTATAGGTGCTACGTATTTATATAATTACGAACGCACCTAAAAAGGATCCTAAAAATGAAGATCGGATTAAAAGGAAGCAATTTATTAACAATTTGGGGCATAAAAGCCTCAAGGTACCGGGCCCCAGGCGGCGAAGATTTTAACTGGAATGTAGAAGTGGGGTAATAACTAAATGGTGAGATAGACTAAAAAACGAAGATCGGATAAAATGTGGAAAGTTATTAACAATTTAGGGCATAAAAACTTAAAGGGCCTTTAAAAAATTAAAAATCTGTGCCTCAGGTGCATCAGGACCTGTCTTGGACTATCATCCCTTAAATTTTCGGACTTGTACATGCGATACCTTTCATTAGCCATCGCGAACAGACACACACACACGCACAAAGAGAGAAACTTTCTTTTTTTAGTACAGATTTCATTATTTAAATAGCTTTACACACATCCTTATTTTATTACAATTTCTATATTCATGGATTTTTCCTTTTGTACTATTTTCTAAAACTCAATACGTACGTGATAAATTGTTTAAAATGCTCACATTAATTTATTTAATGTGGTTCTCACATTCCCAACTCCACAACGCAAAACTTACTGACGCATTTTCAGTCAAATTTTAAACGGGTATAAAATTGACAGTAGTTCCTTTGAATTTGAGAGCAGCCTTAATAAGATTTATCATATTTTGCACAAAATTGACTTTTTAAATTAAAAATGAGAAATTTTAGTATACACGTTTAGAACATTTAATTCATTAATCAAGATACGGATTGAATTAGAAAAGTAAATTTTCTGAAATTTTTGAAGTGTTGAATTTTTTTTTAATCAGTAAAAATTGTTTTTTCGTAATAAAAATTTATCTCACAATTACATTTTCTAACAAAATTAGACTGTTCTGCCCATTACTAGCTTGTCAACTTCGTGCAGACTCCGCTAAAAATATGCTGATTTGTTCTCATTTGAAAAGATTACCTGATTGCAGAAGTTTGATTACGAAACATTTATTTAATAAAATTTATCATTTTTTGTACAAAAATTGACTTATTTCAGTCAAACTGAAAATTTTTGGCATACACATTTAGAACTTTTAGTTCATTGTCTTTGTTGAACTTATAAAAGTAAATTTTCTGAAAAGTTTGAAAAGGCTACATTTATTTTTATTTTTATTTGTTTAAATGAGGAAAAAATATTTTTTTGTAATAAAATTTTATTTCACAGTTACATTTTCTAACAAAATTAGGAGGTTCTGCCCCTTCGAGCTACGTGCCCGAACCTCACTTGAAGCAGACCCCACAGTCTTTAAAAACATACTAATTTGCTGTGTTTTAAAAAGATATTTTGATTACGAAAGATTGGGTGATAATATTAGAGGTCTGCACGGGCCGACATTTCCAGGCCCGGCCCGAATCAGAGAAAAAAAAATTAGGCCCGGCTCGGCCCGTACAAAAAAAAATATTGGCTCGGCCCGGTAAAAATGTTGAAAGTTCGGCCCGAGCCCGGCCCGAAAAAAAGTCAAAATCTCGGCCCGAGCCTGGCCCGGCCCGAGTGAATTTCTACAAAACATTGATTTTTATGTCGATTTCGTTAAAAGTTTTTCTCGTACGAGGAGATCAAGCCAAAAATATTTATCTTAACTTTTCTTTTCATGTTTATAATCTTCATTTTTATAGAAGTGCCGCAGGGTGCGATATTTATTTTTTTTAACGAATCTCTATTTCTTGTATGTAAATGTTTCAGTTATCCTTAATATTGTTAATCCATATTCCATGTATTGAAGTGTTAAATATCTGAAAAATGCTATACAGTAAAATCTAAGAGTGAATTGCAGAGAAAAAAAAATGCGTTATATACAAGTTCCCTTCTTAGCAAGTGTAAATGTATTATATATTATTTTCTTACGTAGTATATTAATTTTGTTTGTTATTACGTTTTATAATTTTCTTACGTAGTATTAAGTAGTATATTAATTTTGCATGGATCAACATGTTTTTCAGTTTAAAACAAGATTCCGTCATAGACAGGTTCTTTTTCACACGTTTTACTATATTTTAATTTAACTATATTTTAATAAGTGTAGAAATCTAATACTCTTTAAAAAGAATGAATTTGAATGTTTAATTGTAGAATAATAGCGATTTAAAAATGTATGCATTTTTTGACAAAAAAATTTGTGCCGAGCCTAATTTTACTGACCTTTGAATGGACCAGGCCATTCCAAGACAATGATTTTCATACGGGGTTGGTGAAAACTAGGAATGAAAATTTTGGGCTATGAAGATTAGGAATGAAACCAGTACCCGGGTGTGTGCAGAAAAAATAAGTTAGGCCCGGCCCGGCCTGAACCTTCAGGAAAAAAGTAAGGCCCGAGCCCGGCCCGTAAAGAATAGTGACTAGGCCCGGCCTGGCCCGAGTGCCGTGAATGAAAATAGGCCCGAGCCCGGCCCGTGCAGATCTCTAGATAATATCACGATCAGTAGGCATTTTCTGTAATCGCGTTGCTCTGAAGTTCCCTTTGGCTAGGAATTTTTTTGGTTTCCAAGACCTCATCTACTGTTGTCGCAACAGCTGACGGTTGTTTTCGTGTTCGATTAAGTAAGATCTATCAGACATTTGAAAATCAGCTTGTTTAAAATTATTAAGTGAAAAATTGCTTCAATCATAAAATTTTGTAAGGTACGGAGAATCAGAAAATAAACATCAGGTACTTATATATATATATTTAGTCTCCCTTGTTCTTCTGGGGTGCGGTTGTGGTGAGTGGGATCTACAAACTCCGAATCTCCGACGATAAAATTTTGGCAGGATATTTTCTAAGTATATAAACATCAGATCGGATTATTATTATTATTTTAATTTGCCCTTTTCCTTCCTCCCAGGCGCGCAGGGGGGGGTGGGCATTACAAATATCTATGACTACCTTTCTCATAAAACTGTACAAAAAGCCATTATCATTTTATATACCCTACCCCCCCCCCCCCCAAATTGTATAAAAAGCTGAATATAAGACCCGAAATTTTTAAATTGGTATAACCAGTGATTAAATTGTCACAACGCCCTGAAATTTTGTGTGCGTGAGCAACGTGATATAATTTTACAGTGCAAATTGTTCGTTTCTTTTTAACCGAAGCCCCCTAAATTTTAATACAGCGCAACTATAAGGGAGCCATCGAGAACCACAAGTAACATAATTGTTTTAATGGCGGAGGGGGGAGGGCTCTGTTGAATTATTATAGAAGCCCTGTATTTTAATGTATCATAAATATAAGGTTCTGACAACTTTAAATATTCATAGCTGATACATAAAATCAAGGGGCATAAAATCTCGGTCGAGTTCGTTAATGGGCAAAATCGGACCAAGGGTGTGGAAATAGGGAGGGGTTTTGAGAAAAACGAAACTTCTTAATTATAATACATATCGTCTCAGTTTAAATTTACTATTACTTCTAAAAAATGGGTCAAAAATTTATGTATGACAGATTTTTGATAAAACCAAAAATGGGCCCAACGGGAGAAAAAAATAGGGTTTTGGGGAAGAAAATTCATAACTTCGCCAATTCTCAAGATGTAAAATCCAATTAAATTTATTATAAATTGCCTTGACAAGTTTTTCACAGCACCAATTCTTACCGAAAAATAATAATAATAATAATAAAATAAAAACGAAAACAAAAAGGGGGAGTTGAAGAAGAAAAAAATCCATAACTGCGTCAATTCACAAGATATCAAAACCGCATGAATTTATTATATATCTTCTTAATATTATCTACAATTTTTATATTGACAAGTTTTTGATAGATCAATTCGTGCAGCAAAAACAAATTAAAAATACATAGAAGTTGAAGAAAAAAAATCGTATTAAGGATGTACTGAAATCCAAACTGCTTATTTTCTGACTCATTTTTAAATTCAGTTTTGCTTGCAAGCGCATCCAATTGGTAGATTGTCTTATTCAGAAACTAGATAATGTGCCATAATGGAAGATTTTTTGATAGAGGCAGAATATATTTTAAAAAATTATGTCAAAGTGGGCATTTTGAACAGAAATTTTCGAATCGATTGTGTTGGAAACGAAAAATATTGTTCTACTGAGAAAGTAATTGTTTATAAATAAAGTTATAATTAATTGAACGAAAAATAAAAACAAAGGTCGCTTATAAATCTCTTAAACAATCACGTCAGCAAGTTTCATGTTTTTCCTTTGAAAAATAAATCTGAAAATGTGTTAGAAAATTTTGATTTGTTGAACATGGAAAAATATTTTTGAATATTGCCTTAACATGATTCTGACTAACATGAGCTCTTATATAAAAACATTAAAACACATCTTCATTAAAAACTCATCAAAAGCGCCCAGATAAAATTGTTAAATTTGGTTTATCTCTAATCATGATTTAGTTTTTTTGGTGAAATTAGTACTTAACTTCGAAATCTACCTGCGCCTGTCGGCCAAGCCCGCAGGGATTTTTTTTTTAAATAAAAACTTGCTTATAAAAGAAAATGCTTAAAATTTAATCATATATGTTTAACCCAATTGTATGGTATTAGAATTATTATTAGTATTATTTTGAAAATGCGTATAAAGAGGTTTTAAGATTGTAAATAATACATAGTAGTTTATTACTGTGTATTAGATTATAATTTATATACAGTGTGTCCACGTATAACCTGACCGACCTTTATTTTCGCAACCGTTGGTCATAGATGCATACTTCTAGTTACAAAAATGGTCAAAATTACTTGCAGAGTTAAGAAAAAAAAAAAAAAAAAAAAAGTTTGAAGCGAAAAAACAATTTAGTGAAGAATTACAGAATCTAAATTTTTATACGGTCCCAGGTCCTATAAGTTATATTTAGTAAAATTTCCCTGTTACACTGTGAAGTAAGGCAAGAAAAGTCCCGTTATTCTACGATTAAAATTGACCGAGTTCAAAGCTGGAGTATATTTTTTGTTGCACATTAGGGGTCATTCACAAATTTAATAGAAATCTAATTTTGTCAGATATTTTAAAGAAATGGTTGAGAATAAAATTAGGATTGCAATATAAATTTGAAATATTTAATCATTCTGATGTATTACTGCAAAATGTACAGTTTGTACTGAACATTATAAGAGGATAAAAATAACAGATTTTTTGTTAAATAAAATGATTAAAAACAACAGCCTCAATTCTTTACAAAATGATACATATTTTATAAGGCTGTTAGATAACACTGTCTTTCAAAATTTGGGTTGTGGTATGTTTCTTTGGTTTTGAAAATTGTTTCTTATGCATTTTTTAGCACTGAATCCGAAAATGGCCTTCATTTTAAACCATCACGTCAGGAATTTTCTCAAATCGCAAATTTCAAAGTTAAAAGGCTAAAAGTTAAAATTCATCCCCCCTCCCCTCCCACCCTCATCGGACAACCGAGCTGTTTAGCTGTAAGAAACCCAGTATAAGCCAAAAAATCTAATAAATTATTGAATTAAATAAAATTAAACTGAATAAAAAAGTCTTACATCTATTTTATAGTATCAGATTTTTCGTAGTTTATTTACCTTGAAATTTACGATTTGCGAAAAATCTTGACATAATGGTTAAAAGTGAAGATAATTTTTTGATTCAGCGTTAAAAAATCCATAAAATAGCAGCATTAGATTGAAATATCATTTTTAAAGCGAATGCATTTTATGCCCGATAAGAATTTGCTTTTTACAAACTAGTTGTACTTATTTTTTAACAAACATAATCATTTAAGCTTATGTAAATACGTATTTAAAGCATTTTTCGTTTATTCATCAGACAAAATACCCATAGAAACTTTACAAATTATTTTCATCTTAAATTTCAATGCTTTTTTACACAGTTTTAAAGATTTAGAATTAATTTAAGAAATTTAGCATTTAGATCAATCAATTACCTATTGAGTTATAAGGGATTTCGATCACGTGACAAACCTTTCGCCCGCTCTTGAGACTCTTTCTTCCTTCCTCGGAAATTCGGTTCCAAACGCCCACTTTGACATTATTTTCTGAAAGATCTATTGCATTTGCAAAAATATGGAAAAAACAGCTCCATTACATAGTTTCTGAACAACAACATCAGCCAGTTTCATGCATTTTCGAACAAAAATAAATTAAAATTTATGTTAGAAAGTTGCCCCTTTGGATTTGAGAACACCCTTAAGAGAACAAACCGTTGTGACAATTTGATCACTGAAGTTTTTTATCAAATTTAGTGTGTGTGTGTGTGTGTGGAGGGGGGGGGGGAAGTTATATAAAATGTTAATGGACTCTTGTAAAGTTTTATGACGAAGGTAATCGTAGATTTTTGTAATCCCCTCCCTCCCGCCAAGTAGAAAGGAAAGGGCCAAATTAAAGGAAACTCATGCAATTAGATGTTTATATACTTAGAAAACATCCTGATTTTATCCTGATCCAAAATTTTATCGTCTAAAACCGTAATAGATTCGGATTTTGTAGATCCCCCCCCCCCCCCTACACACACACACAGCCGTACTCCAGAAAGATAAGGGAGACTAAATATATACATATGTATACAGTAAAACCTCTCAAAAGCGACCACGTTCCGTTCCAATAAAAATGGGTCGCTCCGAGAGTTGGCCTCTTAATGGAGGTCCTGTTTAAATCTAGATTTTAATTGTTGAAAAAGGGTAACAATTAACGTTACTAAAATTTAATTTTCACATTAGGAAAAAATATAAAACTTTAAGTATCAAAACAAAAGTTAATTACATAAGTTAATTACTGTAGAGTTTAAAAAATGAATACATTGACTTTTGCTTTGATTTTACGGTTTTATATTTTATAACTTTTATTTCTTTTCGAAGTTATAGTAAAAAAATACAGTAAATAAATGCAATGTTTTTTGGGCGGAAACAAATAATGACTATATCATTAATTTATCTATTTCTTTGAGAGTTTCCTGACAGAATAGGGCAAGGGAGTTTATCGACTGTCATTCCTAATTTGTCATCAGAGTTAAATTCATTGCCTAAAAAGGCACAAAGGGGTTTAAACATTTAAAGGTTACCGGAATTAAAAATAATCTAAACTTAGTTTAGAAGTTTGATGAATAATGCGCTCTCCGGAATTATTTTCTTAATAAAACCTTCTTCAAGCGACCTGGAAAAAACGGAATTTGTTTCATTTGCTTTAAAAAAAAATTGGTCGCTCATGGAGGGAGTTCAACCGGGATGGTCTCTAAATGGAGGTAAAATTAGTATTGAGCCTATGGGAATAAATTTCGTTCCATGAAAAAAATGGTCGTTCAGGGAGGTGGTCGCTTAATGGAGGTGGTCACACAGGGAGGTTTCACTGTATATATATTAGTACCTGATGTTTATATTCTGATTCTGCATACCTTACAAAATCTGTTTCATTTTCTTTAAAAAAAATTGGTCGCTCATGGAGGGAGTTCAACTGGGATGGTCTCTAAATGGAGGTAAAATTAGTATTGAGCCTATGGGAATAAATTTCGTTCCATGAAAAACTGGTCGTTCAAGGAGGTGGTCGCTTAATGGAAGTGGTCACACAGGGAGTTTTCACTGTATATGTAAGTACCTGATGTTTATATTCTGATTCTGCGTACCTTACAAAATTTTATCATCGAGGCAATGCAGGTTTTGAGATACCTTTTAAAGCCCCCCACCCCCCTCCACCGCCTGAAGAATAATGCGCTCTCCGGAATTATTTTCTTAATAAAACCTTCTTCAAGCGACCTGAAAAAAACGGAATTTCTTTCATTTTTAAAAAAAAATTGGTCGCTCAAGGAGGGAGTTCAACTGGGATGGTCTCTGAATGGAGGTAAAATTAGTAATCAGCTTATGGGAATAAATTTCGTTCCATGAAAAAAATGGTCGTTCAGGGAGGTGGTCGTTTAATGGAGGTGGTCACACAGGGAGGTTTCATTGTATATATATTAGTACCTGATGTTTATATTCTGATTCTGCATACCTTACAAAATCTGTTTCATTTTCTTTAAAAAAAATTGGTCGCTTATGGAGGGAGTTCAAATGGGATGGTCTCTGAATGGAGGTAAAATTAGTATTGAGCCTATGGGAATAAATTTCGTTCCATGAAAAAATGGCCGTTCAGGGAGTTGGTTGCTTAATGGAGGTGGTCATACAGGGAGGTTTCACTGTATATGTGAGTACCTGATGTTTATATTCTGATTCTGCATACCTTACAAAATTTTATCATCATCGAGGCAATGCAGGTTTTGAGATACCTTTTAAAGACGGGAGTTGGTCGCTTAATGGAGGTGGTCACACAGGGAGGTTTCACTGTATATGTAAGTACCTGATGTTTATATTCTGATTCTGCATACCTTACAAAATTTTATCATCATCGAGGCAATGCAGGTTTTGAGATACCTTTTAAAGACACCCCCCCCCCCCCCAGCCTCTCCGTACCGAGGGAGCAAGACGCCAGATTTCAAAAAATCATCTCAATCTGGTGTTTATATCCTGACGTTAACCCTGTGTGTTATTATCAGACTTATTTAATATGTGATTTGTAAAAAGGTGCGCTTTTTTCCGGGTGCGCTTTTTTCCGGGGCGCTTTTTTCCGGTGCGCTTTTTTCCGTGCGCTTTTTTCCGGTGCGCTTTTTTCCGCCTACCATATGAAATACATATTTCCTTAGCTTAAAGTAAAACTATCTCTTCATTGCCTTATACAATTAAAAACAGAAAACTATTTAGAAGCTTTTTTTTTTCTCGCCGGGGTAAAAATCGTTTCGTGTTCTGAGATACACAGACAGAGTATCTGAGATAAAGAAAAGTCCCCGTCCCCCTTGTTCAAGGTCTAGGACAACTATCATGTACGGGAAATTTTTCCGAGAATTAGACTGTATCTTTCCTCCCATTCGTTTTGTTCTTGTTGATAAGTAGATCAGATCAGTCAGTGCGCGAATGAGTGTTCAAAAAAATGGTTGGCACGATTTGGATTTTTCAAATTATGGGTAAGTCTGATTATGTTGATCCATTAAAGAATTATTAATTTATTTCATTATAATCTGTTGAGTTTTTTTGCATCAATATTAGGCTTGTTTGTTACAGAAAATATAATAGAATGATGTAAGAAATATATTTGTTTTTATGGAATCACACGTATATTTAAATATATTTTAATTTTAGCAAACGCAAGATAATATTTAATTTATACTATGTTATTCACCGACCATCCATTATATTAAAAATTTGTGTAACTTAGGAAAAATAACTAATTTGAAATTATGAACGCTTTTTGAAAATTGTAAAGTTTGAAAGTTTATCATATTTACAAATAACGATTGTTGTTTTGACAGTGCATGTCATTAAAAATATCGCAAAAACTTGAATAGTTTAATTTAAGCAAAGTTTTTTATTATTATTAAAGATAAAATGTACTTTTCTTTTCACATATTCAATGTGAGAAAGAGTGTTTTCGTGTATGATCATCGTCCTGTGTAAAATTGTACAAAATATCATTTAATAGATGCTTGTTTAACTTAAAAAAAATTTTTCTGTAGAGGTTCGCTGATTTATTTTAGATATTATGATTATTGGTTTCATTTTAGATTCTTAAAATAGCTTGTTTTAGCATAATAATAAAAAATGTGACTGTGAAGGAAAGATTTTTTTCTTTTCGTATTTTGAGCGAAGAAAGTTAACAGTTTACCATCGAAAAAAATTTATTCACTAAACAATTGGAATTCTGAAAAATAAGAATGAAATGCAATAAAATTTAGAGAAATCATTCAAAATTTTGATGACATTTTTAGTTACTGCAAATATTTCTCAGGGATTTTGAAAAGATTAAAGTAATATATTTTTGTAATATTTGACTATTAAACTATGAGAATAAAATCTAAATGTGAAATTTTAATATATTCAAATGATGCAAAAAATATTCAACAGGTTTCTTAATAATTCTTTAATGAAAAAACATAACATATTGGTAACAGACATACCATTATGTGTAAAAACCAATGAAAAAAAAAGTTTAAAAAAATCACAAACACAAACACGTTCTATATAATATAACATACATAACTTATAATTTGTTCTGTAAAAAATATTTGTTGGAAGATTGCTTAATTGCTTAAGTGTTTTTGCATTAAAAAATATAGTAATAATCATGTAGGTACACTTTTAAAAAATATTATACATTTTCTTATCTTGAATTATTTTGAAAGTTTCCCATACACAATGCTTGGCATAGTGAATTAATTATTTTATTTTGCAATTAATACTTTAAAAATGTATATGAAATGCAACTATTTAAAAATCGCATTACATATAAATTTTTAAAATGTATAATTGAATAAATAAACAAATTAATAAATTCACTGTCAAATATTGTGTTTTGGAAATTTTTGAAAACGTTCAAGATAAGTAAATTTATAATTTTTTTGAAAAGTGTACGTAAATGATTATCATTATTTTTTTCATGCAAAAGCACCTATCATTTAATTAATCTTCCAACAAGTGTACTTTACAGAACAATTTTTGACATTTTAAAGAAACAAAATCATATAAGGGTTTTTTATGGGCAGCTTTGGGCTATATTTAATTATTGATAACCACAAATGGCAATGCTATGGCTAGCTTCTGGCTAGCTTTTATTTTTAATGGCCATTAAAAGAATAAATGTGGCCAGTATGAGGCTATTTAGTAGTTTCGATAAAAAGTTAGTGGTATGATTGTGGCCATCTTCATGTATTTACGGCCAATTATATTGTGGCCACATTATGTCCAGCGTGACACTTTTTTGACGGAGCCGTAACGGAAAATGATAGCGGGCCGCAATCAAACACTTGCGGCCAAGGCTAACGTAGCCGTGAGCGGGTCATAAGTTCTGTGTTTGTTGGGAAACAAGCAAGAATCATATAGGAACATAGGGTTGCACACGTGCAAGATGGCGCTAGAGGTCGTGAGGACAGCTGGGCAGGCAGAAGCGAGGAAAAGCGTATTTCCGGAGTATGAGCTGGAGGAAGGATGCATTGCTACACGAATAATGAATTGGCGGATATGCACCTCGTTTATGGGTCGGCCAATTGCACTGGAACAGCCTCTAGGTGGCGGTATCGTTTCCGGTTTCTAACCAGACGTATCCCTATTCATACCATGTTCGCACGTCTGCATCATTGATTGAGCGAAACGAAACGTTTCGACACACGGATGATCGATACTGTTGTTCAGAGAACAACGCGGACACGTAGACTGGAAGAAGTCGTATTTCCGAAGTCGAAAACGACCCAGAGGCGAGTACTTGGCGTATTACAACACGTGTACGTGCGTCTCAATCCAGCGTTTGGCGTATCTTATAAACGGACGAGTTGCATTCGTACCATGTGCAACGTGTGCAGTCTCTGACCGCCGGTGATTACCAGCACCGTTTGGACTGGGCACATTGGTTTCGACAGCAGACGGTAGCCGTCCCCAACTTTGTGGGCATGTGGCGCATCTGCATTGCATTTGCGACCCTATGTTCCTATGTGATTCATGCTTGTTATCGTCTTCCTAACCTGCATGTTGATTATTGACAAAGAGTTCTGACTGAAAAGAGTATTGACTGAATCACCCTGTACATATATATATAATAAAGATGGAATCACAAATATATGAACAAATGGTAAAATTATAAAGATTATATATATATACTTTAGAGTTAAAAGAAATCATAATTTTAAAGCTTTATAAAGAAATAAAAATAGATTTAAAAAATATTTATCTATAATTTGTTAAACCAAAATAAATTTCCAAACATCACTGTAAACAAATTTAGAAAATCACTATTATTTTAAAAATAAAATACAAGACCCATCTTGGCACGGGGCAGAAAGAAGGAAGGCCTCTTCCAGTGCGGCTCGAGTCTGCAGAAAAAAAAAGTAAGCCCATGCCCGTGCAGACTTGAAACAACCGACCAACTAACCAAGGAAACTAACTACACAAGGTCTTATATGAACCATTGGCCTAAACAACACTTACAAGGAGAGGACGGGAGGTCGGGGACACGGAATGCGGCGACCATTTGTGCATTGATAGAGTATAGTCAATAGATAAACGCAGTGGTGTAGTCGTAAGAAAAACAGAGGGTATACGTTCTAAGCAGGGGGTATACATTCTAAGCAGGGGGTATACCCTAGTAGTATATCTACTATAGCTTTCTTGGGAAACAGAGGGTATACGGTGTTCCTTAAAAAATCCAGAAGGTATACGGCGTATACCCCCGTATACACTCCACTACATCTCGGATAAACGTATGACAAGGATAAAGTGCAATATGCAGGGGGATCTTAAAAAACAAGCCTCAAAGTCACCCAATTTTGATGTTTTAGTACATAATCGGATAAAGTACATACATCTGTGAGCGACCGGATGGTACAGTTGGCAGAGCGCCAGACTTCTAATTTTCTTTCGCGGGACCCTGTGGGTTCGATACTCCGTCAAGGCTTTTTTTCCGGCATACAAAGCAATTATTAATTATTTTTGAACTACAATTAAAAAAAAAAACAAATTTAATTATTTAAATATAAGCTAAAAATAAATAAAAGCATGCTTCTGCGCGCACACATATATACTTATTTATTGACAGAGAAATTGGAATTTTATGGCAGTTTTTTGAATCTAATGTAAAGTAAAAATAAATAAATAAAATAAAATACATAATTTGAATTCTTCAGATGTCAAAATTTTTATTTTATTCACTTTTGTTTATAGTTTTTATACGAATAAACATCTATTCTCCTCAGGGAAATAAATTAAAATGTTAAAAATGCATAAAATTAAAATATGGTATTTTATCTTTTCTAATACTTAGCAATTTAAAAGTTTTATAATTTTTCGATTTTATTTTAATTTTGAAAAAATATATATTTTTTAAATCTCAGGATCTTATTTTTGGAATTAGAATAGCTGTTTTCGACAATAAAAAATCTTTTCATGTGCATTAATATTTATTAATTACGTAGATTTGCAGGTGGTTTTTAGAAAAACATGTACACTATTGAAAATAAACAGGGTGGGTGAATGTTTACTCTTGTTTGTGTTAAAGTTTCAACAGTCATCTGCTGCAGAGTGAGCACGGCATTTTGTATTTAAAGCTTTGCGGGGATTAGTGGTAGTTCTTTAGTGTAGTGTCGTTATTAAAAGGAAAAAAAACATGTCTAGTGAAGACGTTTCGAAATTTACTAATATTGAAGAATTTCACGTGAATTTCAGAAGATTCAATTCATAGCGAAAAAAAAGTCTTGTCGGGGTATCGAACCCACAAAGTTCCGAGAGAGAAAAATTAGAAGTCTGGCGCTCTGTCAACTGTACCATCCGGCTGCTCAAAGATGTGTGTGTATAATTCATCCGATTATGTACTAAAGCGTCAAAATCGGGTGACTTTGGGGCTTGTTTTTTAAGACCCCCCTGCATATTGCCCTTTATCCCTGTCATATGTTTATCTATTGACTATACTCTATCAATGCAAAAAGGTTCTCCACATTCCGCGTCCCTGATCTCGAGTTGTCTACTTGTTAAATAAGAGGAGAGGACATTGGTCTCTTATTGAGTAGACCAATACTTCAGCTGACTTAATTTCACATCAACCGGAAGCGCACTGATCTAAAAAACTGGGTCATCACAGTAAAAATAATGTAGTAAAATAGTACTAAAGTGACACTGGTGAGCGTCTGTAGCGCTAAGTGTTAAATGTACGCAAACAATTAATGTGTGAGAGGGACGACTGAAAGCATGTGCCAGCTTAAGATGGTTCTCACGTTCCCTGCTCAACAAACGCGAAACTTTCTGACTCATTTTTAAACATAAATGCATAAAATTGGCAGGCCTGACTATTGAAGCGATTTGGAATCGAAGTGAGTTTTCCATTTTTTTTTGATAAATAAATTACTTATCGACATATAAGCAATTTTGGTCACGTGACAACATGTTTTTCTCATTTCTCTGGCTGGTTTTTCTCCTTTCGAAATTCGGTTCAAAATGGCAACTTTGACAGAATTTTCGTAAAGATCTTCTGCGTTTACCAAAAAGTGGAAACCGTCTTTCAATTACATAGTTTCTGAATAACAATACCTGCCAATTTCACTAGTTTCAGAACAAAAATGAATTAAAAAATGTGTCATAACCCTAAATGTGTCAGTTACCCTTTTGGATTGGAGAACAGCCTTAATCAAGTACAAATAACTCAAGTATAAGGTCTAGCGTTCTTGTGAAAAGCATTTTCTGAGAGCTTCAGGAAGTGAAATTAAAAGCAATTTTTTGAGAAATAGACAAAAAAGTAAGATTTTGTTTATGACATAATTTTTATTGCATTTTTGTAAATAGCGCATTGCAATGTTTTTTGTAAATTTTTAAATATTCGTTTGAATGTTCTTTTTTCAAAAGAGTCTTTTTAAAGATTATTAAAAAAGAATAATGCTTCAATAACCACAATTCCGCTACATTTAACAAAGCCAGTTTTCGTCAAACATAACATTTTATTTTATGTTCTGTTTGAAAGCTTACACAATTAGCTATCCAAAACTGTTTTTGTTTTCTTCATACGGTTATTACAAGTGTAAGGGAAAGTAGGGTAAAACCGCAACCGCATAGTCGGGTATAAATCGGATATATCAGTGTCACCCAATTTGAGTAGCCATCTAGCGGCTAATAGTTGAAATACTTAGCTGCAGACAACAAGAAGAAGCAACCATTACGGTACCTCTATGTTGTTATTTTCGGTAAGTTCTGTGTTGGAAAGTCTACTTTATCATTTTTATTTTAAAGTTGCTAGTTTTCAAATTCTCAAATATGAACACAATTAAAATCATTCAATTTTTTTTTATATTCATGTGAGTCGTATATTTAATAAGGATCCCCCCCCCCCCCCCCACAATGAAACTGTTGTTAGCATTCATAGGTGCAATTTTATGACTTAGTTTTGGACACCAATTATCTTGGGGGTAAAACCGGATATCCTACAATGGATAAAAAAAGTAAAAATAAATAAATAAAAAAGAAGATATTTGAAAAATTAATAATTGAAGATCTCGTAAACAATGTTTGAGAAAAAGCAGTCAAAACCACTTGGATAAGAGTGATTATGATTTATAAAGCCGATAAAGATAAAGAAATTAAACTTCTTTTTTGTTATTTCTCGAATTGTAATGAAGATAATTACCCTTTTGTCTTTAAATATTAAATCATTAGGTTTTATTATTAAAATATTTAGACTTTCTTTTTAAAAGAGAGTCTAAACTTTTCCATTTTCTGTAAGAATAACATACGATGCGTTTTTAACCCACCGTTGTGTAAGGCAGGATGATTTGACTTTTTCTAAAAAGCATTTATAATAAAAATACGATAAACTTATCAGATATTTAAAACGATATTATGGTACAAAGATAAGTGTGCAGAGTATGCAAGCGAAGTTACATTAAATCCTTGTTGGAAAATCTGTCTTCAAGAAGAAAGTCATAATAAGGTATGTGGTTTTACTCTACTTTCACTTACTTATTTGTTTTACCAATCAAACCGGAAATGCAAATTTAAGGCTTGTTCTCAACTGCTTTGCTCAACAAGCGCAAAACGTTTTGACACATTTGCAAAATTATTTTTTAACGGAAAGATATAAAATTGGAAGACTTGACTATGGAAGCGATTTAGAATCGAACTGTGTTTCACTTTTTGATAAATAAATTACCTCTTGAGTTATAAGCGATTTTGATCACATGACAAAGACGTTTTTTATCCTTTCTTGAGTGGTTATTCTTCTTTCGCACTGAAATTCGGTCCAAAACGCCAATTTTGACACTATTTTCTGAAAGATCTATTGGCGTTTGCAAGAGAAAAAAAAAAACAGTTTGATTACATATTTCTGAAAAACAACACCTGCTAGTTTCAAGCATTTCTGAACAAAAAATAAATTAAAACTTATGTCATAAAGTTGACCTTTTGGATTTGAGAACAGCCTTAAGTCACCTCAAGAAATCAGATATTTTAATAATGAGATTAAGGTATATGACGACGTGCGGAGGAACTATTTTTTTTTTTTTAAAGTTATTTAATTATAGTTCAAACTTATTTTAGGAAGATTGTGCATCGTAGTTACGAAGAAAAGCAAAAATTAGTCCATACATTGATTACATTTTGGTATGACAAGGGTGAAGGCAATAAACTAAAATCTAAGCGATATTAAAGAATTTTCATGAGTTATGGCATATCGAATCTTTTTACATGCCAGTTTTTTGAAAATTCATTCTTGTCATTCCACGAAAGTAGCTATAAAACAAAAAGTATTTATTCTGAAATAAAAAATTTCGTTCATTGCCTTCAAAACATTGTCAGTAACTTACAGTTTGAATTTCATAGTGATATTTCAATACTTTTTCAGAAATCATGTTTTGCGAATGCAATTTTCACTGAACAGTGCATTTTCCATAAACACATTTAAGTTTACATTTATGTTTTACTAAAATTATTTACAGTTATACTGTGCATCTGAAATTTACTTACATTTATAATTCATGTTCTTTTCTTTAGTTCTGAGCCTTCTTTTATTTATAGAAGCTCAATTTTTTTTTTTTTTTTTTTTTGGCAGTGTTTGTATGAAGCGGGGGGAACGTTTCGCACTGAAACGTTTGGCACTTCCGGTTGCATTGACAGATGTCAAATAGTTTTAAATCACTATAACTCGGGTTTTATTTATAGTACACTACAAAAAAGCACAGATTTGAAAGTTAAAGAGTTGGGCTTTAATAAATGTAATAAAAAGAAAATACAAATTTTTGGTCGAAAATCACATTTTAAACGTTGTCAGATACCTTAAGGAAAGTACACCATATAGTCCAGGCAATAGAGACCGTATAGAGACTCTACCTAGCAAAAATAATGGTAGTACTGGAAATCGGCTTTCCAGAATGTTTTTTGGGTCGCTGAATCCGAATTTGTAACTTCCCACCAAAATTCCCCCGGCCAACCCCCCCCCCCCCCCCAAATTTTGGTAAAAAGCCCCATAAAAAAGGTTTTTATTAAAAAAATTCCATTTTTTTACTGTTTTAGGGGAAAAGTAGCTAGAAATTCAGAAAGTAGGCAAAATTTGCAACAAATTAGATATATGACATTATGACTTAGGATGAAGGGGAAGGGGGGATCTGCCTCGGAACATGCGCCGCAGTGCTGCGTGGACTAAGTTGCGCAATTCCACTTAACCACTCCACACGTTTACATAGCCCTCCCATCTTCCCTCCGAACTTTCTCTATAAGGTTTACTTTAAGTTTTTGGGTCGCTGAATCCGAATTTTTAACTTCCCCCACAACCCCCCCCCCAAATAGTTGTTTTTAACTTAAATTTCTTATTTTAGGGGAAAAGCTTTAAGAAATTCAGAAACTAGACAAAATTTGCAACAAATAGGATATATGACATTATGACGTAGAATTAACGGGGAGAGAGGGGGCTGCCTCGGAACATTCCCCACGCGCTTTTTTCAAAACCAAATTTTTTCAAAAAATCAATTTTTTTGGGGAGTTGCCGGGTGAAATTTTGGTGGGAAGTTACAAATTCGGATTCAGCGACCCACAAAACATCTAGAAAGCCGATTTCCATTAATACCATTAATTTTGCCCAGATAAAATCTCCTATTGCCTGGACTTCATCATTTAGTGCACGTAGCGCCGCAGTGCATGTTCCGAGTGCATGTCCCCGTTCATCCTAATTCATAATATCATATATCCTATTTGTTGCAAATTTTGTCTAGTTTCTGAATTTCGTAATACTTTTCCCCTAAAACAAATAAGAAATTTAAGTTAAAAACAACTATTTGTGGGGGGTTACGGGGGGGGGGGATTTTTTTGGGAAAGTTAAAAATTCGGATTCGGCGACCCAAAATTTTAAAGTAAACCTTATAGAGAAAGTTCGGAGGGGAGATGGGAGGGCGAATGTAAACGTGTGAGTGGTTAAGTGGAATTGCGCAACTTAGTTTACGCAGCACCGCGCGCATGTTCCGAGCCAGATTCCCCCTTCCCCTTCATCCTAAGTCATAATGTCATATATCTAATTCGTTGGAAATTTTGTCTACTTTCTGAATTTCTATATACTTTTTTCTAAAAGAATAATTTTTTTTTAAATAAAAACCTTTTTTTTGGGGGGGGGGGGGGGGGGGGGCTTTTACCAAAATTTGGGAGGTTGCCGGGGGAAATTTTGGTGGGAAGTTACAATTCGGATTCAGCGACCCAAAAAACATCTAGAAGCCGATTTCCAGTGCTACCATTAATTTTTCTAGGTAAAATTCCCTATTGCCTGGACTAATATAAATTTGGAGAATTTGAAGAACTTGGGGGTGAATATTTGCCGAAATGTCAGTTGAGGTTTCCTGTGGATACACGGAAAGTTTTTTGGTGTCTGTCTGTGTGAATGTCTCCAGATAACTGCCGTAAAAAGCACTCGATTAGTTTGTAATTAGGTAGGTATGATGGTGAGTTACCTGGAATCAGCTGTATCGTTTTTGGTTAATTTAAATTCATTCGTTCGTAGATATAGAAAATTTCTTTTAGGTCATAATGCTTTTTTATGAGATTTCATACGATTTTCCAATTTTTACCATTTATGGACAATAAAGTGGCGCATTTGGATAATTTATTTATATGTAAAATTATGGATGCTAAAATTCTCCGATTACCTTGAAATTTTGTCAAGACCTATGTAAGCCAGACATTCAAAATAATCTATGTATTATTTGATGGAATTTCGTTCTTGTGTTCGGAAATATAAAACATTTATAACCTTTCAATGTTATATTATTTCTATAATAATTAATTATTTTTCTCTTTTATTTTACTAGTTGACTAGTAAACGGAATTTCATAACGTGCCAGAAAGAGAAAATTTATTAAAAAGATTCATTCAGTATGACTTTTCGATTACGAAGGATTTTATATATATATTGTATACACTGTAAAAATTTTGCAGCAATCTGTCCAGTCATTCGACCGTTTTTTGTAAAAACTGTTTCATAACTGTAATTTAACGATATACTGACCATAAAATGGCCAATAATATGGTCAGAATAGTGTTAAATTACGGTTGTGTAATCCGTTTCGATAAAAACGGTCAAATGACTGGACAGAATGCTGCAAATTTTTAACAGTGTATAATATACACCTGAAGAGAGCACTCTTCCTCCCCCACCTTTCCGAAGAGTTGTACATTTATTCGAAATAATTCAAATAAGCATACTTGAATAGCATATGAAATCGTGTTTATGTGATGTGAAATGAAAATTAAAATGCCTTGAACAAATTGACGTTGAGGCACCCTGAACTGAAAATTTAGTAGTTTTATTATATTTTCGAAAATTTAGTAGTTTTATTATATTTTCAGAAAAAAAAAAACTTAAAATGCATTATCTGAAAAACAGGATTTTCATGAACAATCAGTTACGAAATTGTTTTATCTATTATGTGCCCTCTTTAACCCTTTATGCTCCGACGGTACTTTAAAGTACCATTAAAATAACTTGTTGTAAAATTCATTTAATACATATCGATTAGTAGTAATACAGTTTAGAATGAGTTATATATACTTTACTTTATCTTGTTCCAAAAGCATTATTGGTTGCACAAAACAAAAATATTTTTAAAAGGATGATTTCTTTGGCCTTAGCATCTTTTCAGCTTTCCTGACGTTGAAAGATTGGGGGGGGGGGGGGGATAGTTTCAGTGCGGAAATATTTCTATATTTCTGTTGTAAGAACATTATATTTATACATTTCCTAATTCTACAAAATACTAAAGAAAATATTTTAAATAAAAGATTTGAGTGGAGTTATAAATATTGCGCAAAATCCCTATAAATTCAAATTTATTTAATTAATTTTAATTGGCAAAATCATACTAAAATTTATTAAATGTTTGTGTAACTCTTCTAATGTAGTTTCGAAAGCCTCACGAAAAATGTTTTAAAAGATGAAATTTTCATGAATTCATAATTTGGGACATAAAGGGTTAAATAAAATATTTGGCAATTTCTGTTAAGAAATTGTTAGTTATTTTTTTATTTCAAAAGTATAATATATATCTGACTCTTCTGTTTAAGAAAGATAGATTAAAGAGATAAACGAAAATAAGATTGTGATGTCAACGAAAACAACTATTTTGTGAAAAATTATATGCACTCTCAAAAAGTTGTTTTCGTTAAAAGATTATAAATATTAATGAGTATTTGTAAAACAATTAAGAAAGGAAAAGAAGAGATTCCAAAAGGTAATATCCACAATCTAGATAAAAGAAATAATTTGATATTTTGTGTTTATGTACTGCTTCCTATGTAAATATTTCTTCCATTTTAAATGTTATATTTAATTTTTCACGGCATGTAAAAGAGTTATAAGCATTAGTTCATTACTAACGAATGGTAAAGACAGTTGTTGCCATTGCCATTCAGCAGAAATAAAAGTAATGAAAAATCATGACTATAGGGTTGAACGTTTGTCGCAGAAGAAATGTCTGAGGTTCCACCCCACACTCTAAATTAAAATGTCTGAAATTCAGACACTTAAGTGTCTGAAATGGAGTGTTCAATTTTCAGACATTTTAAAATGTCTGAATTTTTTCAGACACTTTTTCAAGAGGCACTTATCAAGAAGTACTTTTGCAAAAAACGCAACCCTGCATTATAGTTGTCTAAATTGAGATGTCCGATATTCGGGAGTATCCGTTGTGGAGGTTAATGGACATTCTCGAATAGCGAACACCTCTATTTAACGAATACTTTTTTAATCAGCAGACATACATATTTGTATATTTTTACCTCAAAAAAGTAGACATCTCCAATTATCGGACAAATTCCGCGGTCCCGAAGTGTTCGCTATTAAGGGCTTTTAAGGTACATAGATAAATATATATATATATATATATTATAATCTTGTCCTACTCTAAAAGTTCAAAATATTTATTATACTCGGTTGAATGTGGAAAAAGATTTAAAATATCAGATGTACGAAAATTGCAAAAATCCCCCCCCCCCCCAAAAAAAAATGAAAATATAAAAAAATATATTGCCACATAGGCAATTTTACATATACATCACTTGATAATCACAACAGCCATTTAACTATGAATAATGAAAATAAATAAATAAATATTCTACTTTAATAACATTGCGGAAAAAATGACTTTGGTATTTTGTTAAATATATTTGCGTTTTTAAACTTGTCCTACTCTAAAAGTTCAAAACTTTCATTATAATCAGTGCAAGATTTAAGATATCAGCTTTACAAAAATTCATGCAAAATCCCCCCCTCCCTTCCCCCCCAAAAAAATGAAAATACTTATATAAAAATTATGTTCTTAAAAAATTTATATTTCCACATGGGCAAGTTTTTATGTAGATCAGAGGGTACTCACAAAAGCTATTCAACTATCAATAAAAACAAATAAGTACACATTCTATATTAAAAACATGAGGAAAAAATAACTTATGATTTCCAAACTTCTTTCGTCTTAAATATATACAGTAACATCTGTCATTTTTGTATTTTTCGTATAAGTGCATATAAATAAAGTTACCACAATTTTAAATACGAAATCTAGTTAGAGGTTTTTACTTTTTCCCATTATAAATTTCAAATTACTTTTTTATTAAAAATAATAAAAAAATCAGTATTAGAGTTGATTGCAAATCAAATACATATGTATATTTTTACAGGCAGCTTCATATAATAGACGAGTCTCATTTACTTTATTTATCTTTTTTTAATCTGCGGTTTTATGCCAGGAAGTAAGAAAGCATTAGGTCATCTTTCAAAGTTTTTTTTTTCTTTACTTCCTTGTGGCCGTCATTTACTGCGAGATAAAAATTATCCATTGAAACTAAGAACTGACATTGAATATATAATTCGTAATAAAAAAGAACATCATAAGTTTAAAAATATATACTTCTAGAATTAGTGGGGTTTTTTGCGAACAGATTCAAAACTAATTAAATTTCATGCAGGATTTTGTTTAGTACAATAAATAAAATCATAAAATACACTAATTTTACTACTATAAAGAAACTTACTTGAGTTGCTGCAAGAGGTAAGAAATATTCCTCGATTTGAAATTTTAAAAACTACCACAACCACAGTGAGGGAGAAAGACTTTCATCAGTTGAAAAAGGTAATCCCATAATACATCCGACTAGCCATATTTAAAGAATGAGATGTTTCATCCTAAAAACAGGACCCGCCAGACAAAAGTTTCTTTTTTTTTTTGCCAGCTTCGACAGGACGAAGATGAATAACACAATATTATTGATATAAATTGATACGAGTTAACACTAAGCCCATTGCACACGCTTTGTAGAATTTCCGGGTGTAATCTTCAACCGTCGTCTACTTCTGTTCTGTGTCTATCCCGCCCTTGTATCGACGACAGCTTCTAAGAGACATTTGATGTCGAGCACACACGTCAGATGTATGTATTCAATAAATAAATAATCCAAGTTAATACGGATTAAATTCACAGTACTTCACATTTCGCAAAAAACGAATTAAAATACACGCGTACATAAAAACAAACTTTGTTTGAATTACAACGTATACCACTTCGAACGAAGACATCTAAAACGCATGCGCAACTAGGAGTGCTAGTGCCCCCTGGTGATTATTGCGTCGGAAGAATCAAAACGTCTTAAATTAAGACACGTTTAAAGCAATGAAGTGTCTTAAAATAAGACGTTTGCGGATATTTTAGACATTATTCTCAGTTCGTTTACACCATGGTCATAGTAAGACGCTTATGTATCTTAAATTAAGACATCTATAGTGTCTTAATTTTCAGATTAAGACACTTAAGTGTCTAAAATTCTTTTTCAGTCACATATGTGTCTAAATTTAAGACGCTTCTATTTGCAGTGCAGACACTTTTTAATACCACTATTTCCAAACAAAATTCTACATGATAGATTTCTATTGAAACTGCTCTAGAAACCTGGTAATATTTACTTTACCTTTGAGTATTTGTCAATAATAATATAAAAGAAATTTTACCATTAACGCCTGATTCACACTTCTATATTTTTGTAAAACAAAATATACGACTTTTACCATAATATGCTATTCAGAAGACCACATTCGTGCCACTTAAATACACATATTTGCTTCGTATATAGCACAACTCTCACAACGCGCAAATACATGGCACAAGTGGAAATATATAGTATTCAATGCCATGTATCATGTATAATGCAAAATGCAGTTAAGGGCTAAGCTAAGTGTACAATGTCAAATTAATAACTAATAAATAAATAAGTAAGGAGATAAAATGATACACATGAATGGATTAGCTAAATAAAATGAGGGAAAGTTACCTAGAATTTTGAATAACTATTATTTAAATTATTAAGGATGTTTTCAAATCAAAACTGCCGACTTTCTCACGCATTTTAAAATTAATTTTTGTTCTAAAATGCATGGATATACAAGTTCTCTTATTCAGAAACTATGTAAAACAACAGTTTTTTCTTCTTATTTTTTTGATAAAGGAAGAAAATATTTCAAAAATATCTGTCAAAGTTGGCGTTTGGAAACGAATTTCCGGACGCGACATTGCTGGAAAGGAAAAAACTGCCATTTTGAGACAATAATAACTTATAAATCAAAGTGTATTTCATTTATCGAGAAACGAAAAACTATTAAATTACAAATCACTTTAGTAATCATACCTGCAAGTATCATGCTTTTACGTTTTAAGCTTAATCGGAAAATGCGATTTTCAGTCTGAATCTGTCTAAATCGGTTCTTTTATTTAGAACTGCTTTAATGCAAGAGAATATATATCTATATATATATATGTATAGAGAGAGAGAGAGAGAGAGAGAGAGAGAGAGAGAGAGAGAGAGGGGGGGGGGGTTGCATTGTATCTGACCTATTTCATCATATTCACTCTGTTTTCTTAACTCCTTGCTTGACTAAGTAGTTTTATACTTTTGTTAACATGTGCAATTTCATAACTAGCACTTTTTGAAATTTGCTGTATTTTATTACTGCCTTGGATACTTCTTCAGAAGGTGAATGCTTTCTTTAATCCATTTTATTTTGATCTCTTGTTATTTTTGGCTTCTTTTTTCTTCTTTATTATGTACGATAGCCCAGATAATGTATTTTTTTAGCTTATTATGACTCATGCAAGGATGAAATCGTATATGTTTTTTCTGGAATTTAAGGTAATTTTGGTCTGAGGATTCTGGTTCTAGCCTTGGTTCCATAAATATTTCAATTTTTGCAATATTTCTTTGATATTCAGTGTTTTATTGTATTTCCAACCCTTTATCTCGCTTGTAAATATAAAACTGTATAGAAAACTGTCCTTCACCACATTAGATTTACCTTTTTCCTCTATTCTTTCTTTTATTGAACCTAGTTTATTGAGTTGAATAAGAAAGAATCACAAAGAAGTTCGTATGGAAAATTAAATTATTTAATAATATGTTTTGTGACATCGTGTTCACAGCACACAAAGACCCGTAGAAATTCAACAAATATTTCCGGACAGGACAATAGCCTTTTGTTGAAAAGAATGCAGGAAGAAGATAGCGAATTTTATCTGTCGCCTTGAGAATTGCTCTACGGTGGGCGAAAGGTAAATTTCTACATCTCAGAGAAATTGCGGGTGACTGACCAATTAGCAGATTTCGTCAGGTCCCTGGCTGGGGCAAGTGAAAAAAAAGGAAGCAACAGAGAGTGCTAGCGAACAAGTTTGAACAGTTAGACTTGGATTTTTGAGACTGATGTTGGATAGTCGTAACGTTGTTTGGAGTACGATAGTGTACACTCATGTGGAGTGTTTTGTGTACAGAACGTATTAAGCAAAGTGAGAGTACCTCACACTTGATAGTAATATGATTTTTATTTTATTTTACCTTAACTTAATCGTTCTAATAAAGAACTTAGGAAATAAATCACGTGTTACATTTGAACTTTAATTATGTACAAGCTGAGAAGGGTGAAAGCTTCGACCGACTTCATCAAAGTTTATTTAAATTAAAAGTAATTGTTACGGCTTTGGAGTTACACATTAGTTTTATCATTTTCTTTTTGTCTGTTCGTTTATTTATTCCTTTTATTGGTTCCATTTTATTAAATTGAATATGTAAGGATTACAAAGAAGTTAATCTAGAAAATCTAAATTATTCAACAATGTTTATTTAAATGAAAAGCAATTGCTAGTACGTTAGATATTACCGTTACATATTATTTCGGTTGTACGTTTTTCATAGATGGTCTCTTTATAAACCTATAAACGGTACTTCATCGCATTACTATTAATTTTTTTAGACACGCACAAAAAAGATAAATTATTAATTACAATATATATATATGCATGTGGGTGCATCGACTAAACAAGATGAGGTAAGGTTAGGAAGTATTTTACATAAAAATTATTTAAATTATTTATCCAAGAGGAAAATATTTAGTTAAATTAATAAAAAAATATGAATAAATAATACTAGAAATTGCAACAATTAGGTAAAAAAAAGATAATAAAGAAGTTTATATAGAAAATTGAAGTAACAACTGAAGAAAAGAATGATGTCCTGAATGTATTGAGTAAATAACTTAAACGAAGGTTATATAGACTATTACATAAAGGATATTTAAATTATTAATGCGAGAGAATGTATTCACTTAAATTAATGAAAAATGCGAAATTAAATAATACTATTTACAGTAAAAGCAATTAAATTTAATATAAAAAAAATTCAATTGATAACAACAGAGGGATAAAATCATGAATGTCAATGCATTAACCCTTTCGGGTCCGATTTATTTTTTCAATTTTCAGAACAAAATTACTTTTACTTTAATAATGTTAATCGTAGCTATCCAAATAGATTAACTGAGGTTTAAAGATTATCTTATTGTCTGAAATCTAACGAATGTACTTATTTTGTGTACTGTTCAATTCATATTTACATGATAATAGAAGTTGTTGGAGACGTTTTGAAAATATCGTATTTCAACAGAGTTTAACAGATATTACAACTTTTTAGTGTTTTTTGAGTTTTATCACACATTATTCGCTCAGAAAAATGATCTATATTTTAAATTTAAAGAGTGAAATATATGTATAAAATAAAGGAATCGCCAACGGTGCAAAGAGAATTAAGCAAACTTTTATTATTATCGTTATTACTAAATGTCAAAACATAAATGGAGTCATATTAAGAAAGACATAGCCGTATACTATTACTACATGTAAATAGTAACAAAAGTAATTGTTAAGACAAAATAATACTCGATGAAAAGACATGTACTATTAATAGTACACAAGACCCGAAAGGGTTAAAAATAAGTTGAGGGAAGATTAGAAAGAATTTTACACATTGAAAAAACAATAATAATAGAAGAGAAAGAAAAATTAAATTAATAAAAGCTGCTAAATAAAATAGCATTAGTAATTATAAAAGATACATTTAATAAGAAAGAGGTTTATATAGAAAGTTAAATTAATAGTTGCAGAAAGATAAAAGGATAAATGTCAATGCATTAAGGGTACTTCAGTCACGTGAAGACATTCGTAAACTATTGTTAAATTTATGGGAGGGTTCTTTTAAAATATCTCATTCTAATTTCGATATTTTTAATTTTAATTTTCTTTTATTTATTTATTTTTTAGTTGGATAGTTGATGTCGATCTCTACAAAAGTCTTTTTTAATTTTTTTTTTTTTTTGGTTTAATGGGGACATTTTTACTTTCGAAATCAATAAAAAATAAATAAATAAATAGCAATATTTAAAAATATCGAAATGCAAACGAGATATTTTAAAAGATTAACATTAGCTTGCGAGTGTTTTCGCGTGACTGAAGTAGCCTTAAGTAATCAAAAGAAGACGGAAAATTAGAAATTATTTTACATGAAGAATATTTGAACTATAATGCATAAGTAAAGAATATTTACTTAAATTTACAAAAACTACGAAATAAAATAATACAAGTAATTAATGACAAAAATTAAGTTGAATGAGAAAAATTCATATAGAAAACTAAATTAATAGAATAAAAAAGAACGTGAATGCATTAACTAAACAATATCAGGAAAGTTTAGAGAGAATTTTACAGAAAGATTATTTAAATAATAAAAACTTCGAAATAAAATAATCCTACTAATTACAACAATTAAACTGAATAAGAAAGGATCATAAAGTAAACAAGAAAACTGAAATTAAAAATAATTGTATAGCAGAAAAAAGGTTAATATCTGCTAATTTATTTTTTAAAAAGATAAAAATATTCTCCAGGATTTGTGTTATAATATTAAACGTGTTCAAAATATACTTTTTAAGTTATTACCATCTTTTATTCTTTTTATTCTAGCATAAAATTATGAATATTCTCATTCTGAGTTCATTAAGTATTGCAGAATTTTAATAACTATAAACTGTAAATAATTCCTTGGAGAAAATGTTTTTTTAATAATTTTTCTTACTAAAATGTAAACGAAACATTTCAGATTTCACTAAAATATAACTCAATAGGTTACTTTTGGAAAATCGAAACTTTAACGGGATTTAATAGTTTGAACTTTCAAAGTTGAACGTAAATATGTTTAGTTTTATTACTGCCTAACAGATGGCGCTACCGTGGCGAATTTCTCTAGAAACAAGGACTCAAAGTTTTCTGCATTTTCAGCATCATCCTAGTCTGGTGAAATGATGAATGAATAGAGAAACAGAAAGAATGAAATAATAAGCGAAGCTGAATGTTAACAGAGTTTGATGGTTTTAGAATTAACAACACCTCTATAGGAAACAGATATCGGATAGAAAAAAACATACAGGATACAGGGCGCCCCTAAGTCCCTTCTTATTTTTGAGCAACAGCTAATTCCCAAACCATTAATTTTAGTAGTATAAGTTCCAGATTGCAAACAATGTTTCACATGCTGTTCTTTATCATATGCAAATCCATTTTCATCAAAATAGTCATTTTTTAAAAAGTTACGAAATTCAAATTTTTATTCGGTCCATAGGCTTGAATAAAAATATATTTAGATTATATATAAAATATTATAAGTTAGATTTAGAAAAATTTTCCACATGCTATATGGTAAAACAGTAAAAATTCCATTCTTCTACGACCACGAGTTGTGAAGATTTTAAAATTATATTTAGAGATTATTTAGGGATAATTTATAGATATTTAAAACTTCTTTCGATTGGAGAATTCGCTGTTGGTCAACGATAAAAAGGTGCGTACAGCCTGTATATCGCAATTACATATCAATAAAATTTAAATTGAAATCAAAACACATGTTTTCCTTTCCTTTTTTCCCACTATTCAAATAGCGGATGTTTTCAATCCAAACTGTCTATCTCATAACATATACCCGATCGCATTTCACGCGGAAACACCCGCTCGCTATTGTTAATCCTGTAGGAGAATTTTTTTTTAATATCCCGTTTGCATTTCTTTTTTTTTTCTTCCTTTTTTGCATTGGATAGCTGAGGTCAATCTCTACAAAGGCCGTTTTTTACTTTTTCGATTTTGTTTACAGATTTTTTAAAAAAAATTAGGATACTTTCACTTTCGGAATCGATAGATTATAATGTAACGAAAATATTTTCTGTGTTCCTGTAAACGAACTATAAAAGTTACACATTTCATTTTCAGTACTGAACATTTTATAGTAAATCTCAATAAAATATAAAATATTTGGCCATCCGAGTATATTTACGACAGTTAGAGCTCGACTAGACAGACAGACAAATTGAATTCATAGTTTTCAACTAGTCGCATGTTAGAAAGTGTTAAAAACCAAAATTGCAATTCACTATTTTGCTTTTACTAAACATATCGCATAAAAATTTTAATTATTACATTGCAGTATATTCACTTAATATATATATATATATATATAATATACATATAAGTATGTATAATATAAATATAGTTATACTGTATGCATTAAAATTGGGTAATTATTTTTATTATTATTACTCTATTCTTTTTAATATTTATTATCGGTTTAATGTTTTTGAATGTCCCACATTCATACTTTATGGTCTTTTATGGATGTCTGAAGATAATCCACACTCTATATTTGTGCTTTTTAAGTAATGGGTATTTAAGTATCATTTAACCTTCTATTTACTTCCACATGTTTTTTATTTCCTGTTCATTTTATAAATATGTGATATATAATTCATAAAAAATAATTTTTATATTTAATAATTATTTATATTAATTATTACTGAACTTTATTTTGTTTTATAGCATATAGCTATATGCTATATATTATCAATGTTCTTGAATTATTTATTTCTTAGTTTAGTTTAAATAAGTTAGCTAATAGAATATATTGTATGCTTTTAAATTTTATTTACAATAGTTTTTAAATACATTGTGTGGTTTATATTCGGTTTATAATTCTCTCTATATAAGGATATGTTTGGTTTTGCTGTTTATACAGTTATTTACATTCAAATGCTTACAATTATTTATACAGTTATTTACATTCAAATGCTTACAAATATATATCTTGCGTTAGTTGTTTAATAGAAGTAATACTAGATGGCAGCACTAAATTTGTCTCTTTAAGATAGCTCTAATTGTTAATTTTTCTAGCTCCATTTTAGTTATAATTTAATACACCAGGGGGTATTTTTAGCTAAATTTTGACGATATTGTTAAACTGTTATTAATTAATTTAATAGTGCATTTTAAATAATGTAATTAATATCTATTTATTTTATATTAGATTAAATGTGTTTAACAAGGTATTTCAAATTTTATTTCAAAATGTATTAACTGCATCCTTTGGTATCATTTACTGTGATTTCTTAACTGTTTTATTCACCTTAATCTTTTTGATATACTGGCAGCCATGTGCGCGTGGATTTTTGTAAAATACTGAAATATTAATCGGTATGGTGTTTATTATTTATATTTTATATCCTATAAATATTTAAATACGTTTTATTGATTCTTCCATTTCATATTATTTGTTTCTATTCTGCTTTCATTTTTAATCAATTCACTTGATTTTATGGTTGTTTGGGCACAGGGGAAAATAACTTTTAGCTTTAGCTTATTTTTCCCACAGAAAAAAACCATTTTGCTTATATCATTGAATTCTGTGCCCTTGATAACGTAATTCAATGTATAAGCTTTTCAATTTTTGTCGGTGTCCACTTTTTTCTTTTTCTTCCATAATAATTCTTATATTAATTTTTTTTTTTTTTTTTTTTTTTTTTTTTAATACTTACAGCTTTAATTCATAATATTTGACGGTGGAAGGTTATATTTAATTAATGGTTATATATATATATATATATATATATATATATATGTGTGTGTTACCGGCCAAACCCGATTTTAGGACAAACTAGATTGGCCTAGGCCAAACTAGTTTATACTAACGCGCATCGGATAAACTAGTTTTTCCTAGGACATCTAGTTTATCCTAACGACCATAGGATAAACTAGTTTTTCCTAGGACAAACTAGTTTATCCTAGCGCCCATAGGATAAACTAGTTTTTCCTAGTCCAAACTAGTTTGGCCTAACGCTCACAGGATAAACTAGTTTAGCCTGCTATTCATTGGTCTGAACTAGTTTATCCTAGGCCGATCTAGTTTATCCTAGGCCAATTCAATCTGGCGTGCTTTCATTGATCCCAAAGACCGCTTCTACGCCAACCTTCTAGTTTACCCTAGGACAATTCAATTTAAAATGCTTTAATTGATGCCAAGCAGTGTTAAACACATTTACAAAAAAAAAACGAACTGATTCAAACTCAAATTCAATTTCTCAAAAATGAGTCAAGTTCAAGCTCAAATTCAAAATTTTTCAAACGAATCTGCTCAACTCAAACACATCTATGGAAGTGAGCGAAGTTCACTAAAAACTCTTTTATTTATTTATTTATTTTTAAATATAATACAAGTTTAACGTCCAAATTTACAAAATTTTATGAGCTAGTTTTTTGGTTTTCTCGGTCCGGTCTTGGTTTGGGGATTACTTTTTTCGAGATGTTTGGACCGAGATGGACCGGGACTCAATTTGTTTTCCCGGCTTAAGTCGGGAATGGACTGCATTCTTCTTGAGGTCTGCACAAGCAGAAATTTTCAGTCCAATTTCCAACTCAGCTCATATGAAAATCATTTTCACCGGCAGGATCTCTGGTCTGTTCAGTAAAAATATCAGTAACATTTAGCCCGGCCCAACTTTTTTAATGCACGCATTTTTAAATCGCTATTATTCCATATTTAAAATTTATATATTTATATATTTTTTTTAATATTTACTTACTTTCTTTACAAAACCTTTACAAAAAGAAAATATTGGATTTGTGAAATTTTCGAATTCCAGTTTTAGACGGATTTACAGGTTTTAGTGGCCAGAGATCCCGAAAAACATGTTTTTACAAAATGTTTGTCTGTGATTCTGTCTGTATGTATGTATGTGACACAAATTTTGTGGGCGCTGTATCTCAAGAACTAATGCACAGAATTAAAAAAAAAATTATATTCAGGTAGTCTCTGATATAAATTGATTTTGCATAGTTTTTGGTGTAAATCGCCTAACAAGTGACGCTGCTGTGCTGCATTTTGCAGGATTTACACGATTCCCGCAATAGCTCTATCAAGAACGAATGCACACATTTTCAACTAACTTCCGATTAAGTTAGTCCTTAATATGAACTGGTGCTGATTAGGTGTTGGTGTAAATAACTCAATAAGTGGCGCAGCTGAGCTACATTTTTCACGATTTTCTCAATAACTCTATATCAAGAACTAATGCACGAAGTTTCATAAAACTTCAGATTCAAGTATACCTTGATTAATATTGCTGCTGATTATGTTTTGTTGTAAATCGCTCCACAGCTGACGCTGCTATGCTGGATTTTTCACGATTTTTGCAGTTGCTGTGTCTCAAAAACTAATGCACGGATTTTCACCAAACTTCACAGTCAATTAGACGTTGACATAAGTTGTTTCTGCTTATGTTTTGGTGTAAATTATTCAACATATAGTGCTGCTAGACTGCATTTTGCTGGATTTACACCATTTCAGCTACAGCCATATCTCAAGAACTAATCACGGAATTTCATATCATTAGATTCCTCATGATGAGCATAGATTGCCATTTAATTTTTCACTATGATAGCGAATTTTGAAGCATTAACATGTTTGATATAGAAGAAAGTTTTGGGATTGGAACATCCGACTAGTTTTAAGATGAATAGAAGCATTTTTAGGTAATAAAATTAAAGTATGGTAAAAAACCTGAGAAAAATAACCTGCCTGTGACGGAATCCCGTGTTGAACAAAATAAACATGTTAATTTATGTAAAATGAGGATATCATTACTTGTAAAAAGAATATAATGCATTTACAACAGACGATGAACCTTCTAATAAGGAACCTGCCTACAACGGATATTTCTTCTTTCCTATGCAGTTCCGTCTTAGAAGATTTTAATGATTCTATTGTAAACTATATTGATTTTTTAATGAATCTCTATTTGCATGTAAATATCTGAATAATTACTAATAAAATTAATTTTTTTACACGGCTTGGAAACTTGGAAATCTGAAATTTTTTATTATAGAAAAACCTTCTAAAATGGAATCTTATAGGAGTGAAAAAACTTCCTTATAGTTAAGTTCATTTTCTAGCAGGTCTGTCGTCTCTAGCAAATGTATTATGTTCTTTTTTTCAAACGGATTATTATATCCAATTTGCACCGATTAAAAAAAAAAAAAAATCTCGTTTGAAACAGGATTTCGTCATACACAGATTCTTCTAACAGGTTTCACAGTACTGTATTCCCATCCGTATAAATGTATATGTACTATCCTTTAAAAATAATTTTAATTGTGGAATAATGGCAGCTTAAAAATATATGTACACTCTAAAATTGGGAGGAGTGAAAAGTTCACTCTTTGAAAGAGTGGCAGGCATTTTCACTCTTTTTGGAGTGCATTTTGTAAAATTACACTCCTTAAAGAGTGGAATTTTCCACTCTCTAGAAAAGAGTGAAATCTCTCGCTCCGTTATCGAGAGTGAAGTAGTCACTCCTGAAAGAGTGACTTATGTATGCATTGCTTATTAACCAATCAGAGCAGCAAGGCGACAACGTCCTTGTAAGATAAGAAAAATGATCACTTTTTGCCCGCCATCTTAGGATTAACAGATTTGGATATCATTAACACATAAGGTAAGTCTTATTTAATTTTAACCATTTTTTCGTGTAGATATGTCTGATTATGAGCTAAACGGTTATGTGTTGTATAGAAAAAGATTGATCGAGGTGTGTTATCCTGATTTCTATTCCTAGAAAATTGATTTCCTAGACAAGTGATTGTCTTATACTTCTTCATGTAGCATTTTGAAATTAGAGATCTGCACGAACCGGTCCGCGGCCCGATTTTCATTCACGGCACTCGGTCCGGTCCGGTCCGGTCCTGGTCGCCACTCCTTTCGGACCGGGACCGGACCATACTTTTTTCGGAAGGCTCGGGCCGGACCGGGCCTAACTCATTTATTTCTGTACAGAGCCAGGACTGGCTTCATTCCTAGTCTTTACGGCTCAAAATTTTCAGTCTTAGTTTTGACCCAGCCTGTATGAAAATCATTATCTCAGCGTGACCTGGTCCTTCCAAAAGTCAGTTAAATTAGGCCTGGGCCAAAAATTTTTGCAAACAATGCATACATTTTTTAATCGCCATTATCCTATACTAAAACATTAAAATTTATTCTTTTTAAAGAACAGTAGATTTTTGCGCTTATTAAAAATAGCTAAATTAAAATATAGAAAACGTGTGAAAAGGAAACAGCCTATGGCGGAACCCTGTTTTAAACTGAAAAACGTGTTGATCCATGCAAAAATAATCCACTAATACGTAAGAAAAGAATATATCATGCATTTATACTTGCTAAGAAGGGAACTTGTCTATAACGCATTTTTCTTTCTATTCAATTCCGTCTTAGAAGATTTTACTGTATAGCATTTTTCAGATTTTTAGCACTTCAATACATGGAATATGGTTTAATAATAATATTAAGTATAACTGAAACATTTATTTACATAGAAGAAATAGAGATTCATTAAAAAATATATATCGCAGCCTGATGCATTTCTATAAACATAAAGATTATAAACATTAAAAAAAAAAAAAAAAAAAAAAAAAAAGTTAAGATAAATATTTTTGGCCAGACCTACTCGTTTATAATTAAGATATATGTTAAGATAAACAAATCTACGTAAAAATCAATGCTTTGTAGACATTCACTCGGGCCGGGCCGGTCTCGGGTCGAACATTTAAGTTTTTTACCGGGGCCGACCTTTTAATTTTTGTATCGGGCCGTGCCGGGCCGATTTTTTTTTCTATGAGTCGGGTCGGGCGCGGGCCTGGAAATTTCAGCCCGTGCAGACCTCTGTTTGAAATATAATTGTTTTAACAATTGAAAAGCACACAACGGCCAATGCGAATTAAAAATTAGTCTAAATATTTTATTCTTCCCACTTTTGCCAACGATCGAATGCTTTGCAAACGAAACAGATAATATTTTTCATTATCTGTTTCGTTTGCTAAGCTAAGTGAAGTCGAAGACATCTGGATTTTGTCAATGAGTCAAGGCCGTAGCGAGAAAATCATTTCGGAGATGAATTTTAATCTTGACTTATTTTAGATTTCTTTTTTACTGACTGAATAGAGACAAGTGTTATAGTTTAATTAAGTTTTATTGTGAATTCAAGTAATTCAATGTAATATAATTTCAAAAGATACTTTAAGCCTTTTTCATTGCAAATGAAAGATGCTTCTTCAGTGACGTATTGAAATTAGTGCCAATTAAATTAATATTTGACATTTTACACATTTGTTTTCAAAAGTTTTACTGCCAGAAATGTCTTTCAAGTGCCTTTTTCCAACCATTTTTGGCTAAATCATTGTGACAGTTTGTATCGAGCTTTTGTAATAATTTTATTTTTACAGCGTCCGATTCTGAAAAATCGTATGAACTTTAAATATTTCTTAGAAATTGCTTTCATTTTTTCAATCTATTAACAGAATCAAACAAAAAAGATATGCTCGCATAGAATTTTGATTTTTGAATTTTGACTGTTGTTGAATTTCGAATTTTTGTCGTCTTAACTGATAATTAATGACATATTTATAGTCATCCCCCAAAAATCTCGGAGGGGATCAATCCCTGATGATCCCCCATTGGCTACGGCCTTGCTTAGAGTATTTATTATCATTATTATTGTTTCGAAGTTAAATATGATATTACGAAAAGGTTGGTACATTAATTTTTCTAAACTGTATGTATAGTATTTTCCTGCGGTTTATGATTTTAAAATTTTGAGACTGAGTAATATAAAAAAAAATAATTATAGACATTCTGCATCAGTTATTAAATTTCCTTCAATTTAAACGCATTTTCTACGTTTTTGATACACGTAATTTTTGGCACTAAAAAATAGAACATGATATTTAAGCTTTGAAATAAAATGTTTTGTATGCCTGTTTTGAAGTTTATCGATAGCTTTAGTATATTTTTAAAAAGTTCATATATACTTACATAATATAGGACTGAATATCTTTTTAAAGAGATTAATAACTACTTTTTTATATTAAATTTTTTTCAAACAATAAGAACTTTTCATATGCAGTCATTTACTTTATTTTTATTAAAATTCATACAGATACAGATAAATGTAATGTGTTTATTTTTATATTTATTTTTTTCTATTTCCTAGGTCAATCCTTTCCTATAAAACATATAAAATCTATTTAGCTCATATTCCAAAATACAAGATCTACGGGAATAAAAAATTTAAATTAAATAAGGCTTACCGTGTCGTTTCATTAATAAATATTGTTTTCAGCAATGATGGGCGAACATTAGAAAAACATGCTTAAGTTAAGGAATATGTTTAAAAAGAAAAATATATACATATTCTAGAGAACTTAAAATTTATGCTTCATGATCATATTAAATAAAACAAAAACAAATCACAGCTGATAAAAAAAAAAAAAAAATACACATTCTTAATAGTTAAATCATGCTTAGAACTCATTTTAAAAAAAAAGATGTGAGTATATAAGTATTGTTTTCTAAGTGAAAAAATAAAAAATATTTTAGAACAATAGGACTTTGCAAAAATAGCAATTATTCACGGGAAAAGTGCGGTAAAAAGATAGGAATTTATATATATAAAAAAAATAAATAAAATGAAATCAAACATTGTTAAAGATATAACATCCACCTATTAAAAAGTTATTTATAAAACTTTAATATCTTTATAGGGCATGCAATAAAAGCAAACACAAAGGATAAGATTGGAATAAAATATAGTAGTTTGTTTCTGTCAGTTATCTAATTTAAATTCATATCTAAATTTAACTGATTTTTTCCTTAAAACATCAATTAGTGTTACAAACTATGAATTAAATAAATATTGCTAATAAAGTATTTTATTCCAATCATTATCATGCTTGTATCTATTTTCATTGCATACTGTAAAAGATGTGATTCTTTTAAAATGCCCAAAAACGCAAAATAAAAAGAGAAAAACATTCACTCCTATGAAAGAGTGACTATTCACTCCTACCAGGTGTGAAAAACCGCACTCTTTTAGCAAGAGTGAATAGTCACTCCTCCGAAAGAGTTATTATCCACCCTTGTTTAGAGTGAATATTCACTTCCCAGGAGTGACTATTCACTCTTTCAGAGAGTCAAAAATTTCACTTTTGCTCAGAGTGAATAGTCACTCTAAAGAGGTTGGGCATATTTTGACTCTGCGATAGAGTGACTATTCACTCCGGAGGAGTGAATAGTCACTCCTTTTTATTTAGAGTGTAGTTTAGGCCAAATTTGGACCGGGACTTCGCCGGATCTTTGAAAATTCCAGATTTCTGAAAGAATATCAAATGTACTTCTGTTATTCTTAATGGTGCATTTATTCATAATTCATTCAAAGACAAGTGATATTTATCTGAGAAAAAAATATATATATCTCTAAATTCTTCCTCTAATAAATTTCATGATAACCTCTCTCATCCCATTCTTTGGTCCTCCAGTACACAATTTGTCATATGGAACCATATATTGTAACTACCGGCGGCGGTGAAATGGGAAAGATAGGGGGCAGTATCCCACTCCCCACCAAATAAAATATATTATACAGGGTTGACGACATACTACTTTGCACAAGGTTGGCACCGGAACGGTAGTTGGCATCAATAAAAACACGTAAATTACATTGGCATAGGATAAACTAGAAAATTGGCGCCGAGGCGGTTTTTGGGATCAATAAAATCACGCCAAATTGAATTGGCCCAGGATAAACTAGATCGGCCTAGGATAAATTAGTTCGGAGCAATGAATAGCAGGCTAAACTAGTTTATCCTATGAGCGTTAGGCCAAACTAGTTTGGACTAGGAAAAACTAGTTTATCCTATGGGCGTTAGGATAAACTAGTTTGGCCTAGGAAAAACTAGTTTGTCCTATGAGCGTTAGGATAAACTAGTTTGGCCTAGGAAATACTAGTTTATCCTATGCACGTCAGGATAAACTAGTTTGGCCTAGGCCAGTCTAGTTTGGCCTAAAATCGGGTTTGGCCGGTAACATATATAATAACATAGCCTATATTTTTAGGCCCTGGGACATTTTTATGAGGCTTCTTCACTCACGCGAAAACAACCGCTCACTGTTAATCCTACCGTGAGAAATTTTTTAAAAATATCTCGTTTGTATTTCAATAATTTTAAATGTTTTTTATGATTTTTGTGCCTGAGGTCGATCTGTATAAAGGCCTTTTTTTTACTTTTTCTATTTTCTATGTAGTTTTTTTTTTTAAATTAGGATACTTTTACTTTCAGAACTGTTTTCGAAAGTGAAAGTATCCTAATATATATATACAGTCAAACCTCGTTAACATGAACACGCTTAACATGAATTACTTTTAACATGAATTGTTTTTAAGTCCCCTATAAAAACGAATACAAAGATTTGATACTGATAACATGAACAAAATGTTGATTCCCCTTGAGGTTTATGTTACGAGGTTCGACCGTATATATATATATATATATATATATATATATATATATATATACCGGGTGTCCCAAAAAGGACTGACTGATTTTAAAATTCAATAACTTCCAAACGGTGACAGATATTAAAAAAATTCTTGCAGGAGGGTTATGCATAAAGTCAAAAGTTTTATTACAGTGATTTTCGATTTTAGTTCGAATTACAAACAATAGATGGCGCTGTAAGCAATAGTCGCTAAATACAGGCTCGATTTTTGGTCCTTTCTGTTGCTCCATGCAGAAAAAGGAGATGGAAATGTATTATCCGGGCCACGAAGTATCAAAAATCGAGCCTGAATTTAGCCTCTATTGATCGCAGCGTCATCTATTGTTTGTAATTCGAACTAAAATCGAAAATCACTGTAAAAAACTTTTGACTTTATGCATAACCCTCCTGCAAGAATTTTTTTAATATCTGTCACCGTTTGGAAGTTATTGAATTTTAAAATCAGTCAGTCCTTTTTGGGACACCCGGTATATATATATACATAAAAACCCTATAAACAATATCGAAAAAGTAAAAAACGGCCTTTGTAGAGATTGACCCCAACGGTAACCAATAATAATAATAATAATAATAAATCATCTAAAAATATTGAATCACAAACGAGATATTAAAAAAAAATTCCCACGGGATTAGCATTAACGAGCGGGTGTTTTCGCGTGATTGAAGTTACCTCTTCCCACTCCCCCCCGAAATAATTTCTGACTCATTTACGGACTCATTTTTAACTTTAAAAGCATGACACTTGCAGACATGACTGTTGAAGTGATCGAACATATCACAAGAATCGAACATAACAAGAATCGAACAGTTTTTTTCATTTTTCGATAAAAGAATTACATCTTAAGTTATAAGCTTATTAAAACCAACGGCAGCAGAGATAGGGAAACCCGACTTATCTCGAGGCTGTTGTTGAAGTATGGTTATTGGTTACTGTCTCATAACGACCTTTATCCGGCTGTCGTGTCCAGATATTCGGTTCAAAATGCCAATTTTGGCAGCCTTCACTGAAATATCCTCTATTTTATATATATAAAAAAAAGAAATAAAAATCAATTTCCTTGTTTCTGAATAAGCGTACCTGACAATAAAAAATCTAGCTCATCCTGCTCCCAACCGGTTACGGCCCTGAATGCTCAATGTATTCCTTCTCTAATTACAATATGATGTTTCGCTAGACACATTGTCAAGTTTTCTGAAATTATCGTTAAATTTTGTTGAAAACCCTGCATGTTTATAAGCAAAAAAAAAAAAAAAAAAAAAAAAAAAAAAAAAAAAAAAAAAACATGCGGGATGATTTTAATTTTTAAAAGCAACATATATATCGTCATTCTTACGCAAATGAATACACTCGTTGTACAAAGTAAAAAAAAAAAAAAAAAAAATTAATAGATTACAACGACCATTTGGAATTTTTTTAATAATCGAATAAATAAAAATCGAAAGCAGTTCCACCGAATCATCCACAGATCGCGACAAATCACCTTCGTAACAAAATTTAACCGAAAATTCTAAATTTCGTCCACCAAATTCCGTCGTATCCTCTTCAACAACAGATCGCAAAGATCAACTTCAGACGACCAAAACCTTCATCGATAAACTCTCGAAGTCCCGTTTCGAGAAGAAAAACAGTTTACAAATCGAAAGCAGTTCTACCGAATCATCCACAGATTGCGACAAATTACCTACGTTGAGCTCAATTTTTCCCGGTTAGAATCGACCGATTGTAAAACGCCGTGGCTAGTGGATTGGAGCCCCTCGAGACATGGCCTTTTACTATCAATCGATTAAACATTAGATTGTTTCCTTTTTCGCGTTCATCTTTTATTCTGTAATCGATTTTCATGGGCTACATAATCAGTTGAAGACCTCGATTTTCATGGCCTACATAATGAGTTGAAGACCTCGATTTTTGCTTTGCAAGACGATTTTCATTTCGGCGTCGCTTTTCAATTTTTAACGATTTTATGCCTTTCGATTACCTATTCAAACAATTTTTAACGTTTTTATGCCTTTCTATTACCTATTCAAATAAAAATTCTTCTAAAAGTAAAGAACATCGTTGAATTTCGTTAAAAAAAATAAAATGCGAGCATCATTTGACCCCATCCTCGACCGAAAACAACAACCATTTCCAAATGGTTAAAAATCATACTACGACGCCATCGGAGTTTTTACGACAGAAAGATGATAGAATATATTATTATTTTTATTCAGTTTGTTGTAAGCTCTCTAATTGCTCTCATGACTTCACTGAAATCTTCACTGAAAAGTATGAGACAAACATGTTCTTTACATCAGCGAAGTTCAAGAAAAATCCGTCAAGTATTTCTCTGGATTTTCGGCAAAATGTCGGAAATTGAAAGTGTCCGGTTACTTTTGACTAGGTACCGTATATTGTCTCTATAGAAGAGAAAAAGTAATTTAATAGAAATGTCTACTCATTTACAAATTCCGAAATAAGTCGTAATCTTGCAATTTATAAATAATATTGATTGAACTTTTCAACCCCTTGAGATCTAATTTTAATCCAGATTTCCTCCAGAAATTTTTAATTAAATTTTGTTTTCCTAACTTTGGCGAAAAAAAGTTGTAAAATTGCTTCTCATTATTTTGATATAATTTTTTTCGAAATTTCCGGTGTGAATTCAACATTACAGAAAAGACAATTACGCCTCTGAAAGGATGAAAGCTTGCCAAGTGAACGAATTGTTACGCTATGCTACTTTAGATTAACCAAAACGTATTCCTAAAAGTATGCTTTCTTTATGGTGGAATTGATGAAAATGTCCATAAAAAAGTACTTTTATTAAGTATGAAACACTCCTCTGCTGCTTTCCCAGCCATATGATGACCTGGAAAATGGATGCACGTATTGTTGTAGTTGCCAATTGGGAAAAGTAATGGCGATGCAGTGCGTTTTTGATTGGCTAAGCGCATCAAATTTTATTCGCTGTGTCACGAAAAGGATGGCAATTAGGAATTTGTGGTAAATAACGGATGACAAGGCATGTGTTTAAGAAAGGTAAAAACTATATTATTTACAGTATAAATTAATGTTAATATATAAATTTCAATAAATTTTATGTATTTGCTTATGTAAAAATCGAACTATTTATACAGAATACCACATTCTCTACACAAAATAAGAAGCACCAAGATACCAGGCTTTTATAATATGTAAGTATTGTGAATGTTTGCGAAGTGATATATTGAGAAACATAATAGCTCAGCTACCTGGAATAACGATTATAATACATCTGGAACTATGATTAATGCTTGCTGGTGTGGGTGCTTTTTGTTACGTCCGATTAACTGCACGAGGGATAAAGGCCGAAATATTAATGCGAGAAGACAAATTCTTATTTGGAAAATATGTTGGTCATTTTTTAGCTATATTTAAAATTAATTGTTTATTTTAAATTATGAATAGGCTTTATACAGACATTTTAAATGAAGATAAATAGAAAAGTTCATTACTATACCTGGCACAGCCCGAATTAAGGTTTCGTGTACTTTGTCAATATTTACTATTATTACTGAAAGAAACATGTGTAAAATAGATTCATGGTTTAATAGTAAAATGTGTTAAATAGAAAATGCAGAACTGGTGTCGTCTACCTTATCTATTAAAGGAAATTTTAATCTAAAATATCAATCATATAATTTAGTAATGGACTTTTCTATTTTTTTTCAATTAGAATGTCTTTATAAAGTCTTTTCATAATTTAAAATGAACATTAAAATTTCCGATTCCTTCAAATAAATAATAATTCCTTGAAGAAAATAAATATACAAAAATGTATCGATAAATATTTCCTAAATATAATTCCTTAGTGTATGCGAAAAATATTATTAAATTGTGAAAACTAATGATCCACCTACCACCATTGGAAGCATTTTCAATATGTTGCATTCACAGAAATGGGCTTTGCAAAACACCTGGATCCTATGAAAAACTCAATCAGTTAACTAGTAATGGGTCTTTTGTTTTTCGTTTCGTTGAATAGTATGAAGCGTTTTAACTGTCTAAAAATAATCTCTAGATTTCTGAATCCGTTAAAAAAAAAAAAAAAAAAAAAAAAAAAAAAAAAAAAAAAAAAGTCCTTCCGGCCAGTGCCGGGAGGAAGAGGTAGCTTTCATATTCCTTATTTTTAAAAAGCCAACTTATATTATTCAAACACACGAAGCTCAATTAAGTGGAAACCGAATGTAGGAGATTCAATACTAATTTTTATCAATACTAAATCATTATGAATGAGAATTTCGCGAAATTAGTCAGCTTTATCCAAGCTGCTTTTATTTAAAGTAACTTATATTTGGCTGCCAAATTCGGCGATTTCTTAAAGTGCCTGCCATTTTAAGACAACATGCTGGATGAGGCTAACCAGTGAACTTGGTCCAGGCCTTAGTAATTGCTGTGCACATGCTCACTCACATCGGAATCGGTTGATATATACGAGTGCTGTCGCAGGCAAAAAATCAGATTTTTCAAAATGTCACCCACGTTAGAAATTGAAACTACTATATCTGAGCCATTTTTTAAGATAAAGACAAACTAAAAATGCTCCTGAATCCTTATATCAAGGTCAAATACTTAAGAAAGAAACCTTTTCCAATTTCTAATTTTTTTGCACCTCACTTTAAATATAATTTTTTTTAATTTAATGGCCGCCATTTTGAAACAAGATGGCTGATGAAGCTGGCCAGCGAACTTGGTCGAGATATTGATGTATACTATCCACATGCCTTCTTCCATCGAAATAGGCGAATACGTGTGGTATCGCGTGACAAATACAAGATCGTTTCAAAGTGTTAACCATGATAGAAATTCAAAGTGCTATAATTCAACTATTTTTTAAGATATAAACAAAAGAACAAATTTTCAGAAACAAAAACTGCTCCAGAATCTTTGTATCAAGGCCAAACACACAAAAAAATTTTTTTTTCATTTTCCAATTTTTTAATACTTCATTTTAAATTTTAAATTACTTTTTTTTAAATGGCAACCCTTTTGAAACAAGATGGCGAATGAAGCTGGCCAACGAAATCGGTCGAGACATTGGTATGTACTATGTACAGACCAAGTTACATTCAAATCGGTTCATAAATACGCCTGTTATCGCGTGACAAAAATCAGGTCGTTTTAAAATGTCAGCCACAATAGAAATTCAAAATGTTATAACTCAGCCACTTTTTTAGATGTAGACGAAACAAAACCTGTTCCGGAATCTTTGTATTAAGGTCAAACACATACAAAAAAAAAAATCTTTTTCATTTTCCAATTTTTTGGTATCTCATTTTAAATTTATTTTTTAAAAATTTTTTTAAATGGCCACCATTTTGAAACAAGATGGCGAATGAAGCTGGTCAACGAACTCGGTTGAGTTATTTGTATGTACTATGTACACACCAAGGTACATCCAAATCGGTTCATAAATACGTCTGTTATCACGTGACAAAAATCAGGACGTTTCAAAATGTCAGCCACGCTAGAAATTCAAAATGCTATAACTCAGCCATTTTTTAAGATATAGACAAAACAAAAACTGCTCCCGAATCTTTTTATCAAGGTCAAACACATAAGAAAAAAATATTTTTTCAATTTTCAATTTTTTGCTACCACATTTCAAATTTAAATTTTTCTTAAAATTTTAAATGGCCGCCATTTTTAAACAAGATGGCGGATGAAACTGGCCAACGAACTCGTTCGAGACATTGGTCTGTACTATGAATAAACGAAGTTACATCTAAATCGGTTCATAAATACGCCTTTTATCGCGTGACAAAATTCAGGACGTTTCAAAATGTCAGCTTCGCTAGAAATTCAAAATGCTATAACTCAGCCATTTTTTAAGATATAGACGAAACAAAAACTGCTACGGAGTCTTTGTATAAAGGTCAAATACATAAGAAAAAAATATTTTTCCATTTTCAATTTTTTGATACCACATTTCAAATTTTAAATTTTTTAAAAAATTTTAAATGGCCGCCATTTTGAAACAAAATGGCGGATGAAGCTGGCTAACGAACTCGGTCGAGACATTGGTATGTACTATGTACACACCGAATTACATCCAAATCGGTTCATAAATACGAGAGTTACAGTGTGACATAGGTCAGATATATATATATATATATATATATATATATATATTGATATATATATATATATATATATATATATATATATATATATATATAAATTTTGAACGGAGGGTGGTTTCGGGGTCTGGGGGTCTTGATCGATGAAAATATACCAAAATTTTTTGAAATCGCTTTCCTCCGAACGGCTGCAATAGGTAGCTTTTTGTAAAGAAAGCTACCTAAAAGACATGAAAAAATGAGTGGCAAAAAAATGTTAGTTATATTTGAAAGAGAAAATTAACCTCCATCAATGCAGTACTGCCCCCATTCCGACCATCCATTCATTCATAGAAATGGTTTTTACATAGTACCCGACCCTCTAAAGGAGCTGGTTAAAATTTCAATCAATTAACCCGCAATGGGCCTTTTTAGGTTCGTTCTTAATTATATAAATACGTAGCACCTATAGTCATCGTCTGGTCCTTCCGTCTGTCTGTCTGTTCGTCTGTAATATAACAACACAAAAACTACCCAACCGAATGGTTTGAAATTTAATGTAATCGTTGCATAATTTTGTCGAGTCATTTCAAATTTTATGCAAATCGAATTAAAACTTAAAAAGATATTAAAAGAAGTTTTCCTCATTCTATTAAACCCTATCATACGTTATTAATTCAATGATATCCAATGATAGGTAATGATTCTAAGTTGCCATGATTATGACGTCCTATTTAAGATGAAGTCATATTATTTCTCTATTACGTAATTTAATATACAGTGTGTCCGGGATCCAATACTTTTAAGTATCCAAAAGTTATGGCTTATTTTTAAAGAACTACCCATTAGAATTTAAAAAAAATATATATATTTAAATAAAAATAGCATCTCACAAAGTTTTAATATCAATAAACTTCGATGTGTGAACCTTTAGTAGCATGACAAACATCTAAACGGTAATGCAATTCTCCCCAAATGTTTCGTTGCATATCAGGAGTTATTAGACAAATTGCTTCTATGATACGCTTTTTCCACTCATCCGCAGTTTCAGTTTTTTTTTTGTTTTGTTCAATGTTTTAAAATCTCGGAGGGGTTTCCAATCCACGGAATGTCTATTATATTCTAATGGGAATAGTTCCGTAATAATAAGCCATAACTTTTGGATATTTATAGCCCGGACGCCCTGTATATAATCGTAATAAATTTTGTATTCGTGCATTTTTGCATAAGAGTGCAACAGCTATTGCGTCAAGATCTGAATATTTATAAAACTAGTACGAATGCACCTCATTTGCCACGTTTGACATATAACCTCCGACTTGTTTAATTTTTCATTTCGTAGAATGTATTCATAAAGCGTATATTAAACATTTAAATCCAATCTTAAAACTTCAAATTTCATTGACAAAATAAAGGAAGAAAAGAAAGACATATTACTAGAAAATGAGTTACAAAAATTGTTAGTTATAATTGGAAGAGAAAATTAATGACCCACCTACCGTCATTGGACCCATTCCCACCATCCATGCATTCATAGAAATGGGTCTTGCACAGTACCCGGCTTTCATGAAGAGCAAACTCTTCTCCCGTTGATAGTTGTCTTTTACAGGAATCACAGGCAAAACAAGCTAAATGATAGACTTGATCCCGAGCACGTCGGACCCAATCCGACGCATGGATTGTTCGGGAACATTTGGCACACTTCGCTCCAAAATGCCTGGAAAATAGAAAAAAGAAGAAAAAGTTGTAGTTACTGTTAAACTCATTCTGAAAAATACAATATATATATAATTAAAATGAAATCACATGTGCGTAAATACCAAACAAAAAGACAATACAAAAATTAAAACCAGAAAATTGAAAATGTAAATTTGAGAAACTTTGAATATCTTATGGATTCGTGAGCGAAGCTTTATAAGAATAATTCATAGTAAAGATATGTTATTTCGTCAAATAATGTCAGTATTAAGCCTAAAAATGACACTATTAAGCTCCTTATAACGTATCAAAAATTCCAATAACTGAAAGTAATTAAGATAACCAAGAAATAAAGGAAAATTTCACATTAGTAGATATGTGGTAAAGATATATGAAACAAATGACCAACTGAAAAAAGGATGACATATATAGTAAGCGATAAGCAATTTCTTTAACTCAATTTAAGTTTATCAGTTATCTAATGCTTATTTAAATTTAATTAACTTAAAGAATTTCTTCCGCACCTTGTCAGACAAATTCTGATGACATAGGGCAAGGGCGCAAGAAAGAGGCTCATAGGGCTCAATCTCGCCCCATTCAAATAGAGACAGTTTTTTTTTTCTTTTTTTGCATCAGTTCCAAAGACATTATTTTTGTCTTCAATGTTTGATAATTTATTTCTGAACAATCAACTCTGTACACACACACACACACACACACACAAAAAAAAAAAAAACAAAAAAAAAAAAACTATAAATATTGATTACATTTTAAAGAATTCTGGACATTAGAAGAAACTACTTAACCTCGGTGTAACTTTGTAGTTACCTATGATTCTTGAAAACATTTCCCTTACTTTCAGAAACTTTAAGCAGAAAAACCTGTCAGAAGCCTCATAAATCAATAGGTTTCGGAAATTAACAGAAACGTTTTTTTTTTTTTTTTTTTTTTTTTTTTTTCGAAATTTACGAGCAGCAAAAGGATTATTTTGTTTTAGAAATATTTCCGTAAATCTAAGAATCGTATTATTGTTTTAGGTTTCCGATTAGTCCTGCAAATGATTTTTGAAGATAAAAGAAAGCAGGTATTAGGAATCGTGCTGAACTTAGAGGTTATCTCGAATATGTGTAAACATTTCTGCTATATTAGAAAATTTTCCTGTCATTTTTTATTTTACAATGCATTAATATTTTCAGTATTTTTTTTTTCTTCTCAAGGCTAAATTTCTTTAATACGATTATATTCGAGAGATTTAAACTACGTTTATGTTCTGCAGATCGCTTCAAATCCTCCGCTTCAATTATTTTTTCACTACAGATCTCACTTTGACCATTTTTTCATTACCCAAACCTTATCCTTTGTTCTTACTTTCTTATGCTGCAGCCATTTATTTGCTTAACTTAGATCAATTGAATTTAAAAATAGATTCATATAAGTATATATTTTTTTTAAACCTTCCAATATAGCTGATAACACTAGTCGGCAAAAAAATTAAAATTTTTGCCTCCGTACAAATTAAATATGTAAAGTGTACAAATCTAATATCTCTAATTCTAAATATACTATCCAAATTGCTTCAGAACCCACCATTTTCCCGAGAAACAGTTCTATAAATAACAAATAGTGAAGAATTATTAGATTAATTTGCAATGCCAGATAAAATTAAAATCATGAAAAAAAGTGAATAGCTTTCACTGTCTTAAATATCAAACTGATAAAATATAGCAGGAAAATCTAGTTTGTTGATACTTGTATCGCGCATTTTTATTTTTATGCCCCTTCCCCTTTTGTGTCCGAATTTACTATTTGCTATCTACTAATGTATTTTCATTCCTTATGCCGCTATAACTCGGGTTATCATATTTATACATTTATTTACAGGCAATTTACATATTATTTTCTGCATTTTAGGGTTTAGTCCAGGCAATAGGGAATTTTACCTAGAAAAATTAATGGTAGTACTGGAAATCGGCTTTCTAGATGTTTTTTGGGTCGTTGAATCCGAATTTGTAACTTCCCACAAAAATTTCTCCCGGCAACACCCCCCCCCCCCCCCCAAAGTTTGGTAAAATACCCCCCAAAAAAGGTTTTTATTAAAAAAGTCAATTTTTTTTATTGTTTTAGAGAAAAAGTATCTAGAAATTCAGAAAGTAGACAAAATTTCCAACAAATTAGATATATGACATTATGACTTAGGATGAAGGGGAAGGGGGATCTGCCTCGGAACATGCGCGCGGTGCTGCGTAAACTAAGTTGCGCAATTCCACTTAACCACTCAGACGTTTACATTAGCCCTCCCATCTTCCCTCCGAACTTTCTCTATAAGGTTTACTTTAAGTTTTTTTGGGTCGCTTAATCCGAATTTTTAATTTACCCCCAAAATCCCCCCCCGAACCCCCCCCCCCCCGCCAAATAGTTGTTTTTAACTTAAATTTCTTATTGTTTTAGGGGAAAAGCATTACGAAATTCAGAAACTAGACAAAATTTGCAACAAATAGGATATATGACATTATGACGTAGGATAAACGGAGAGAGAGGGGGCTGCCTCGGAACATTCCCCACGCTCTTTTCTCAAAAACCAAATTTTATCAAAAAATCAATTTTTTGGGGGGTTGCCGGGTGAAATTTTGGTGGGAAGTTACAAATTCGGATTCAGCGACCCAAAAAACATAAAGTGAGTCGAAATCCAGAACTAGTATTAATTTTGCCAGGTAAAATCCCCTATTGCCTGGACTTCAAAACTTAGTGCACGTAGCGCCGCAGTGCATGTTCAGAGGCAGCCCTCACCCTCCCCGTTCATCCTAATTCATAATGTCATATTTCCTATTTGTTGAAAATTTTGTCTAGTTTCTGAATTTCTTAAAGCTTTCCCCCTAAAACAATAAGAAATTTAAGTTAAAAACAACTATTTTTTTTGGGGGGGGGGGGATTCGGGGGGAAGATAAAAATTCGGATTCAGCGACCCAAAAATCTTAAAGTAAACCTTATAGAGAAAGTTCGGAGGGGAGATGGGAGGGCGAATGTAAACGTGTGAGTGGTTAAATGGAATTGCGCAACTTAGTTTACGCAGCACCGCGCGCATGTTCCGAGGCAGATCCCCCCTCCCCTTCCCCTTCATCCTAAGTCATAATGTCATATATATAATTTGTTGGAAATTTTGTCTACTTTCTGAATTTCTAGATACTTTTTGTCTAAAACAATAAAAAAATGATTTTTTTAATAAAACCCTTTTTTTTTGGGGGGGGGGGGCTTTTTACCAAAATTTGGGGTACCTGATACAGTAATTTTGCTACCATTCTTTTATTTTAGCAGAGTGAAATCTATAAGAATAAACTATTATTTTTACAGAGAGGATTTTGATGCCGACCAGTGTAATTATTCATTTCTTCGATTTATTTGTACATCTGCTCTATAAACTTCGCTGAAATTTGCATGCAATTTTCGAAATTTAGACTTGTTCATGAAGTGAAATACAGTACGTTGTTTAAGAAAAATAATCTCTGTAATAGTCACAGTTATTCGTTTATTCATGTTTTAAACAATGGTAAAAATACAGTGATTTTTATCGATTATGGTCTATTATTATTTGGAGTACATTTAATAATTGCTGATACTGTTTTTCAAATTGAACAAAATTTCTATTAATTACTAAAATAAGTTCTTGAACGTGATACTGCTATTATATATTATCCTTATATTCGTACATATTCGAAAAAAATTTAATATTCAAAGGATATAACAAATGATCTCTCTCTCTATGTGTCTCTATGTGTGTTTATTTGTTTTAAATAAATAAATCAAAATTGTAAAAAATCATATAAAATGAGGACGTTTTTACCAGTATTTTCAACCTTTCTTCAACAGAAAATTGGAAGTTAGCAGAAATGTGTAACACCATACAAAAACTTAGTTTTACGCTTTCCATCTGTTTTTTAAATATTTCTTTTTCTGACTGAATAGTCATACAATCTTCTTTTGAAATTTCAGCTGAGGAATTTTCCATATTAGTTTTTGCAATAACGTAATAAAGAAATTTTCTTGGTCAAAAAAGTATTTTTACCCACTCAACGAAGCGAAATTTTTTGGTACATTTTCGAACTAATTTTCAACACTCGATTACTAACGTAAAAAAAAAAAAAACTTACGTTATGGCTGTGCTATACTTTATATGATTGAATCTATGGGATCGCATGACGTAATTTCCATATTTATATACTTTATATAGCAATATTTCGTCGAAAGTCAGTAATAACTATAAATGTATGTTCTTTTGTTTTAAGTAAAAAATCTAAAATAATATCCCAAATTGGCGTCTCCAAAGACGCTTTTGCAGTCAGAAAATAAGTACAGATACAAGGATATAGTGATCGAGTGTTAAACACCAAATCATCACTGTAAAAAAAAAAAAAAAAAAAAAAATGGACTAAAAAACGGAAATACTACTGGCAATCTAGACGCCAGTACTATTTCCGTTTTTTTACGGGAATTTTTACCCATAAATTACAGAAAATTTTCCGTTTTTCTGATTAAAAACGGAAAATTTTCTGTAATTTATGGGTAAATATTCCCGTAAAAAAACGGAAATATTACTGACGTCTAGATTGCCAGTAGTATTTCCGTTTTTTAGTCCGTTTTTTTTTTTTTTTTTTTTTTTTTTTTTTTTTTTACAGTGATGATATTTGCTGGCATGATTATTGAAGTGACTTGTAATCGAAGATTTTTTTTTTCATTTTCCAATAAATGAATTACATCTTGAGTTATAATCGATTGTCAATTCAGGACGGTAGCTTTTTTTTTTTTTTTTTTTTTACTTTCCTGCGCTCTCGCATTTAAAAATTCTGTTCAAAATGCCAACTTTTACAGAATTTTCTGAAAAATTTTTTTCCTTTACCAAAAACGAAAAACAGTTCGATTACACATAGTTTCTGGCTAAAAATATACCTGGCCTATTTCATACGTTTGCGATCAAAAATTAATTAAAAAATGTGTCAGAAAGTAGCCAGTTTGGAATGGAGAATAGTCTTAAGAACTTTTAAGTCTGCTAAAAAATTCATGGTTGTTTCTATTCTTGAGCCATATTGCTCCATTTCGAGCAATAATGGTTCAGGAATTAAATCGGTCAAATTAGCTTAATAAATTTTCCGTCGAATAATTTTATATTTTTATTATGCAGTAAAGCCGAATAAACTGAATCTAATGAGAGATAATTTAGAGAGGGAAAAATCCGTCGACAAATTTCCATCTTAGCAGGTATAATTGTATGATATTCTTTTCGTCGAGACCATGAGCAATTTCCTTTTAAGGCGCGATTCCCTTATATTATATGTAACATTCTGTCACAGATTTTACTGTTTAGTAAAGGCTTGGAATTTACTTTAAAATCGTGCTACTAGTCTAAAATAATAAATAAGTAAATAAATAAATAAATGAACGCTAATTCAGAAATATATAACAATATGGAATGGCTCAGACTCTTTATTTTCTTTTAATTTCTCTCTCTCTCTTTTTTTTTATATTTCCTTTTTCCGATTCTGTTGCATGCAATTTTCCACATGCAATTTTATTTTGAACAAGTGATCCGCTCTTTGTTGCCCATGTCCGGAATAATAACCTTAAATATACCTAAAATTCAGACATTTTTCTCCAGAAGGAATTTCTGAAATTCCAGGTAGGGGGTGGAGATCACTATGGAGTATCAGTATACTCGCCAAATAAATATAATTAAAAAGCTCCGGACCACGATTTCATGTACGTCATCAAGTAACGGTTTTTGGCGATACTTAATTCACATTAGAATTTCCCCCTCCCTTTTTTGAATTTTTTCGCCTTAATTGAGATTAGAAAAAAATCGCGAAAAATTAAAAATCGCTGCGCGAATTCCGAATAAACTTTACTGAAAAGAGAACAAAATTTACCATATCGGGCAAAACGATTGAATTTGTATTACTTTTATGAGCACGTGAAAATCGTCGGTAACGGGATTTTGAGATCAGGAAAATACGTGAATCGTTCCGCTCAACATATATATAGGGAGACTAGGGAGGGTTGACCCACTTTTTACAAAATGATTTTTTATTTTTTAAATATTGAACATAGAATAAAGTTTTGTATATAATTTTATTCGTTATACAATCAGTTATCAAAATAAAATTGCTACAAAAGTGTAACATATAAAAAATTTGAAAAATGATTGATTTTAATCATGAAAAAAGAATGGGTCAAAACTCCCCAGATATGGGAGGGTTGACCCACTATACGGGAGGGTTGACCCACTATACGGGAGGGTTGACCCACTATACGGGAGGGTTGACCCACTATACGGGAGGCTTGACCCACTTTGTTTTATATTGCAATATTTGGGGAGATAAATAAAGTCAGTTTAAAAAAAGCAAAACAAGTTTATGCCTTAATTATTATAAAAAAATACTTTTTTAAATATGATGCTTAAGCAAACCTGTTGAGACGCAATTGCAAGTCAGAGAAGAAAATTTTTGTTCTAAACAGGATTTTGTCTGAGCAGGTATAATTGTACAGCAGGGAAAATGGAATTTTAACATTTAAGGCAGTATTCTGTTAGAGACAAGTTCCGTTTTCATAGTGTTTAATGTTATTATGTCCGAATTTAGGAGCCACTGTCCAGCTTTGTTTGTCTCCTTCTCTTATTTTTTGTGACACTCGACCTGACAACTCTATAGTTGTCACATAGTTTGGCTTCATCTCACTGTATTCACACTGGTCAAATTTGTCTACATACCTTCCTAAAGTTTTTCGATCTATGCTATGTGCTTTTGCACTTAACTTATCATTAACATGATTTAAACCTTTAAGGGGCAAAGTACTTTCAGTACTAAAATGTTGAAATAAATCACTGGCACTGGAATTTACGAATAAATTCATTTGTAAATAAGAAAAAGGCTATATTTCACATACATATTAAATCAAAAGAGTTTAGCAAAATTCTGGTGCCATTGTGACGTTTCGGAATTAAAATTAAGTGGTTTTATAAACATACTTCTGCCCCTGAAAGGGTTAAGACTGAAGCTTTCATCCTTTCTAGTCTTTCCCACTATTTCTATTTACCTATTGCAAGTGATATTTAAATGCAAAAAAGTTCCTACCAACTTTTCCATTTTCTAGCTATTTTTCACATCTTTCTTTAGTCCGTTTTAAACATTATTTACCATCGCAACATTTTACTGCAGCTTTACGGAATAAATTTACATTCTTTTACATATATTATCATTAACTTTTCATTATGCACAGTGTATTATAAAAATATTTCCAAAACCGCTTAATTAAGGGAGCCTTGAGCATCTGGTCAACCCTCCCTCACAAAGACTGGGACAAGTCTCCCTACATAGACCTTTTCTAAAGAGTAGCACATTGTTATGATAAGCCTAACTTACTGTACAATCTTTATGCCTGGAATGAAAGCTCGACATTTCTGCATTACTTTAAACCTACTTACTCAAATTTCTATGATATAATTTATCTAAAAAAAGCTTACAAAATATTTCTAAAAACACAACTTTTAGGTTGAAAACGCCTCACAATTGATTTTTCCCCACCTATTTCGATTATCTCTATGAAGCGAGGACTGTTGTTTGAGTATTCCAGTAGCGTTGGTTGACACCTATTGTTAAACCTCTGAAATTCTTTTAAATATGAAAATTGATGGGTGGGTTAAGCCTTCCGTATGGTCAACCGTCCTTAGTCTCCCCTATACACTGCTCAAAAAAATTAGGGGAGCAAGCAAAAATTTGAAGAGAACAGTGCAAGACAGCCATGTATGGGCATAAAATGGATAGTACACGTGTATCAATGCGCAATACAGAAAAACAGACGCAAAAAAATTGTAAGGGAGCTTTTATTCTTTGAAAAGATGGTTTAGGGCAACAATTTGGTTTCATGTAAATGATAAAAAAAGTATTGTTTAGAAATGATGCAAGATTTTTAATATGGCGTGTGGTCTCCTCGAACAGATAAGACTGCTGCACACCTGTTTTCCATGGATGCGATGAGGTTATCGATAAGACTTTGGGGAATACTGTTCCACTGCTCAAGAATTGTAATCTACAAGTCCCGGACAGTAAAAGGAGGCCTCGGTCTCGCAGCAATACGTCGTCTGAGTATGTCCCAAACATGCTCGATCGGATTTAGGTCAGGAGAGCATGCTGGTCATTCCATACGCTGTATTGTTTTAGCTTCAAGTATGTTTTTCACAAGCCGAACTGTATGAAGTCTGGCATTATCATGCATGGAAAAAAAGAAATCACTAATTTCTGCAACATAAAATATGACATGAGGTCACAGTATCTCGTCTGTATAACTTCGGACCGTCAAAGTGCCATTCCGGATGATATGCAGGCCCATATGTCCACCTATGCTGATTCCAGCCAATAGCATCAACCCACCTCGTCTGTAATGTGATCTTTCACGAACGAATGTGGGATTATTTTGAGTGCCTCTTTCTCTCCATACCAAAACACAGCAGATGTCACATCTAGACTGAATCAGGACTCGTCTGTAAACAGAATTTGACTCTAACAACGTTGCTTACAAACTCGATGTTCAGTTCCCCAACTTCTTTGGGCCGCACAGTGGCTTGAGGTCAATGGAATACAGAGCATTGGCTTACGTGGATAGAGACCACCCTGCTGATGCCTATTTCGGACTCTTTGGCTGGACACCCTTCGTCCTGTGGCCAAAAATATCTGTGTTTGTAGTTGAGTAGCATTACCCGTTCCGTCTCGACGTGCTGTTAACAGGATATATCGGTCATCAGTTTCTGTGTTAGCACATTTTCGACCTTGCACTTGTCGATGACTACCATTCAATGTGTCTTGGAATCGATTCCACAGTCTTTCATGGACACTTTTTGCGACTCCAACAGCGTCCACTACACTTCGTTGTACTTCCCCAAATTCAACTGTCCCGATAACACGCCAAGCCATGGATTGTGGTAAAACATGTTGTTGTGACATTTTCAAGCCACCTTTCCTCAAAACACAAGCTGAGCAATTGAATTTTACAACTGGGGCAGTAAAACAGACGTTTCTGCAAAATCCCGATTTCTGCACTTGTCTCCTTTTTCTAGTTTTTGAAGTCATAAACTTTAATTTACATGTGAAGTTTTCTTTATATGTTTTCTACAACACTTTAAATTATGGATGTTTTATTTTACGTTACGTATCGGTGTAAATATTTGCGTAATTTCGTTAAAACCATGTGCTCCCCTAATTGTTTTGAGCAGTGTATATATAAATTCAAAATCACACTTTCAGCTGCAATTGGACCTCTCTTCGTCTATCCGGAACCAAATTTGCATACATCTATGTGCGATAGTTTTCCCTAGACATAGCAAACAAACAGACCCATTATACACATAGACAAAGATTTTCTTTTATTAATATAAAAATATCTTGAGAAATTTCAGCTTAGTCATTTTTTTTTTATATCAGCTACAATAACTTCATACAGTAAAACCTGAAAAAACGGAATCGCTTAGGTACTAGGAAATATTGCATTTTAGACAAGTTTTCATCTTAGCAGGTATAATTGTATGGTATTTCTTCCACCGGGACTATCGAATTTTTCTGTTTAATTATCGATCCCGTTATAGGCAGGTTCTGTTTTAACAGGTTTTACTGTAATAAATTTTGATTAATTTCAAAAAGAATTAAATAAAAATATTGATGTTTCAAAATTCATTTAGAATGGTCAAATAATTAGATCAGTTGGCACATGTTAAGGCTGTCTTATAATCCAAACGGGCTAATTCTGTTACTATACAATAACTTCATGTGCTTGACAATGCAGAATGCAAGATTATGAGGTGTACATTAGAAATGGTTAATACTGGATTTCTATTATTTTTATGACGGTTAAAATTTGTTCATTAAAATATTTTGTGATTTTTTTAAGGTTCCATTGAAGTTGCTTTTACTTCTCTAATGTTTTGTTTTTAAGGGGGCACAGGACCTTTGAGTTTGTCGAAGCAATAAAAAACATCGCCTTTTTCGCAGAACAACAGAAACAATATGCATTTAAGAACTCCCCCCTCCCTTTCTGCCTAAAGTATATATCCTTAACTACATTATTCAGAAAAATGAATTTTGTATGTAAAATATTTATATTTAAATTTTAAATTTAAAAATTCATCTCACTAATGGGTGATTAAGTATTCTGCGCGAATGATAAAATACCAAATTATGCATACAGAAAACAATTTTTGAACAAAATAAAATCATAACACACCTACTTCTAAATTAAAACCAAAATATACTCAAAAATATTTGTTTAAAATTTAATTTTAGCACAAAATAAAGACAAGCTCAAAAATTTCAAAAATTTTTTTCAAGTTTTTCTAAGTACAAAAAAATAAATAACCAGAATATGTGAATTTTTTTGGTTTTAGCATGTAGACTACGCATATTTGGTTAATTATTTTAAAGCTGTAGCTTACATAAGGTTTAAAAGTAACAGTGCGAGCAAAATCTCCAAATTTACTAATCTGAGAAAACGCTTTTTAAACTTACGGACATTTAATTATACTCACCATCTATAAATTATCATAACTCAAGAAATAATGCAGATTTTTGAATGGGGTTTTTTTACATATTGTTGAGAAATTTTAAAACATTTAGAATAAAACAAAAACCAAAAACTGATTTCTTGAAAGTTTAAAGGTTCTATGCCCCCTTAAGATTTTCTTTTACAATATTGGTGTCTGAGTTCATCGGGAAATTTTAATAAAGTAATTTATGCGACTTGGCATACTTTGCTCTAACAGAAGTCAATTGTGTTTTACTTATATTGTGGAATATTGCCATTGATAAAGTGTTTCACAAGTTTGCATTTTCTTCTTGCCCATATTTTTACATTCTGTTTGTGGATTTTTCCTCGCAAATCTTATATTTCTATTTTTTTTTTTCAATTTATGAATTTCAGATTATCGGATATACGATTTTATAGTGTATTATTATTATTGGTTCATTTATAAATGGTCGATTTTTCATGTGATTTATAGTGAATAATTACAAAAAATTTTATTAAGCAAAAACATTTATAAGGAGAATTTTCAGAAAATCTTCTCGCCAAGGATTTTTTAAAAATCAACCATAGCAATATACATGGCACGCAGCATGTTCTGGTAGGTCCCCCGTGCGCAAAGATTTGTAAGATCCGGCGAGCTCCGGCCCAAATTAAACTCATGATGCAGTTGAACATTCACTCTAAATTAAAATGTCTGAAATTCAGACACTTAAGTGTCTGAAATGGAGTGTTCAATTTTCAGACATTTTAAAATGTCTGAATTTTTTCAGACACTTTTTGCGTCTGAATTTCAGACACTTCAAACGTCTGAATCGCATCCATTTTTTTGTAAGCATCATATGTAGCCATGTTTGACCACGTTGAATCCTGGAAAAATATTTGGCTGTGGTCCTGCCCCTCCCCCCTTCCCCCCCCAATACAGCCTGATTTTTTTGGTGCTCTCAGTTTTGGTATACAATTTTCGTTACGTTGATAATTTAAATCTTTTACGACATTGTACTGATTATAATCAATATCTTGAACTTCAGGAGTAGAACAAGATTAAAAAATAAAAAATATTTATCTAAATATTAGATTTTTTTAAATTTATTTTGTTTTTAACCTTATTTTACTTTAAAAGTTCAAAATATTGATTATAATCAGTACAATTTCGAAACAGATTTAAAATATAAGCTTTACAAATATTGCACATCAAATTTGGGGGCACTACAGTCGTAGGGGGACGGGGCACTTCCCAGTTTGCCCTTCCTTTAATCAAGAAGTACTTTTGCAAAAAACGCAACCCTGCATTATAGTTGTCTAAATTGAGATGTCCGGTATTCGGGAGTATCCGTTGTGGAGGTTAATGGACATTCTCGAATAGCGAACACCTCTATTTAACGAATACTTTTTTAATCAGCAGACATACATATTTGTATATTTTTACCTCAAAAAAGTAGACATCTCCAATTATCGGACAAATTCCGCGGTCCCGAAGTGTTCGCTATTAAGGGCTTTTAAGGTACATAGATAAATATATATATATATATTTTATAATCTTGTCCTACTCTAAAAGTTCAAAATATTTATTATACTCGGTTGAATGTTGAAAAAGATTTAAAATATCAGATGTACGAAAATTGCAAAAATCCCCCCCCCCCAAAAAAAAAATGAAAATATAAAAAAATATATTGCCACATAAGCAATTTTACATATACATCACTTGATAATCACAACAGCCATTTAACTATGAATAATGAAAATAAATAAATAAATATTCTACTTTAATAACATTGGGGAAAAAATGACTTTGGTATTTTGTTAAATATATTTGCGTTTTTAAACTTGTCCTACTCTAAAAGTTCAAAACTTTCATTATAATCAGTGCAAGATTTAAGATATCAGCTTTACAAAAATTCATGCAAAATCCCCCCCTCCCCCCCCCCCAAAAAAAAAATGAAAATACTTATTTAAAAATTATGTTTTTAAAAAATTTATATTTCCACATGGGCAAGTTTTTATGTAGATCAGAGGGTACTCACAAAAGCTATTCAACTATCAATAAAAACAAATAAGTACATATTCTATATTAAAAACATGAGGAAAAAATAACTTATGATTTCCAAACTTCTTTCGTCTTAAATATATACAGTAACATCTGTCATTTTTGTATTTTTCGTATAAGGGCATATAAATAAAGTTACCACAATTTTAAATACGAAATCTAGTTAGAGGTTTTTACTTTTTCCCATTATAAATTTCAAATTACTTTTTTATTAAAAATAATAAAAAAATCAGTATTAGAGTTGATTGCAAATCAAATACATATGTATATTTTTACAGGCAGCTTCATATAATAGACCAGTCTCATTTACTTTATTTATCTTCTTTTAATCTGCGGTTTTATGCCAGGAAGTAAGAAAGCATTAGGTCATCTTTCAAAGTTTTATTTTTCTTTACTTCCTTGTGGCCGTCATTTACTGCGAGATAAAAATTATCCATTGAAACTAAGAACTGACATTGAATATATAATTCGTAATAAAAAAGAACGTCATAAGTTTAAAAATATATACTTCTAGAATTAGTGGGGTTTTTTGCGAACAGATTCAAAACTAATTAAATTTCATGCAGGGTTTTGTTTAGTACAATAAATAAATTCATAAAATACACTAATTTTACTACTATAAAGAAACTTACTTGAGTTGCTGCAAGAGGTAAGAAATATTCCTCGATTTGAAATTTTAAAAACTACCACAACCACAGTGAGGGAGAAAGACTTTCATCAGTTTAAAAGGTAATCCCATAATACATCCGACTAGCCATATTTAAAGAATGAGATGTTTCATCCTAAAAACAGGACCCGCCAGACAAAAGTTTCTTTTTTTTTTTTGCCAGCTTCGACAGGACGAAGATGACTAACACAATATTATTGATATAAATTGATACGAGTTAACACTAAGCACATTGCACACGCTTTGTAGAATTTCCGGGTGTAATCTTCAACCGTCGTCTACTTCTGTTCTGTGTCTATCCCGCCCTTGTATCGACGACAGCTTCTAAGAGACATTTGATGTCGAGCACACACGTCAGATGTATGTATTCAATAAATAAATAATCCAAGTTAATACGAATTAAAATCACAGTACTTCACATTTCGCAAAAAACGAATTAAAATACACGCGTACATAAAAACAAACTTTGTTTGAATTACAACGTATACCACTTCGAACGAAGACATCTAAAACGCATGCGCAACTGGGAGTGCTAGTGCCCCCTGGTGGTTATTGCGTCGGAAGAATCAAAACGTCTTAAATTAAGACACGTTTAAAGCAATGAAGTGTCTTAAAATAAGACGTTTGCGGATATTTTAGACATTATTCTCAGTTTTACACCATGGTCATAGTAAGACGCTTATGTATCTTAAATTAAGACATCTATAGTGTCTTAATTTTCAGATTAAGACACTTAAGTGTCTAAAATTCTTTTTCAGTCACATATGTGTCTAAATTTAAGACGCTTCTATTTGCAGTGTTTCTACATGAAAACCCCATTCAAATGCATTTCACTGCAACATACAAGACAATCATTCTTTTTATAATATTTATTATTTCCCTTGAATAATTATACATTCAATCTCATGTTAGAAAATGCTGGTAAAATTTCACCTGCATTTGTCCATATCAAATACAATAACCTAATATAAAATTTTGGTTCATTTTAAAAGCTCCTAATTAAAAACATCACTGATCTTCCTAAATCCCTTTAAAGTAATAATGGTCAAAGAATTAGACCAACCGGATCAACTTATTAAATTTCCCATCCAATAATTTATATTTTTATTACATTAGTAAAATTTTTGAATTTACTGTGAAAGAGTACTACTATTGTACCTGACTTTCCATAATAAATTTTCAAAATTAATGCAATCTGAAATTCGAAATGAAACTGAAAAAAAAAAAAAAAATAAAAATAAAAATAAAATAAACACCACTTATTTATGACGACAAAAGGATTTAAAAATAGAAAACTCAAAAACAAAAATATTTGTTCCTAATTCCCATTTTACTTTTCTGTAAGATATTTAATCTCCACTATTACTCCCGAATATTTTATTAATTGTATTTAAACCATATTATTACTCAAAATTAAATTAGTGTTATGCATGATACTAAATTATATTATGAAACAGGATGAAGCTGTTCGATTTACGATTTTGCAGACATGTCTTTTAAAATCCTTAATACTTTAATAATTTCAGCTTGGAGACGAAAATCCAATTTTTCAATTTCAAACAGCTGTGTTTATCAATCAGCTGAAATCGGATTCTGGGGTTGTTGCACGCAACCAGCTTAATGAAATCGAGACATTTCATCTTAATAATATTTGATCTTAATAATGTTGTTATGACGAGCGGTATAAAGTGAATGCTAAATATTTGCTTTGCTTAGCGATATATCTCCGTTAAAAAATGTTTTAAAAATAAAATGTTGTTATTATTTGTATTGTAAAATGATTTGACACAAAAATAGTTGCAAAATAGGATAGAGATCCGCTATCGCATTATCTAATTAAGCGCAATCCAAAATTAAATTGCCAATAAAGGCAATGTCTTTCCCAATGCGGTCTAACAAGATCTATTCTAAGGGGTATGAAACCAAAAGCGATTCGGTAAACAAATACGACTTCTCCATCTTTTAAAATAAGTTAAAAGGGATAAAAAAGTTGAAAAAAATATTTCTCTGCGCCTCTTTTGGAGAGAGAATTCAATCAAACCCACCTCTGAAAAAGAGCGCGCTCTCGGAGACTCCGGCATTTTCCGGGCAAACAATTAAGCAGAGCTGGGAGAACATGTCCTTAATTGTGGGTCCCGGTCCGTGTACCACGCACAATCGGATTAAGGGGGATTCAGCCCGGTACACCTGTGGGCCCCGCCAAACAGCCTCGGGCCGGCCTAACGAGCGCTGGGGCCTTGAGTATGCGCCGGGCTTTGTATCGGCGGAAATTGAGTTTGGAGCCTGGCGGCCCACCTAATGCAATCGGCGCGGCGGCCAAAAAGGATCCTGCCCAGTGAAGCGGCTGATGAAGCTCCACTTGTCATCGATCTCCGGGGCGCCTCCTTTTGCGTCCCTCCCCCGCCTTATTTTAGATTAGAGCCCCTGCTTTGCAGACCTTTTCTTACGCCATGTTGATGCCAAAGCAGCAAAGCTCAGGTGCTCTTATAGCAGCTTTGTCGAGATAAATCGGTCACTAACATTAAGCAATCAAATAATGAAATAAGAATAAAGAGTAAAAATAATCCTAATTACGGTCCTTTATTTCTATAATGCTGTTAAATTGGTTCTATTCTAATTGAAATCCCAATATTTCAAATTATTCAAGTTGCATTGGAGGTATTTCCAATGAAGCATTCCCTAATTTAATACGATACCGAAATTGAGCTTCTACTTGATGCTTATATTTTCAATTTTGAATTGAAAACTTATTTCTTGCAATGCCATGTTTGGATGAATTGCAGTTCCAGAATTATAAAATGAAACTATATGGATATCATGAACAAAGTATTACATCAGTGAACTGCAATATTTGATTTCGAATTAAGTTAAAATGAAAATATTTTTCGATTACTAAACTTTTTAGAATCTATTCTAAAAAATTTTGATTGCAAATATTTGCCTCATTGATTTCTTAAATTTAAAAGCTTCATTTTTAATATCTTCTAAAATTACCACAAAATTTTCTTCACGGGGCTTCTTTTAAAAAAGATAATAGAATTTATAAAAAGAGAATAGAACAGTTTGAAATTTATGTTATAACTCATTTAGTGCTTCCTACTAAAGTATTTCCATTAAAAACGAAAAAAGAATCGATTGAATAGACGGCATTTCGCCTGCTACTGTTTCGAATTTTCTGCAGTTCTTGAGTAAATTAACCAAATAATTGAATCCATTAATTGTTAGATGGTCAGCTATAAAATTAGAGTTCAGCAAAATTAAAGTTGAATTAACCAAATCGCACACATTTGTTCAGTGTCGTGGCAACCGAATTAGAGTTGATTGAGCCAAGCAATCTTTTGCAAGCAGGCGTGAAAACTAGTAATATTTGCATTGGACTTTCTTTCTTGTACAGTCTGGAATCGGAAACAATATGTCGGACATTATAACCTTACTTTGTCATCATTGGCGTTACTTCAGATATCTTCTTTACCTCGCTTGCTACACAGTTTGCAGTCGGGATTCGTACTATAGCTAATCCTTTTACCTTAAAAAGGGTTGGGAAAGAGACGTTTTGGATATGAATAAGCAATCGGGTAACAAAAAGAAAGAGAGAGCTAAGAAAAAAAAACTTGATTGGCCAATCGTTTCAAGATGTTTTCCTTAGAAAAAGATTTTTTACCAACCAAGAAATAGCCATTATCCTTCAAGAACTGGTAATATGGGAAAGTGCTGACTTTCTTAAATCTGTTCAAACTCCAAAACACTTGACGGAAATTACTTTTGAAGTTGACGAGAGAGGGACTTTTAAAGTATTGAGTACTTTCAGATGTGTTTTGAATCAATGCATAGCATTTAGTATCATGATCATGCTGCGTCTTTTATGACAAAAGTCAGAGGTAATAATATAATGTTACAAAAATCTATAATTACAAAAAATTCCATGCTTTAGTACGTAGGGTGATTGGATTGCATAAGTAGTTGAACAAAACAACCTTGAGTAGATCGTAGAACCAGAATGTTTTCAAGATGCGAGAAAATAATTGTCAGGAAAATTTTTTGGGATGAATCATTGATCTTGAGCAGTGTTGCCAGATGGGCTTTTTTTTTTAAAGTCATATTCTTGATTGACACCACTTTTTCGAAATGGTAACATGTGCCTTATTTAATGACATATTAATTAAGGCCAAAACAAAGTGAATTTTACCGTTTAAAAAAAGTGATGCCAATCAAGAAATCTGAATAAAAAAAAGTAGCCCACTGGCAACACTGATCTTGAGGTGTTAGATAAACTATTCGATGACCGTTTATCAACTACTAGTGATCAACTACTAGCGAAACTTAACTTTTTATAGTTAAAGCTAAATAACGACGTGGCGCAGACAGATATGCCGTACACAGATTCATTCAGCATAAAAAAAGGGAAGAAATCATTTGTAAAGGCTGTTCTCAAGCTCCCTGCTCAACAATGCAAAACTTTCTGACTCATTTTTAGACGTAAAGGCATCCGTTTCGCAGAGCTGACTATTGAAGCAATTTGGAATCGATTAGTATTCCATTTTTTGATACATGAATTACTTATAGAGTTATAAGCGAATTTTAGGTCACGTGACGACCGGTTGTTCGCCTTTCACGCGTTGGAAATTCATTTCAAAGCGCCAACTTTGACAGTATTTCATGAACGATCTTTTGCGTTTACCAAAATATGGAAAACGTTTTACGATTACATAGTTTCCCTGCCAATTTCATGCATTTCCGAACAAAAATGAATTACAGAATATGTCAGGAAGAAGCCCCTTTAGATTTGAGAATAGCTTTAAATATAATTTGTCAATGAGCAGGGCAGACGATAGGAAGTCTGGAAACCGGAAACATCGTTAAGGCTGTTCTCAAATCGAAATGAGCTACTTTTGACACCTTTCTGAATTCATTTTTGTTTGGAAACGCATGAAATTGACAGGTGTTCTTATTCAGAAAACATACAATCGAATATCGTTTTCCTTTTTTGGTAAAGGCATAAGATCTTTCAGAAAGTACTGTCAAAGTTGGCGTTTTGAATCAAATTCCGGACGCGGGCCCTCGGGAACGGAGAAAAACCAGTCGTCACGTGACAAGAATCGCTTATATCTCGATAAGTTATTTATTAATCAGAAAATGAAAGCTATCAGATTCTAAATCGCTTCAATAGTCAGATCTGCCAATTTTATGCATTTAAGTTTAAAAATAAGTCAGAAAATATCGCGTTGTTGAAAAGGGAATTTGAGAACCACCTTAAGTGATCGGCTTCCTATCTATGTTCAGTATAAAATAAGAAAAATCATCACCAGAAGTTCTGACACCGTACATACAGGGCCTCCCATAAGTCTGTTCACATTTCAGAAAGTCATAAAAAAAACTAATTGTCGTATTGGCGTGCGGTTTGCACCGTAAGACCTGTCAAAGTGTCGGATGTTTTCAGGCAAAAGCAAAAAGTAATTTAAAGTACAAAAATTCTTAAAATTTGGCAAGTCAGGACCACATTCTGATACGAAAATTTGTTAATTTTTTATGAATTTTTGAAATGAGAACGGACTTACGGAATCTTTGAACTCTTTTTCTGCCGCAGAAAATTCCATTCTTTGACGAGTCGTATGTGTAAACAGCCCTTCGGTACGACATTTTGTTATATATTTTATACATACACACACACACACATATATATATATATATATTTAGGAATATTTGAAATCCGAACATACTTATGAGTCTCTTAAAACATTTTTTTTCCAAAAAAAAGGTCGACTTTTTGACAAATCTTATGGTGCAAACCGAATTTCAATACGAGAATTTGTTAGTTTTTTAAAATGAATTTTTGTAATGTGAATGGATTTATGGGGCATCCTTATATGTCTAAAAAGAGTTGACCTAACTTTCAAATGGAATGGAAAGGTGCCCCCCCCCCCCCCTAAAATACACGAGTCTTTTTTTTATCTTCGAAAATAATATAGCTATATCTTTATTTGTACTGTTTGGCTCAGACAAGAAAAACCCTGGAACCGGTTTTGGCTAGGTCCTGTTTCCAGGGTAACTGGCAGTCTATTTTATTTTAAGACAGTCCGGATTTTGCTTTTCTCCCGCTTAGACCGTCATTACCAGAATTATCGCAGCCTTCTTTGTCCTTCTGCTCCTACGGACAAAGTTCCTTCCCTACAAGTTTTGGAATCCTCAAAAGTAGGATATCTACTCAGAGTTTTTCTTGTCTCAGACACACAGTGTGAGTTCTTTATTACTCTATAATCGCCTTTTTAAAGAGGGTTCTCAAATACTCTGCTTTCTGACACATTTTCTGATTCATTTTCAAACGTAAAGGCATAAAATTGGCAGGTCTGACCATTGAAACTGTTCAGGGTCGAACAGCGTTTTCCATTTTTTAATAAATAAATTACTTACCTAGTTATAAGAGTTCTTGCTGATTCAGGACAGCAGCTTCCCCCCCACCCTTTCTCGCGCTGTCGCTTCCAGAAAATTGAATTCAGAAATGTGTTAGAAAGTAGCTCCTTTGGATTTGAGAACAGCCTTGATAAAAAGGCCTGTCTTTAGGAAAAGGGTGGAAAGATTCAGAAATCCCTTTAAAATTGCAAAAAATCTAAATTTAGATTTTGATTTCGCGAAGCTTAATTTAAATTATTCTTGTGGCTTTCCATTCAATCCTTTCAAATTAAATCATCCTAAAAAAACATTAGATTTTTTACAAATTCATATTTCCTTGCGAAATGACGTACAATAAAAATTGTGAATTTTTCTTTTTTATTTTATTCTTAAAAGTATTTCAAGGAATTTTTATCCCCTTATTTTATCAAAGCTTTATAAAAAAGGGTTGTTTTTTTTTCTTTTAAAATTTATTGTATCGATGAATAAGCAGTTTTTAAAAATCAAATTCGACAAAGGTTAAAAATTATAAAGATTGTAGAGAAAACACATTATGTTTAAAAGATTTTTCATCAAACTGCAGTAATATTTGACATACCCTTAAAAAAAAAAAAAAAAAATGAAGAAAAAAGAAAATTTCTTTTTTAAAAACTATTATGTTCATGAATGAACGATTTTTTAAAGGTCCAATTCAAAGAAGTTGAAAAAAATATATAAAATTTTTAGAGAAACTGCTTTACGTTTAAAAAGTTTTTCTTTAATCTGGCGAAGTCTTTTATTAATACAAATTTCAATAATCTTTCAAATAGAAACAAGTCACCTTTAAAAAATTATGAGATAAAAGAAACTTTTAAAACCTACTGTGTCGATCGATGAATAAGAAAATTTTTAAGTTCAATTTAAAGAAACTGAAAAGTGATAAAAATGTTGGAGAAAATGTATAATCGGCCAAATAGACACACACACAAAAAGAGAAAAGAGCACTCCCATACATTTTAATCACTAAATTGTCACAGATAAAAACGAAAAAGCTATATTCGATTGAAATTTTAATTTGTTTCTTTATTTTAATCTTTTAATTTAAGTTTAAAAAAGAAGGTTTAGGTGCCTCCAGATTGACATAGTAGCAAACTTGGAAATTTCCAATACGAACATCTAATTTTGACCTTCTATTTGAATCCTTGGATAATTTTTACCTCCGGATACCAAACGGGAAGTCATTCGGCGTAGTTGTTTAAGAACTATTACTAATATGAAGTTTTGAACTCCTAATGTTAAATTAATTTTTTATAGTTGCAAAATAAACTTATGCGGTCCGTTTTTTAAGCATAACTCAAAAGCTGATTGTCGGAATGAAATGAAATTGTGTTTTGAAGCTTCCGCGAAAATCGATTTTTGTTATATTTATCTTTTTTTCTTATAAATTACAAACATATTTTCTTTTGAATATTAATTTCATGATAGGTAAATTATGAAATTATGATATTAATGTCATAATTCATAGATTGATAATTAAATTGAAAATAATTAATTAACTGGTTACAAGAAAAGATTCATATTTAATTAATTTTTTGTCTGGAAGGTTGATGTAAGTAACTACTGCGTATTTCCAAAGAAATATTTGTCAACTGCAACGTATTGAATGAATGAGAATTACTTGCACATTGATTAGATTGATTTATTTCTATTCTTATTACTCTGCCAAAACTAATGTTAAAATTAATTTCGCATGAGTAATAGTGAAGAGAAATTTGCCGCAGTACATAAACCTTAGCAACAAAAAGGAAGAAGAGGAAAAAGATATTTAAGAGACAGTAGATTCACCCATCATAAGGATATATTTAAAACAAGATTTAGAAGTAGCAATTTATTATCAATAATTCATTAAACTTTTTAATGAGAATCTTCGTTCACTTTCTGTAAAATTCCTTTAAAACATATAATTAATTTTCTGGATAAACGTTTTCTTTTCCTTTCTTTTATCATTTTTTTTCGGAATTAAAAATGCCTATGTATTGTAATAAATTTTATTTTTTGAAATATGGAGTGTCGCCACCCAAAAATGTTGAGAAACACTTATATGGACAGATGTATTTTTCAAAGAATTTCATATTATTCAAAATTGTGAAATTTAATTATCCAGACGGATATTCTATGCCAGATTTTGCGATATGTAAATTGGATTTTATGTTATTACTTGCGAAAAAAGAATTAATACGTATAACTGATAAAACTGTATTGTGTCCAAATTTTACTGGTTATGACGTTATGCAATTCATTAAGTAGTAAGTCAAAATGAGAGATGTAACAAAGAATAAGCTGCATACATTTTTTAGTTAATCTGCAAGTCGACACATTGTCATTCAGGTTCTGGCAAATGTATGATTCTGCCTTATCGATCTTTTCTAACTCCATATTTTCAACTGCAATTTTGCAGAGCCGAATGGAAACACGATTGTCACTCGAAATTTGTGTTTCCATTCAAAGCTTCGTCACATATTGCCCTGTAAAACAAGTGTTGTTTTATAATAACTAGTGTATAATTTACATCTGCCACGCAGTTTTGTACGCAAATTATGAGCGCAAATATAATTCCTTACTTAAATTTTAATTTGCATAATAGAAGTTTGAATTCAAAGCTGTTTGTAGTTAGAATTGTTCTTAAATTTAAGGACGAGCAACGATAACTAACCTCATGTGTGCCATCCTATTTTGCCTGCTTGACATATAAACTCGTGTCTTGTGCTTGTAAGATCTAAAAGGTTCTCCATCCTTTGTCGCTTGAATTTGGTTGCCTTCGTGAATACACGAAATGCATAAGTGTTAGACACCACTTTGAATTTAAAATTTGAAGAAACGAAATCAGTCAAATAAGTTAATGACAGGTTGAAGATTAATGGTAAAAATTACTTTGAAATGATTAAATTAAGAGATTTCTCATGTTCACACTGTTAAAAAACCCGATTCAACATCTCTCCAAACCATGGCGCAAAATAAGTTATCATGCAAAGTCGTGCAACCTTGTTCCAACATTCGGTGCTCCGGTCTATAAATAGATTGAATCACTAAATGTTAAAATGTTGAACCAAGAATGGCTAAGATGTCGAACAATACAGTGGCTACAATTATCCTTTTCGAACTAGGTGACCATGGTGCCACATAAGTTGCCATCATAAGCAATAAAGTGGCTACAATTATCATTTACGATCTAGGGAACCACGGTGCCAAATAAGTTGCCATCATAAGATGGTGCAACTTTGTTCCAACATTCGGTGCTCCAATCTGTAAACATGTGTAGATTGAACCACTGAATGGTAAAATGTTGAACCAAGAACTGATAAAATGTTGAACAATAAAGTGGCTACAATTATCCTTTACGAACTAGGGAACCATGGTGCGTAATAAGTTGCAGTCATGGTGCAACCTTGTTCGAACGTTCGGTGCTCCGGTCTATAAACATGTGTAGATTGAGCCATTAAATAGTAAAATGTTGAACTATAAGAACTGCTTAAAATGTTGAACAATAAAGTGGCTACAATTACCCTTTATGAACTAGAAATAATATGAGTGGGACCTCTGTTTAAGGTGGAATCCGACACATTTCGAGCATCCAAACCTCAACCGGGATTTGAACAGTGTCTAAGTTAGAACATGACACGTTTTGACTTGTAGCCACCGTTCTACTACATAAGAGGACGGATATAATCGTGCTCTAAAAAAGTATAAAGTATAATGAGAGTAGTTAGAACGTATTTGTTCTGATTGGCTATTACATATTGTCTTAGGAAGGTGAAAAGTTTAACCATTCAATCATTCATTCATCATAATCAGGAGTTTTAAAAAATCAACAAAACCAAATTTTGGTGCTTCTGTTTTTTTTTTTTTTTCACTGTTAAATAGCTCAATATTGAAAGTGAATTTTTCACAGTGTACATAAAAAAGATACTACTAAAATTGAAATTTTTAAATGGTAACAAGTATACTATTTGAAACTTTCTCAATGTATAACATACGTTTTGGTTACCCATCGCTAAAATAACCATATCCAAACAAATGAAGGCAACGAAATTAATTTCAAAATTAAAAGTTAAGTAAATAGAGCAATAAATCTAATTGTGAAGTTTGAGATTATGATTTAAACATGCGAGAAAATGGTTGATTTTGTTTTTCTTTTTCTGTATTGCCATTACTCGTACCGATTTCATATATATTACATTCTTTACTATGCTCAGAGTTTAAATGTTTATATTTGTAATTTTATATGACAATTATAAATGCCATTGTTGAACAGTTATATGACTCATCCAAAAACTTAACGTTTCAGATGAATAATACATACACAAAGGCACTACAATCCATGTAGGATTGTGACCTCCCTCAGTATACCTCGCCAGACCTTCCGATCTCTGCACTTTAATTTATAATTTATAATATGGCTTTGTGTTAGATATTTCTCTACCTCTTCTATCCATCTCTTCCTGGGCCTACCAATACTTCTTTTCCCTATTAATTTACCATTACATATCTTCTTTGTGCTTCTGTCATCCCTCATTCTGATTAGATGGTCCAACCATTTGCATTCTTCTTATTTTAATAGTGTTTATTATATCTTTCTCGTTATATAACTGTTCAATCTCCATATTTGTCTTGATACGCCATGTATTGCCTTCCTTAATAGGTCCAAAAATTTGTCTTAGGATCTTCCTTTCCCAAGTAATAAGTATCTTTTCATCTTTTTGTGTAGTGGTCCAGGTCTCACTACCATAAATTACTGTTGGTTTTATAACAGTTTTATAAAGTTTAAGTTTAGTTGTTCGGGATATTAGAGATGATTTTAGAATGTTTCGATGAAAAAATAGCATCTGTTTCCTGCTGTAAGTCGAGTTTTAATCTCTGCTTCAATCATATTATCAGAGGTGATCATAGATCCTAAATATTTAAATTCAGTTACTTCATCAACTTGTAATTCATCATTTATTGTTAACGTTGCTGTTGCCTGTGATTTCATTCGGTCCATTTTCATGTATTTTGTTTTTTCTTTATTAACGTCGAGGCCTAGCTTTCCCCCTTCAGTTTCTAGTTTATTGTATGTTTCAATCAAGACTTTCTTATTTCTAGCAATTATATCAACATCATCTGCAAATGCAAGGATTTGTAAGGAGCAATTCATAATAGTACCTCCTCTGTTGTTGTAGGTGCTTCTAATTATTTTCTCCAGGCATAAATTAAAAAGAATTGTCGAGAGAACATCACCTTGCTTTACACCTGAATTCACTGTAAATTCTCTTGAAAGTCTTCCCTGTACTTTAAATTTAGCTTTTGTATTTTCCAGTGTTAATTTAATAAGTTTAACTATTTTATCAGGTATGTTAAATTCCTTTAATATTTCAAATAACTTATTTATGCTTACACTGTCATAGGCCTGTTTAAAATCAACAAAGAATTGATGCAAATTGATATTTTGTTCATAGAATTTTTAAAGGATGTTCCTATACTAAAAATTTGGTCCATCGTTTATCTTCCTTTCCTAAAACCACACTGATAATCACCTATTACCATTTCAGCATACGGCTGTAATAATCGCTTTGAAATTATCTTTGCCAACACTTTATATGTAACATTTAATAAGGCTATGCCTCTAAAATTCTGGCAATTTAAGATATTTCACTTTTTATGAATTGAAATAATAATAGCACTATTCCATTCATTTGGTATATTTTCATTCTGCCAAATCTCTACAATGTGATCATGGAACATATGTACCAACTTCTCTCCACCATATTTCAAAAGCTCAGCACTTATCAAATCTTCACCAGGTGCTCTTCCATTTCTTAAATTTGCAATAGCATCCCTTATTTCTTCTACAGTTGGTGGTTCACAGTTTTCTTCATTCACATCACAATCATCACTGTTAAACTGCATTTCTCTTTCGTCATTTGACTGTCTGTTTAACAACAATTCTTCAAAATATTCCGCCCATCTATCTGTCACATTTGCATGCCCTCCAATAAGTTTATTGTTTCTGTCTTTACAAAAAATGGTGCGTGGTTGGTAGCTTTTTTTGATTCCTTTAAGCTTTGAATATATTAGGCTTATATCACCTATCACTGATAGGTCTTCAATTTCCTGAATTTTACTTTGCTCCAAAGCTCGTTTTTCCATACGTAACAACTTTTGAGTATTTTTTCTAATTGTTTTAAAGTGATTTCACTCTGTCTTGTTCTATGGTTCAGCATTTTTTCTCTTGCTTTATTCTTTTTCATAATCAATTGCCAACACTCATCATCAAACCATTCATTAATTTCCCTCCTTTCTTCCTTTCCAACAATTTCTTCGGCAGTTTTTAATATGATATTTTTGCATTTAGCCCATTTGCTATTGATTATATCTTCCTCATTAAATTCAGCATATTCATTAGCTATTCTTTCTGTTAATTTACTTTGATAAACCTTTCTTCTCTGAATATTTAGTAAATCTTTCGTTTTAAATTGTACTTGTTTAGTTTCTTTTGCATCTCGAAATCTTGTAACTCTTTGTCTGTATTTCGTAATAAGGTTAGAATCTAAATCAGCACCTCTATAACTTCGTACATCCATAACATCACTAGCATGCCTTTTGTTGATCATAATGTGGTCAATTTGGTATTTTATCTTTCCATCAGGAGAAATCCAAGTTTCTTTATGTATATTCTTATGCACAAAACATGTACTAATTATGATTATGGTGTTAGAACCGGTGAAGTCCACAGCTCTTATTCCATTTTCATTACACAAATCATGTAAACTAAATTTTCCAATTGTTGGAATAAAAGTATATTATTTTCCAATTTTAGCATTAAAATCACCTATAACAATTTTAACATCATATCTTGGTATCTTATCAAATTTATTCTGCAGTTTTCCATAAAAAGTATCTTTTTGTTCATCCTCGGTATCTTCCGTTGGTACATGGACACATACTATTGAAATATTAAAAAACTTTGCTCTCAATCTCAAAATACATATTCTTTCATTTACATTGATAAAATCAATAATATTTTCTCTAAGGCATTTTCTAATTATAAGTCCAATACCATGCGTGTTTTTTCCTGTGCTTGCACTATTAAAAATTGTAAAATCACCAATATCTCTTATCCCACTATTCTTCCATCTTACTTCCTGTAAGGCCAATATATCCAGTCTATAACTATCCATATGACTCTACAATTGCTTCACTGCACCAGTTCTGTATAAACTTAAAACATTCCAAGTTCCAATTATAAAATTCATAAGTCGTTTTCCAGTTCCAGTCCGTTTTACCACGAGATCAGCCCGTCTAACATCTGTATTTAAGGGGTTTGCAACGGGTTATTTTTTTACAGGGAAAGGTTGTCAGCCTTTCGCCCAACCCCTTTTAGTCGCCTCTTACGACATGCACGGGTTACAGTGGGACTATTCTTTAATGCCGGTCACCACACGGCATTTTCAGATGAATAGTTAACTTTAATTGTATTGTCAGAAAAAAATCCGTTCGTACATTCTTAGCATTAAAGATTCGAACCGGTCAACAATCTAATAACTTGGGGGGGGGGGGGGGAGGGGGGAGTTCTTTGACAAGTGATGTGTAAATGTTAAGTTGTCCAAGAAGCCTTTTTGCAGCTAATTTGTACATAAATTCTCATTTAAACGAAACAAATAAAAGAAGGCTATTGTTACATCAGAAATTTTAATTGTAATAAATATGTACTTATGTGTATATATAGTACATTTCACACTGTTTTCAGGTATAAAATAATTTAAAAAAGAAGAAGAAGAAGAAAGCAAATAGTGGAAAAAGGAGAAAATGTGAAATGCAAGTTTGAAAAGGTGTTTCTTTGTTATTTACTGTGGTAGGATATATTGAAAAGTTAAATTTGACTTGGAATTATGATCAAGAGATGTGTCTCTGCAGATTAACAATTGCATATTGCTTTAGTAGCAAATATGTGTTGGTCATATTGTTAATATTGCGTTAATATTGCTTTTATCGGTAAAACCTCTAGTGAAATACTAATATTGATAAAATATTGGATTTTCATGGGAAATATTTACAATGAAATGCCACTATTATAGAAATGTTGGAATTACGTAAGAATATTGATTATGAAGTGATGAAATATTTATTGTCAATATTGTATCATACTGGTGAAATGTAAGTACCCCAATGTTGAGACGATATTTGATGCACACATCGGCCAAATTATTGACAATGCAAACAATATTGGTCAAGAATTGTTTTGCTGTTAGAATTTTTTTAAAGATGGAAAACTGTTGTACGAACCAACTTATAATATTTCTTACTATTATTATTCTATCTATTATCAGCATGATCATAAATATAATTTTTATTATTATTGTGAAAATTCTATTCATTCTTTTTACTTTTTAAAAAAATAGGTAGCATAATTTCTTCATCAAACATAAATCTACTTCATTATAAAGCAGAAGTTTTATATTTATCGCATCATGAAAACATTTTATAGCCTAGAGCGGTTGAATTGATTGAGCTGCAAATCTAAAGCACCCTTTAGCAAATGTTCAGATAATTTTCAAGGCTTATGAAGCATTCTTGAAAACCATTTGTGTAACTGTAAATAAAATTTATTTTCAGCTTGTTTTCTCATTCAAAGAATCATTTGTGCATCGATACTGAATTTGTTCGTATTTCCGCTAAAACAGCTTTCGTTTTACGCGTGTTTGTACAATGCACAAAATCACTCTTTCTGATTTGGTTTTTCTGTCAGCTGCAATAGGAATGAATTTAATGAAACCAAAAATTATTTGTGTTTTAATGAATATTATATTTTTTGATCTTGAAAACGGAATCTATATATATATTACGCTAACGTACGTGGCACAGAAATCGCGATTATTTATTATTGTTTAATGGCAACGCCCGAGAAACGTGTCTCATTGGTTATTGTGTAAAAGTCATTTGGCAGGATTTAGGCGGAGGTAAATCCGGTTTATTTACTTACGTTTCGCGTTTATTTATTTACGTTCTCTGTTTCGCTGCAATTATGGAACTTCACAATATCGTTAGAAATGCCCGTAAAAGATCTTGCCAAATGCTTGAAAGCGAACAAGAAGCCGTATTAAGAAGAAAAAATTGAAATAGATTGGATCGAAAACGGCATCAAACACAGAGCCATAAGCGATCGCCAAAATAGGCTTAATAACCGTCGCATGGGCGAACGCGTTGCTTCTGAAATCCAAATTACTGATTTAAACGTTCCGGAGCATAACTGTGGATATATATATGACATCTGTGCCAAATAAATATTATTCAGTGTTTTTTGTATGAAGTCCACTCCAGTGTTATAGTTTTCAATGACAGTCCCGGAACAGTTTCTGCCCGGGCAACGCCGGGCGGATCAGCTGGTGTGTACATATTTCCATTTAAAAGGCTTTCATTTTATATAAGTTTGAATAACGAACAAACTCCTTATCTCTGACTACTTTGCTCTTTCTTTGTTAGATGGAATAAGGAATGAATTTAATAAGACTGAAAATATTCGGGTTTTAATAATTATTATATTTTTGAGCTTAAAAACTAAATAGGTTCATGTTTCCGCTTTATTGGATTTCATTATATACATGATTGTTTAATGCACAAAATCATTGTCTCTGGTTACTTTTGTTTTTCTCTCACAGCCCCAAACGGAATGAATTTAATAAGAGAAAAAATTGCTCGGTATTAATCAACATTATAGTTTTATTGAATTTTAATCACGAAACTATCGAATTTGAATCGTAGAAAAGCTTAATGATATAAATTATGCTACGCTTTTTTAATACGAGCTTGTGTTGCCAGGTTCAATATGGCAGAAGGCAGCACAAAACCGCTTCTCAACCGGGACATAAAAGAATATAACCATGTACTATTTTATCCTATGAAATTTATGGAAATTTAACAATCGCTAAATGATACAATGAGAAATTAATTAAAATTAGCTTCACTTTAGAGTAATTAAAAAACATTTTTATATCAATTACTTTTTACTTATGATTTTTACAGAACAAACTTTCAGGAACATTACACTGTAATAGGTGCAAGCTGTAATAAATCAAAAATCTCTAAGTAAAACCCTGGCAAGTTTCCTTATTAATTAAATCATCAATATTGCATGAAATTAAATGACACAAATAGTAATTAATTTTAAAATTGTAAGACAACTTCAGTACTTTATTTTTGGTTTTTCTAGCATATGCGTCTGAACTCTGAATCTTTAATAAGGCTAATCACTTAGTCATTTTGTAATACAGATCATCTAAAAATTGTATCAATACAATAGACAAACTCTAATTTAAAATATTTAAATAATAACCACTTTGGATAATGCATTCAAGTTTTTTACACCACTTTGTAAATATTGTGTAAAATAGAATTTCTATTTGTAATTGACAGCGAATAAAAATTTAAAAGTGAATATAGACTCAGGAAAATCAGGAACTTTTAAGTCACGTACAGTGGTTTCGCGGAATATGTCTTCTAATCCCTAAATATTGGAACGTCTCGCGAAATGTATACCTACCATGTCTCTACCATGTATTTTACAAAATCCAGGCGTAACTTTCTTGCTCTTTCATCAACGAAAAATTTCCTTCTGGCAACTCTACTGTTGTACACATATAATCTGATGACTCGTCTAACAATTTCAGGGCTTCTTTTTATGGCAAATCTGTTTTCTAATTTTGTTGTAAGTTTCACTGCACTCATTCTTGGATTTTTCTTGATTTTATGCATAATAAACCTTCGATTCCTGGGAGTTAGCTTATGAGGATTTCCTGATTGTAATGCTTTATCAACAGTTCCACGTAGTTTCCATCAAAGTCCAGTAGTCCTTTCAGTAGTCCTTTCAAACCCGGTTCCAAAAATAAAAGTATCCTAATAAAAAAAAACCTGTAAACAAAATCAAAAAAGTGAAAACGGCCTTTGTAGAAGTCAATTTCAGCTAGCCAATGCACAAAATTTTGTTTAAAAATATTGAAATGCAAATGAGATATCTTAAAAAAATTGATTTGAAAGGCTGGAATGATTGTAGGTACTTGGAGTCATGAAGCAAAATCCCCGCATTTGTCAGAGATTCAAGAACAGGAGCAACAACTGTAAGTTAAGTTGTTGAAAGATTGAACTGTCCGGCAAGAAACTGGGTCTCAGCGTGGAAATTGTGGTCATCACCAGCTTTATCGGAACGGAAAATCTCCAGACTTACAAAAAAAAAAAAAAAAAAAAGAAAAAGAAAAAGAAAAGAAATATAGCATTGCAAAAAATTTTAGCCGATCTTAAGGAAGAATTGTCATAAAAAATCTCCGAACGTGCTGTTTGCTGTACTATGTAGGCTAATTTGATGATGTTCATGTTGCTGTCTGCTGCTAACAAGATGAAATTTGTAAAATTCGAAACAGAGCACAAGGATTGAACAGATACTATTGAAGACAAGTTATTTGGTACGATGATACGTTATAAGTTACACTATGAAGATGGGCAATTATGAGAATTTGGTGGAAACAACACGAAAGTATAGACGCTAAGTAAGTTGCTACAAACTTTCAAGATGGTGGAAGGAACGTGATAGTTTAGTGAATGTTTTCCTGGCATGCTCTTTGGGCACTTTAATTCGTGCTTACCAATGTCTGAATAAGACTTCACATCTAAGTATCTGGCCAAGTACATCCTGTTATGTTGATGGTTTATCCTAACAGCGATGGTTACTTAATACCTTCCGCCATAACGCTAGTTATTACTAAAGATTGGTTTGGGGAACATCAAGGAGAGTTTATTTTGCTTAGTGACCCCCATAATCCCCATATCTCACACCCACTGAGCAATTCTAGGATGAAGTTGAATGAAACATCAGACATCTATAGATACACAATTATCCAATCTCACACTATACTTTGAAAATATCAGTAAAAATACAAGAAATTTTTCGTAAACTTTGGTTCCATTTTCGTTAAAAAAAACAGCATAGGTTCCGTAATTGACATTTTCCGATTGCAAATCCATAAAAATGCAAAAAGTTTCCTTAAATTTTATAGAGTATTTCCGTAAAGCTTTCAAAACAACACAATTTTCGTAAATGATGTTTAGAGGTTTGCGCACAGAAGTTGTTGCGTTTGGACTGTGAAGTAATTGATTGTTGTATCTATTTGTTTTACATTGTAAATATTTCCATCGAAAGGCCAATATTGCACAAATATTGGCTTTATATTACAGCATTTCTAACTGCACGCCAATATTGTCAAATATTAGGCTCCAATGCAGACCTTTTTTTTTTTTTTTTTTTTTTTTTTTTTTTTGTTTTTTGTTTCACAAAAATTGCACATATGTTGGCTTTAAATTGCAAATATCTCTAGTGAAAACAATGGCTTTACATTGGAACTATTTTCAATGATACGCCAATATTAACTAAATGTTGTTTTAAAATTGCATATATTTCCGATAAAACCAATAAAAATTATAGTGTATAAGTATGTACTTTAGTATGTATGTATGTACATTAAAATAATACTTTTTCTTTTCCGTCTCTCTGTCTTAAATAAAAAGCTTGCATATTTTTTACGGCATTTTTTTAAGTAAAAAAAAAAATCTTATTTCTTTTTAAGTCTAAGTCTTTATTTTGAAAAATAAATTTTGCAGCTTATTTTTTGTTATCAGTTTAAACTCAAGTTGCACTTATATCTATCACTAAGTAATTAATCTTTAAAATTGTTTATAAAAATCTATGTTTATGTTTAGTATTTTTTAAATTATTCTGTTTAACAGTGTCGTCAGTGTCGTACACAAAAAGTTTCAGCTTATAGCAAATATAATAATTTATCATAAAATTATTGTTTTCTTTTATCTGTCAAAGTTTTAATAAACATTTTTAATAGCATGTAGTAAAAGTTTATGCTTAAGATAATTATGATTTTTATTGGAGTTGCTAGTAAAGAATAACACAATTTGAAAAAGTAGTGTAGCCTGGGGGTAATTTTCAGACAGAAGAAGCTGGGGATAATAAAAAGACAGCTGTAATACTCGCATAGTAATTGGAGTCTAGCCAATACGGTTTATTTTTTAATTACATCGACTATTCTTCAATTTCAATTAGTATTTTTTTAGTAACAAACAGCTTTCTCTGTCTTGTACAAAACTAATTTCGTAAATACTATAAAAAATTACTGTTTAACTTTATTCTTCACTGATTTCAAATTTCAATTTCACGGGTGTAGCAACACTAGCACAAGTGCTACTTCTTGTTTGGATAATAAGGTATGTTATCTTTCTAAAAACAAAGAAGTAACATTATTTGGATATTTATCTGCAAGAAAATACAATTTTAAACAAGTATCAGTATTTCAGAAACACTGGGTAAATTAATTAGACAGCCTTCGGGATAATTTCCAGACGCTAATACGTGTTACAAAATGTCTTTTGAGTGGTGTGGTCCGACATGGTAAATTGATTGTTTGACTGTGACTTATGGAGGATTCTATATTATAACTTCCGAACGTCATTTGTAAGTTAAAATGAAAATACTGGGTAGAGTTTAGGCTAAAATGTTATTGATATCTATTTCAAAATCTTGTTGTTGAAATTGGGTATGAATAAGATTTTACCTGAAATCCATTTCTTAATCAAATCTATGTGCAATATATTATAGGCAAACATTTTATCTGGGACAGGTCAGAAAGTTATTTCACAAATATAATCATCAGAATATATTGGAAGTTAAAATGGAATTTTTAAACTAACTTGGAAATGATCGATATTGGTGCCCAAATAAAGATCAAGTTCAATTTGTGGTCAAGTCCTTTTAGTTTTTTGGACGCATTGAGACTCGATCTGTTTATCTTTCGTTAAAGCTATTGAAGGTGTGAAAGAATTATGCATTAAAGTGAAAAAAATTTACAAAGATATCTTTACTATCAAAGAAAACCAAAATGGTTAGACCTTTCGAAATTAGTGCTGTGTAACAATTTTAGTGTATTGATAAAAAGCAGGTTAGGCAACTTTTTTTAATGAGGAGACTTATTTTTGATGATTTTTCCAAGAAAAAGTAAAAAAGAAAATAGTCATCGATTTCTGGGTAATTGTAAAAGTTTTGTTTTTGTCTAAAATTAATGTCCCAGGCTACCCTACATGTTTGAAAAAAAAAAAATGCTACTTTTGAGAAAAAAAAAAATCCGAAAAAGAATCAGTCATTGCTCCTTATACAATTTTTTACGCATACAATATATTATAGGAAGAAAATGTGTAAAACATCCAAATTTATACTCATTTGGAAAGAGCCTATCTACCGGAGCAACTTTTCATATTTTTTTACATCTTGCTAGTTTTTTATAAAAGGTATGTGGAATAATTAACAATACAGAGATCGATTTTAAAGATCAGCTTGTGTAATCATACCTATGCGGTCATGTCAATAAGCTTGAAAATAAAAGGTTCCTGGTTCGAATGACAGTTTGGCAAGTGTTGCCTGTTTTCTGAAGGCTGAATCAAATATTTCCGGTCCATGTGATGTAAAGTTGTCCTTAAAAACGGTTTTTTTCCCTATAAAGGTCATTTTAACGAAATGAAAATTCCTAGAAAATACGGAAGATATCTGTTATAAAGTGGGAATTTAAAAACGAATATTTCAGAAATGACGGAAAATGTTCTTGAAGTTGTACCGGATTTTTTTACCGTTAAAATATGGAAATAGTATTGCCATCCCGATTATCAGTACCATTTCTGAAATTTCGGAAAAATTTAAAACACGTGTACAATCAATTTGCATGTGGATTCATTTGGTTAAAATAATTTGATCCCCGGAAGGGGGGGGGGGGCATTACTGACACCTAACTTTTTCATTATATTTGGAATTTTTGGCAAATTGTACTTTAGATTACCAAACGGAAAGTCATTCGATGAGTAGTTTAGGAATTATGCACAGTTAAAGTTTGGAACTCACGATGTTAAATTCATTTTTAATTATTGCAAAACAGATTGCAACGGGGGTAATTTTTTAAGCATAATTAAAAAACTACTTCGTACAATGAGCTGTAATTTTAGACTTGAATATTTCAAGCTTCTATAAATCTATTTCTATTAAAAGATTTATAGGTTAAAATGCATATTTTTTTGTCGAGATTTAATGTTAAAATATATACATTTATTTACATACATTTAAAAAATAAATTTCGAAAAAAAAAAAAAATAGTAATTGTAACATGCAACTCTTTCAAAAACAGAAATCTATTTCTAGAAGCTTCAAATTCAAAATTGCAGATGATTCCGTCAAGTATTTTTCGAGTTATGATTAAAAAACTACCAGCATTGCAATCTGTTTTGCTCAAGGTTTAACCCTTCATAATTCCTAAATTACTTGATCGAATGATTTATCGCTTAGTATCTCAGGAATAAAATTTACCGACTTATCCAAATATGAAGTCAAAATTAGGTATTAGTGATAATGGTTTTAAAGTTTAGACCTTTAACCAAATGAGACCCACTCAGATTGACTGAACACGTGTTTTAAGGTTTTCAGAAATTCCGTTGCATTTCGGAGATAGAGAGGAAGTGTGAGAGATACCCTAGATACATATACTATGTTGAATGCACAGGATACATAAAATCGTAAAACAGAAAAATAAATAATAAGAGTGAACGCTTATATATTGGAAGATACTTCGTCAAATACATTATCTCTCTGTCACACACACACACAAAAAGTTTGCAATATTATTTCTGTTTATGATGGATTTCATCAGCAAAACATTTTATCATAGAACTTTCATACTATGCGAAAAAGAAGTTAGTTTAAAAAAAAATAACAATTATAAGTTTAAATCAACACAATTTTATTCATATATACAGGATGTCACCTCTTTTTGATGTCCAATAGCTAATTCCCAAATCATTAATTTTAGAGATATAGTTCTGGTTGTAAAAATGTTTCAAATCTTGTTCTACATCATATCAAAAGCAATTTACGCAAAAGAGTGTTTTTCAAAATGCTACAAAATTTTGAATTTTTATACGGCCCTATAGTTAAATGCTTGAGTAACTATTTGAAACAGTTTTATTTTCCTAACAATTAAAATAGCTTTGTTAAATTTTATGAATGTTAAATTTCCATGCATCATGGGTCATTTTTGAAAATCTTATTTAAATATGTTAATAGTCCAAGAGCTGTTAAACATTTTAGGGAAGGTATTTGAGGCACCCTGAAAATTTGTGCAACACTTCTTTTGTAATGGCTGAATACAAAATCGAATGTCTGGCTGAAGGATCGTGGCCCAAAAACTGTGCCAGACACGTGTCAAGTGCCATTTTTTGACTACCCAAAAAAAAAAGGTATTTGAGGCACGCTGAGATTGAGACAGAATAATATTTATACTTAGAAAAAAATATTTTGAAAACGACAGACACTTTAGTCGGCACAAAAACTGTGCCAGACGGCACAGTTTTTTGGGCCACGATCCTTCAGCCAGACATTCGATTTTGTATTCAAGCATTACAAAAGAAGTGTTTCACAAATTTTCAGGGTGCCTCAAATACCTACTCAAAAATGTTCAACAGCTCTCCTACTATAAACATCTAACAAAGATAAAAACACATATTAGACAAAATCAATGATCAGCAGATATAAAATGCATAAGAAAGCCCTATAGTGATGTAAACAACTATGGAAGAGATATGGTGTGTCCATAATTAAACGACCCTATTTTAAAGTTGTCTACAGCGAATTTTTTGTTCAGAAAGTTGTGAAATTTCGTGAAGGACATAATGAAGGTATGGGAATTTGTTTGAGCGTAAAAAAGTTCAAAATTTCGCCACCAGAGGGCTTTTTTAATGAATTACATATTTATCATACATTTACGATAGTTTACAAATTTTACTACAACAAAACATGTTTCACATGACGCCCATCATTTTCAGGTATCATCTGGAATCGTAAAATAGAATGTTTCACAGTTGACCGCCGTGTGTTCTGGGAAATGCTAAGAGCATGTCGTGAAATGCTATCTTTAAGATCAGGTTAAGTTAATAAACAAAATTTGTAAACTATCGTAAATGTAGGATAAATGTGTAATTTATTAAAAAGCCCTTTGGAGGCAAAATTTTGAACTATTTTTTTTCTCTCTTATAAAAATTCCCGTCCCTTTATTAGGTCTTCCGCAAAATTTCACAACATTCTGAATAAAAGTTTCGTCTGCAAACAACTTTAAAATAGGGTCGTTTAACTATAGGTACCCTGTATATTGATATAACAAAATTACTACATTATATCTGTGGAAACCGATAAGAGCGTTCTCCGCGGATACATTTGTATAATGACCAATGGCTACAAAATATTGAAGGAGACAGAGTAAAATTGCGGAATTATTTAGTTCAAAAAGATATTTTGATTTAAAATTATAAGATGCTAGATTTTTGTCTTTATATCCTAAAATGTTCGGAATCGATCGATCAACGTTGTTATATTGTAGGGTGCCTTACTCCAAACCGAATATATGTTTTCCTTAATAACAAAAGAATATATTAAAAAGAGTTTTCCAACAGATCTATCCTTGTTTGATTTGAAATGTGGTAACATTATAACGTGTGCTATAAGTCGCTAACATTGGCACTCGAATAACACTGAATTGGATGATCTACATTTTGAAATATGGCTGTTTGTAAGTCCAATGCACTGAATGAATTACTATGCACTTCCCGGTCTTGCCATGGTGTTATCACATTTTACACAATGCAAGATAAGTGTGGAAAATTAAAATTTTCGGTACAATATCTTTATCAGTATTAAAGCTATCAAGGTAAGCCTGATTTCGGATTCAGGTTCAGGACACATTGCATTTTTACTGAACAGGGGGAATGCAACCCCGGATCACATAGATATTTTTCTCGGCTTCCATGTATTTTGTCGGTACATTTCAGAACCACACTCCACATACATACCCGCATGTATAAAAGCACACATACAGCCATAAAATGTGTAAAAAAAAACCAAACTATAAACAAATATGTAACAACTTAAAAAAGAATTAAAAACGAAACTCTAAATTTACTAAATAGACAAATATATAGATTAAAATTATTGGCAGCGTGCATAAAACACTGCGTTTAATAAAAATTGAATTGGTGATTTTAAAAACTACATAAGTCCACTTTTTTCGAAATGCGCTTTCTTTTGTTTTCGTTGCAAACGTATCCTTGAAAGTAACCTGATATGTGTAGGCAAAAATTACATATGTTTATTTATCCGTTGCCACTCAAAAATGCCGTTTATTGCACAAGCAACATTAGTCAATGACAATACCAAGATATATTCCATGGTCAACAATTGTATAAGAAAATGTGATTGAACACATGGTGCATGTGACTATGTGTCTTAATGAACAAGGATTATATATTTAAAATATCACTATTTTCGATTAATAATCTTTGCATTATTTAATCGCAGTATTCTGCCATTTAATAACACCTATATTTACTGTTCGGAAATAGTGGTATTAAATATCCGCAATATTTGGTACATATGCACTTAATGGCAATCCTTAATTACTCGTGCTGGTGCATTTTGTACACCATTTTGGATGTTACAAATTTAAATATGCATGTTACAAATGCACATTGTTCGAAAATATTGTCACATATATTCCTATGTTAGGGTTTTTTTTTTTAAATTATACTACATGGTAACTGTATATTTGACTTCAAATTAATCTTATAAAACTTAAATTTATTTTCCTAGCAATTTAGAAATATATGGTACATAAAATATACAGCACGGGAAGAATGGTTTGTGTCCATTTTGTTAAGTGCCTAATAAATATATGATTAATATAATTTTTTGTATCATTTGTCCCTAAATTCCGTCGAGTTCAAAAATACCATAAATCTAAAGGAAGTTTAGAGATTTAAAAAATATAATGAGCACGGAAAAGTTCATAAAATATCTAGTATTTGTGTGTAGCACAGGTTCTATTGATTCCTGAAAAATCTTAACTCTTGACTTGTGTAGTTTTTAAAACCGCCAATTCAGTTATTATCAGAAGATTAAATAATGAATGAGTAACCTGTGTAGTTTTCGAAACCATCAATTCAGTTATTATCAGGAGATTTAATAGTTCGGTTTCCAACACACAAACTATGGTTTAAGTTCCAAAATCGTGTAAATTCTGTGATGTAATGTAATAAAAGGCAGATAGCATCATCTCGATGTTGGTTTTTTTCCCCGTTCATGCATATACATGACGTAGGAAATTTCGACATTTCAAAAGACATCTCGTCATAAGTGAACTATTGCTATAACATAAAGCACACGATGACAGGTAATATCACGAAACGGAGAAATATGCCTCCCGGGATGATATTTGACTATTAGTATAATAACAGAACAATGACGTTTGGTTTCGTTTGTAATGTTTAATATGCCCCGATGATATAGCCTGGAGTTGATTCCAATCGCGTTAGACTACTTGAACGTTAATGAACAGTGCATATGTGCTTGTCTTTTGACTCATGTAAAGTCAATAACAATTGCGAAATAGATACGGATTACCTTCACTTACACAGGCCTGCGATGACAATTTTTTTTTCTTCAGAATGAAGGGTGATTCTTACGTATTTTTTTATGCTGATTTCCGGAAGTGTATTCAAAGAGTTCTATAGAGTACAAGTTTCAACACAAAACCAGGAATTCTGTCTGGTTTTTAAAATAAAAATTAGCCACAGGGCTATAGATCCATAGAGACATCAATAAAGAGTTTAATCCACAACGTATACGTGAGAGTTAAGATTGGACTTACGAAGTATCATATAAAACAACCTATTGCGAAATACATTCCAGCATTTACGCTTAAACAATCAACTTTTTCATTAATGGTTTATAATATCATTCTGGTTAATATTTCAATAATTTATATTTAACTAACCGCAGATTAAAAGCTGACTTTTTAAAATTAGGTTAAATTTTAATGCGCAGATGACACATTGCGACAGAATAAACTCCATATTTATAGGTTGTACCAAAAAATGCATTCATAATTTAATCGCTAAGAATTGGTATGTTGAGGATTTTTATTTTCAACAAGGTATGCATGCTACAATAAAAATTATAAGAGCTTAACTTGATGAGAATCTGCCAAACAGATAGATTAAGACGAAGAGGTTCAGTTGAACACCTTGCCGGTCATAGCAAAATTTATACTGCTGATTTATTTTATTTATTTATTTATTTTGTGTGTGTGGATGTTGGTAGGGAGGAGATGGAGGAGGTTCTAAAAGATTACGTTTACCTCACAAAACCGAAACAATCGATAAATTGAGAGCAGCCACTTAAACAAATATGAGCAAATTTCCAATGAAATGACTCTCAAAATTTGCGTTTTCATTGCTTCATATTATAAGCAGTGCCTGGACCAAAACGACCATCAGTTTGAATACAGGGTAAATTTTTTAAACGTACATTATTGTTGTTTCACTTCGCAATTTAAAACGAAGTGTGTAAAATTTTCATTTCATTGATATTATATGTCTACCTTTTGGGGCACCCTGTATTTATAAAAAAAACCTCCCACAAAACAAAATGGTAAATCCCATTTTTTCTTATATGTGCTTTAGAAGTGAAGTTACAGCTTGCGCCCGGAATTATTTTTTATTCCGTTTAACCCCTTCAAGGGCGGGGGTTCATTTTTGGACCACTTAATTTTAATTCTTAAATGCCACATAGGCACCAGAATATTGGAATGAAAAAATTTCTTTTATTAGGTACGTGAATAAAAATCTTTTTCTTATTTTGAAATAAATTTGTTTGCAAATTCTGATGTAATTCACACATTTCAGCATTTTACGAAAGAAGTATCTTGCCCCTGAAAGGGTTAACATCATAAATTAGAAACGTTATTCTACGATTTTTAGAACAACTGGAGTTACAATAGATATAATACTTATATTTGTAATTTTTTCTAATACATTTTCAATTATTCCACTTTGATATAAAGCATTTTGAATGATCAATTTTTATGGTAAATTTTTCATTTGTTAAAATGGTTTATAATTACAAAACGTTTGACTATATATACATGGTGTATCAGTACAGCGGTTACAAATTTTCAGGACAGATAGAGTACACCTAAACGATGGGAAATCACATTAGCAATGCATGGTCGCAAACGCCTTCCTGGCGCGGTAGTGACGACACAAAACACAAGAACGGAGGAGAGAAAACATGTTTATTATTCTCAGTGCTGCAAAATGCCGGGACAATGCTGGAAAGTGCTGAGGAACTTGTTGCACACATCGTGGCAGCTGCTGGGGAAGGCCAGGACACACAATGCATTTTCGAGAAACATTAGATCTTCCATGCGCCGGAGATGCGCTTCCATGCATCACGGCCCGGGGCGTAATTTCGAACACCTACTTCGATGGCGATAGTTGTCTCTTTAATGTTCGTTTTTCTTAGTTTTTTGTTGTACTAAGGATAACAAACATGTTTAATCCTCTTATTCGTGTCCTCTCTTTCTTGTGTTTTGTGTCTTCACTACCGCGCCAGGAAAGCGTTTTCGACCATGCATTACTATATGATTTCCCATCGTCTGGGTTTACTCTATCTGTCCTGAAAGTTTACAACCACTGTACTGATACACCCTGTATATATAGTCATATCATGAAGATTTTTTATATGATATGGGAATACCAGGTAATTGGGGATTATGTTAAGGGAATAAATCATCAATATACAAATAAAAAGGTCTTAAAAATTTTAGTTATAAAAAAACTTGTACAGAAAATTATTTTAGAAAGATTAGAAATATTTTTTAAATTATTTCAACGATTAAAAATATACCAGTGTAAGAAGGTGTTAAGTCACATTTTTCTCAAAAATGTTTCTAGATGATTGTCAAAAATGTCACTTTTAACTGTACTATTAAATTAGGCGGGATTTTTGCTGTGCTAAAATGGGATACATGTTTGGGATACATGTTCTTATGTGTTTGACCTTGATAAAAAGATTCAGGAGCAGTTTTTGTTTCGTCTATATCTTAAAAAATGGCTGAGTTATAGCATTTTGAATTTCTAGCGTGGCTGACATTTTGAAACGTCCGGATTTTTGTCACGTGATAACGGGCGTATTTATGAACAGATTTGGATGTTCCTTGGTGTGTACATAGTACATACAAATATCTCGACCGAGTTCGTTGTCCAGCTTCATCCTCCATCTTGTTTCAAAATGGCGGCCGTTTAAAAAATTTAAAAAAATTTAAAACTTAAAATGAGATACCAAAAAATTGGAAAATGAAAAAGACTTTTTTCGTATGGTTTTGATCTTAATACAAAGATTCCGGAACAGTTTTTGTTTCGTCTATATCTAAAAAAAAATGGCTGAGTTATAGCATTTTGAATTTCTATTGTGGCTGACATTTTAAAACGACCTGATTTTTGTCACGCGATATCAGGCGTATTTATGAACCGATTTCGATGTAACTTGGTCTGTACATAGTACATACCAATGTCTCGACCGAGTTCGTTGGCCAGCTTCATTCGCCATCTTGTTTCAAAAGGGTTGCCATTTAAAAAAAATTAAATCTAAAATTTAAAATGAGGTATTAAAAAATCGTAAAATGAAAAAGATTTTTTTTATGTGTTTGGTCTTGATACAAAGATTCTGGAGCAGTTTTTGTTTCTGAAAATTTGTTCTTTTGTTCATATCTTAAAAAATGGTTGAATTATAGCACTTTGAATTTCTAGCATGGCTAACATTTTGAAAGGATCTTGTATTTGTCACGCGATAGCACACGTATTCGCCTATTTCGATGTAAGAAGGCATGTGGATAGTATACATCAATATCTCGGCCAAGTTCGCTGGCCAGCTTCATCAGCCATCTTGTTTCAAAATGGCGGCCATTAAATAAAAAAAAATTATATTTAAAGTGAGGTGAAAAAAATTAGAAATTGAAAAAGGTTTCTTTCTTAAGTATTTGACCTTGATATAAGGATTCAGGAGCATTTTTTGTTTGTCTTTATCTTAAAAAATGGCTCAGATATAGCAATTTCAATATCTAATGTGGGTGACATTTTGAAAAATCTTATTTTTTGCCTGAGAAAGCACTCGTATATATCAATCGATTCCGATGTGAGTGAGCATGTGCACAGCAATTACTAAGGTCTCGACCAAGTTCACAAGTTAGCCTCATCCACCATGTTGTCTTAAAATGGCAGGCACTTTAAGAAATCGCCTAATTTGGCAGCGAAATATAAGTTACTTTAAATAAAAGCAGCTTGGATAAAGCTGACTAATTTCGCGAAATTTTCATTCATAATGATTTAGTATTGATAAAAATTAGTATTGAATCTCCTATATTCGGTTTCCACTAAATTGAGCTTCGTGTGTTTGAATAATATATGTTGGCTTTTTTAAAATAAGGAATATGAAAGCTACCTCTTCCTCCCGGCACTGACCGCGGAAGGACTTTTTTCATATTGTTCATTATTACAGATCTTGCATTGATTAATTTTTTAATTCAATTTATATGGCATGGTAAATTTATACTTTTTGGTGTATAGTTGATCGGGTACTAATGGAATTTAATTTGTACCTTATTGCTGGATTATATTACAGAAATCGACTATGTTTTTGTTTATATTTGTATTTCATGTACTCTTGAAAAAGCGAAATGCTATATAAGCTTCCGGCTACATCCATCCATTAGTTCTATTATTTGTTTACGATACGTCTTTTAATGGTTCAACAATATTTCGATGGTTATTTGTTTCTTTTGTCTTTAATAGGTTATTTTATCAAAATTTGGTGGTTTTTCATATGTTTTATATGGATTAATCGTCCGCAATGTGCTAGTGAATTAGTGGTATTGTGCTTGATTTTGTATTACAAGTTAAAGGTTCCATCTTTATTTTGGATAATGTCAATGTTATGAATTGAAGCTAAATTTATTAATTTAATTTTAGTAATTGGAAATAGATGATGATTTGTAATTATATATATATATATATATATATGTATATATATATATATATATATATATATATGTATATATATATATATATATATATATATATATATAATATATATAATATACTCATATATAGATACACACACGTAAACAAAAGTTTTATTATATATATTCATATACTTGAGAAGGGAGAGTGTTATAAGGAGGTTTATTCTGAGAAGTGCTTTGTTATTTTACATTATCCTTTTTCTTCATAGCAATTAATATTCTCAAGACAAAGTCATAATTTTCTGCCAATATTATTCATGTTGCATATTGTATTTTTTTTTAAGTTTACACGTATTTAAATAACATGAATTCCTTTTTTTAATACGAATATTTTTTGATTAGTCAAGTATGCAAATAAGAGATTGCATCAAGTTACTTTAAAATGTCTCGCGATTAGAACTTCTTAAACTGTCTTGAATTTTCGTTTACTTATGATGGAAATGAAACAAAGAGATTTGCTTTTTATCTCTTTTAGGAATCCGTACTTAAAAAGTAAAAACGGAACCATTATAAGAGCACTCCTGTGTCTGTCTGTCACAGCCATTTTACTCCTAGACTATGGAACGTGGAAAGTTCAAATTGGGGGGAAGTTAATAAAGTCTATTAACCCACATATTTGCAGATTATTACACATTCACAAATATATTTAGGGAAAATGTAGAGGGCTATTTAAGTTACTTGAAAAAAATATTTTCTTTGTACATCGTGTGAAAACTTTCGTAATGCATAACTCAAAAATATAACTTTAGGTATTACATTTTCAGAGATATCGTCAAAAATGTAGTGCAAAAATATGTCCCTCCCCCTCTATTTCCGAATCTACTGAATCTAAAATTATGAAAAAATTAGAGGTAGTAGACATTAATTTATACCTTGCAGGAAAATTATAGCGATTAGCCTAGGTCACATAGTTTTTGAGGAAAGCGCATTTTTCCGTTACATACAAATTTCGATTTGTTGGCATTCAGCAAAGGTGTTGAGGAGCACTGGAGGTACCCATCGTAGCAGAAGTATAAAAGCTTTGTTGATAATGATTTTCGAGAAAATCGTCGGTAATTAGCCGAGGTATTAACCCCTTAAAGACACGGAAGGTTTGGACATGCATAATGACAGGGGCGGCGTACCATCGTCTTTTAAAGCCTGGATAACACTTTTTAATGATATATTTGTGTAATGCAATGCCCAGTAGCAGTATAAAAGCAATAAAAGTCAAATTGTTAAAAACAGACTAATTTAATTAGAGTTAATCACATAAATAATGTGGGATTTTGTTTTTGGACGACTAGTTTTGCATTGAGCGGATCACTCAATACGCCTCCCGTGTCTTTAAAAGTTAATTAAAAACCTATCTGAAAAAACGCAGCAAGGACAAAGGTGGCGTTGCAACTTTGCGACCTCCTTTCGAAGCGAGCTTATCACAATGCCAAGTTTAAAGTTTGAACAACTGTTTTGTTTTAGCTACACTCTGAAAAAGAAAAGATTACTACTACGCTGAATTTAGTTCTATGAAATGCAAATGAAGTTTAAATATGCACTTCTTTTATTGACAGTACCGAATAAGGTTCATAAACAGATTAGGATAAGATTTTAAAAAAGAGTTATACAGAACAGCAATATTTGATATTATTTATGCTTGATATCTCTTTGAACTTCTATTGTATATCCATTCATGCTTTTCTAGTATATACAACTATGCCCAACACTACGTCGTATAGATTTTTACAAAGTCTTATTATTTTTTTAGAAAAGATTTTTTAAAATAATACAGTTAATAATTCACATATTTATTGTACGGAACCCTCTCAATAATACCCGCACTTGACCGTTTATTTCTTAGTAATCATGATTTCAAGACTTTTGTTGCAAATGGATGGAAACTCTCTTTCTTTTGACTATCATGAAAACCATTATGTGATTTTGCAATTGATCACGCTAAAGAAAACAAAAGATTTCACCGAGTATTTTCAAAATATATTAAAATACCGAGTACTATAAAAAGTATGACATGCTGATTTACAAGAATATTTTTTATATGATTAGGGAATATTATTATCTTTAGGTATTATGTTAAGGGAATAAATCTTCATTATACACACAAAAAGTCTAAAATTTTAGTTATTAAAAAACTTGTAAAAGAAATCATTTTAGGAAGATTAGAAATATTTTTAAAATTCTTTCGATAATTAAAGATACTAATGGAAGAAGGTGTTAAGCCACCTTTTTCTCAAAAACCGTTTTATTTTATGGATGAAAGTGTTACGAGATAATCTATTATACGTTAAAACTAACATATTCTATATTAGACATTATTTTTAATATTTAACATTTTGTATTTTTATACTTAATAATTCAAATAATAACAGTAATTTTTAATATTTAATAATTAAATGTTAATGAGTTTTCTGAGGAAATTTAGTACGAGTCCGCTTGCTAAGGCTGTTCTGAAATCCGAAGGAGCTACTTTCTGACACATTTCTGAATTAATTTTTGATCGGAAACGTATGAAATTGGCAGGTGTTGTTATTCAAAAACTATGTAACTGAATAGAGTTTTCCATTTTTTGGTAAACGCAAAAGATCGTTCAGAAAATACTGTCAAAGTTGGCGTTTTGAACCGAATTTCCGACGCGAGAAAGAAGAAAAACTGGTCGTCACGTGACCTAAAATCGCTGGTAACTCGATAAGTAATCTATTTATTTAAAGGAAAAATAGAAAACTCATTTCGATTCCAAATCACTTCAATCACCCTGCGAATTTTATGCATTTGCGTCAGAAAATCTGTCAGAAATTTTCGCGTTGTTGAAACGCTATAAGATAACGCACAAAACATAGGCAATTTAGAACTACCTTAATATTTTAAATATATGCTAGCAAAAAAACAAATACAACAAAAGCTTTCATTTCAATTTTTTCGTAATTTAACATTTGTTACAAAGCACCTTCTTTGAATTAATTTATTTTCGAAAAGTATTTATAAAATATTTTAATACTGAAACCTTCAGAGAAATTTCAAAGAAAAGTAATAATAAGCAATTATTTATTTTCTTATTAACCAGTATTTATACGTTTTAGCTGTTAACTTCGTCGTAATAGAAAAAAAAAAAGTATCTCAACATTGGAAAAGAAAAAAAATCAGAGAATAAAAAATACGAGCTATTTAAAATGACAACCGAGAAATATGAAGCAAGTATATTTTTGTTTTATTTTCACTAAAGCAAAGATTTATTTAAAATTCAACACTATTCAAAATCGAAAGGTAAAACGCCTAAAATCAAAAAAGTTACTTCTTTTGAAAAACATGGTTTTTAGTAAAATATTCCATCTTTAAGATATTTTACACAACTGCTAGCGAATAGATTGAATAAAAAATCATGAAAAATGATTTTCATTTTTGCTCAACGTAGTTGTGTCAACATGAATGGTTAGTAATGATCAGGATGTTATATGAAATTTTTAACAAGCCATAAAATTTCTGACTTTCTAAACATTTTAGCAGCACATAAAATATAGCAAAATTATTACACAGATTGATACATGAAAAAGTAACATTTGAGACAATTGAAAAGTAGCAAATATTTCATAAGGTATATATTTATATATTTTTTGTGAATCAAACATTTGCTCCACAACACCAAACATTTTTTTGTAGAGAACATCAGGTTCGCAGTTCATTTATTCAGTCAAAAATTCAGGGTGCCTTATTTCAATTTGAACTCCACTTTTTGTTTATAATTTTAACTATAATGAAGATATTTTAACAAAATATGCAGCCGAAATATCTAAAATTTAACGATATCGAGGGAATTTGTGGATGTAGCCATAATCATATCTAATCAGCGTTGAATTGGACGCGTGAAGTTTCGAATTATAGTTTTCATTAAAATTAGTGACATGTTTTGTTCTTGTATATCATATTTCATAAGGGTCATCGCATTTCACAAAAAGCACACTGTTAAGTGAATCGGAAATTTCGTAAAATATCTCCATTATTAATAACGTTCTAAACAAAAATACGGGTCCCGAACCCGATCGGAGTGAGACACACTGCACTTTGACAAATAAACAAATAAGTTGTGACTTGGTTTCCTATGCTAAAAATGTTTGTTGTTAGTGTGCTCCATCAGTCTTTAAAGTTTGTACTAAAAGCTCTGATCAACGCTGTGTGTATTATAAAAATAATAACAACTGGCCGCACAATTGCAAAAGAATTGTTGTACTTTATAAGGAAATACTTATACTTATGTCTTTTCTCGATCGCACGGAAAATTTCTCTAAATTTTTTTGAGACGGTCACGCAGTAATTTTCACTTTGACTGTAGTTGTTTATAAATTTTTGTGTGAAGAATTTTAATAGCTTTACAGATTCTGCGCATTGAGTTTTAGCATTACATTTTTATTTATTTATTTAATTTGCACCATTTCATTAGTCAGAAAATGTAAAAAAAAATATTTATTTTCTGCGTTTATCCCGCACATTCTCATTTCTTTAACTATGGATAGAGAAAAGCGTACTTATTTTTAGTACACAATATACATGTTTTCTTCAAAGGAAATTTAAATAAATCGTTTGCTGGGAATTTACATATTTTACAAACTGATTGAATGACGTTTAGAAGCTACATATGTAACGTTATCAAATTTTTGGCAATTTTTGAACCCTCCCTCCTTACGATATCATACATAATCATTCCTTTACCACCTCCCCCACCCCCCCCCCCTTTCTTCCCTAATGATATTGTTATCAGAGTCTAAATTTTTATTTTTTCTTTCTTTTTCATTTTATTCGTTTGCAATGATATACATTTATCATTAGCATATTTTACTGATTAAAAGGAAGAGAAATCAATAAAATATCACTATTACACATAAAATAACGTTATATCAAATAACACTTTAGGGAAATACTTACTATTTAAACGCATTTATTAATAGCTTTTTGTTACATAATGCATCGTTCAACAGTAATATTGTCTTCTTGCACTTACCAGGGGAGGGATAAGCAGAATACCTTATCAACAAAACAGGTGGCTTCCCTCATTTTTTTTCATTTAGTAAACATAAGAAACAAGTGTTATTTCGCAGGGCTGTGGAGTCGGTGGGAAAAATGGATGACTCCGATTTCGGAATTTTAACAGATCCGACTCCGACTCCGATTCTTTTGCTCAAAAATGGGCCTGACTCCGACTCCGACTCCGCAGCCCTGTTATTTCGAACCAAGTGTCTCTAACAAAGCATTATATGCGCATATGGCGGAAGAATAGGAAAAGCGGAAGGTTGGGATATTCCATATTTTGGAATAAAATGATTCTATAATTATTTAATAGTTTTAATAATAACTTTATATTTTTATAAAAATAGATAAGATACTAAGAAAAAAGTTAACAGACTATTTTGAAGGAAAGAAAAAGTTACAAAAAAAATAAATTTTTGGCTGGATCAAAAATGATAACGATATCAAAAGACAAACCACCCTTCTTCTTCCTAGAGATACCTTACGATATCAAGTGCCAGACCAATCCTCCTTTCCCCCTAAAGTGATAACTTTATATATGTACAGTCCCTTACACTAGGCGGCATCCAAATAATGAAAAAAATGCATACATTATTTTTTTTTTACTATCAGATGTATATTTTAAGATCATAAATAAATTCTTCTACTTTCATTTAATCCAAATGGAAATTTTTAACAGTTATATATAACATTCATAAATAAGATTTCTTTCCTGCAATTATCATAGCATTGACAATAAAATTGATAAAGTTGAGATTATTTCGAATTTTATTAATATGGATACATATAAGAGGGGAGAGAATGCCATTTTTAAATTAATGTTTCCATATTTTTATTTCAAAACTTGTCCATTATAATAATATGTATAATCTAACTTTTTGTATAATAGATATGTTAAAAACGGTTTTTAGTAAAATAAATCATTGCATTCAAATAGAATTCATCTATCTCTAAATAATCAAATTAGTTTTTTTGACTAATATTTTGGATAATGACTTACAAAAATGTACCAGAAAAAAAAAAATAAAATCTTGCATAATAAGTATGATAATATCTTTTACAAAAATATAATGATTTTTTGTATGTTTCTATGCAACTAACTGACTACAAAAAAAAAAAAAAAAAAAAAAAAAAAGATAAAGGTTTTTTATCGCAGTTTTATGCATATTTAAAAATATCTGCATGGGCAGGAGGTTCTCTATGAAGTTTGTCTTCCATTTAATAAAATTAGATTTAGTATTCAACATTGCAAAAAATGTTAAGGCTGTTAGTCAGTCAATTTCCGAATTCACCCCGCTAATGTCAAGTCTATGGGGGTAGAATGCATTTCTATATTTAAAATTTCTAATCAGCAAATTAATATTTGTAACTCACTTTTTTCTTTGTACACTTCTTAAAATATGTTTATTTTCTTCTTAGTTCTCAAAATATTTCTAAAATCTATGCTTAATTTAATATTTTATCTTTTAAAAGCTGACAAACTGTGAGCAAGAGTTTAGTACTTCATATAAAATTAAGTATATATTTTAGAAATATTTTGATGATTGAGAAAAAAAGAAACATCCTTTAAGAAGAGTATATTGAAAAAACAAGTTAGAAATCTTAATTTCCTGAGGAGATATTTTAAATATATACGAATTCATCACATCATAGCCATTAGCGAGAGGAATTCGAAAGTTGTCTGACTAACAGCCTTAACATGGTCAGTAAAATTTTCACAAACTCTATAATGTACATTTTCCCCCCTTTAAGAAATTTGATTATCGATAAGCCTTTTACTAAGATTGATTCTAGCCACCCAGGAGTAACAAGAAAAATAAATATTTGGCTTAAATGTGAACAATAAGAAACTCAAATATTTCAAAATATGTCTTGCCCTAAAGCACTTTTACTTTCTGACTTATTTCTATTTTATTAAAGCAAACGGGGCCCTTTAAATTTTTAAAAGGGTGTGTTTCAACCCTCAATGTATTTCAACCCTCTTTGTTATTCTTTTGGATATTTTTCGTCCCGTTTCCTATTGATAAATGCTGCAATAAATTCATCAATAGTATCTTCTCACTAAAAGAAATTAAAATTTCTCCGTGAATTAGACGTTTTGAACATATTGCATGTGAAATGACTAAAAAAAATTCTCGAACTTTTATGAGTAGCATATATAATAAAAGGAACGATAAAATCTTTGATATTGATTAAGATCATATAGATTTTATCACTTATTTTATAATATTTTACTCATAAAAGGTTGAGAAAAATACTTTACAAGTTTTAATGTTAGTTCAAACCATAAATCTGAATATATTGTTATTTTACCTGCATGTGCAAAACTTTATGTTGTTTTTAAGGCTGTTCTAAAATCCAAAAGAACTACTTTCTGACGCATTTCTGAATTTATTTTCATTCGGAAACACATGGAATTGGCAGGTGTTCTTATTCAGAAAGTATGTAATCGAATAACGTTTTCTAATTTTTGGTAAAAGCAGAAGATCTTTCAGAAAATACTGTCAAAGTTGGAGCTTTGAACGAAATTTCCGCAAGCTACACCGCGGGAACGGAGAAAAACTGGTTGTCACGTGACCAAAATCCCTTATAACAAGATAAGTAATTTATTTATTATAAAATGGAAAACGCTATTCGATCCCAAATCTCTTTAATAGTCAGACCTGCCAATTCTATGCCTTTACGCTTAAAAATTAATCAGAAAATGTGTCAGAACGTTTCGCGTTGTTGAGCAGGGAATTTGAGTACAGCCTTAATGCAACTTCATATTTAAGTTTCAATTTTCGTTACTGTATTTTAATTTTGGCTATATTTCTACTTTTTTTTTCAACATATTATTTTAGAAATAATTTTCAATTAAGTATGCCTCTTTTGTGAGCACAGATGGTATATTGACAATGTGATCGAAATAAATTTAGCATGTTGTTTAAAATCATGTTAATTTTCTTACAAATAAATATACAAATTATTATTTTTTGTCATTTAAAATAGGTATATTTTAATACACAAACACACACACAAAAATGCTATATACGTAATTTTATTTTGTGTCAGCGTTTAATTTTTAGTTACCCTCTGTCGAAATATTTCTGATTATAGAGCAGTTTACATTTTTCTAAAAAAAAAAAAAAGTATTGAATCTAACTTACTTATTTTTTACAGAAAGGTTGAAAAATATCGTTTAATAATAACAAACATTACTTAAAATGTTTTTATAAAAAGTAAATGAATTTAAAATGATTATAAAATTATCCAGAAAATGCTAGATAACATTTTAATAATAAACCCGTATATTTTCTGTATTGCTTTAGCTACGTTTATACTTTTAGATAGTTCTAAAGAACTTAATTAGTTTTACAATAATGGAAAACTTCAAATCTCTAATTTTAAGGGATTTTAGGAAAAATCTATAAATGTGTAAAATAATAATAATAATAAACCTAAATTTGCAAAAAAAAAAAAAAAAAAGGTGTCCTGATGAAAACTGGAAAAAAAAAAGAAAAGAGATTCCACATTATATGAATGGCAGTGTTTTTTTACGAACTTAAATGTTCTGTCTTAGAGATCAATATATTAGGAAATTAAATTAGTTATATGTTTTAAAAATTTCTGAATCTGGTTTATTTTCTAAGCTCAACGTTGGAAATTCGAAGTGTTTCATGTATTTTGTTCCGTTAAGACTTATTTAGTTTTTTTTTCTACGTATATCCTTTTGAATAACCTGCATCTGTATTTCGTTATCAGTTCAAAACTTTCATTATATCTGCTTCCTTACTTTAGAAGGAATTTTAATTTTCATCCATGCTTCCTCTAAAACTTCATCCGGGTTATTTATTCTATGAGAATATGATTTTATTATCTTCATACATGAAGTATGTGTTTCCATTTTTCTTTCTAACAAAATATATTATTTAAAAAATGTTTAAATTTGCAATTCTGTTTTCCTTTTCAATTTTCGCAACTCTATGTTTAAATTATTGCTATAATGTTCACATTTGCATCTTATAACATTTTTATGTGACAATACAGCTTTCAGTTATCATTTATATTATTCAAAATTACAAAAGGGCCATAAAGAACACTGCACTTGAAGCACAGTTCTGGAAGTAAACCATACATCGGAAAATGAAAATATATAGAGCAAAAATAATTAAAAATATGTATGATAATTACAATTTGTTTCGTATATAAAAAAAAGGCTTTAAATAAACAAAATCAAACATGGGTAATTTATATATAAAGGATGTTGCCGAATTCGACCGACAAATTCAGTGAGATGATAGTAGGCATCAAAAGGATGAAAAATTGCCATAAAATACGCGGTCGCAAATCACTTATTTACTAGTCACAAATACAGGGTGTTTCACCTAACTGAACTCTGGTTGACGGTAATACTTATGCGAAAAATAAAAATATTGCTTTGAAAATGTAACTATATGTACCTTGTTTTGTATGAAACGTGATAACATCACGAAAAGTTTCTGGAAAACAGGGTGCTCATGTAATCGGTGATACCGTATGAACTGGTAATCGCAGTCTAAAATGTGGAGCGTCAAGTGCATACTGCTGGCGCGTATAATGGAAACTTCAAACACTTTTTTTTATGTTATCACATTTACAATAAAAGTGAGCCTGTCTATTAAAAGTTTCATTATAATATACTTCAGTTTTCTGAAAGTTATGACCGTCAACCCCATCATTTGTGTTAGGATAGAACACCCTGTATTTTTGATTAAATAGGTATTTTGCGAACCATTTTCTATGGTAATTTCTCCTCCTTTTGATACCTACTTTCACCCCTCTGAATTAGTCTGTCGAACTTGGCAAAACCCTGCTTATATTATAAAGTATTTCAGAAATGACTAACATATGTTCATTTTAAACAGTCAGATGATGCCAAAATAAAATGTATATTAATTTGTACATAAATATCATAAAATATTTCACAAATCACAAAAAGAGGTTCTGAACATAAAAACTTGGGGAGAATTACAATATCTGTCAGTAATATGGTTGTATTACCTCATTTTATACATTTATAACTCTTGTTCAATGAACCAAAACAAATCTCAGTCAGTTATCTTATTATTACAACAATTTTGAAAGGTGTTTTAAAACTTATGTTATTTCAGATTTTAATTTCAGCTAATATCTGTAAAGATCAACCTAATAGAATGAAATACTTTGAATACAGGCTAGCAAACTAATAGGAGGTCACCGAAAGGATTTGATCCCATTACAGCTCAAGATGCAATAGAAACTGCAATACTCACTATAAGGTTTGTCTTGTTAATTAATCTAGTGTTCTGAAGATCTACGGTAAGCAATCCCATAAAAATGAACTATTTTACATGTCGATTATACACTGACATGTATGGATGTTAAAAAAAAAAAGTGATTTTAGTTGAAATAGATTATAGAGATTAAATTTTAATAGAGGTTTTTCAAAATTAGCACATTCTCTGCAGATATTCCGAATTCCGATAAAATGTTAATATATATGTATATATATATAATGTATATTTAAAGTTATTTATATAAAGACATAAATTTTTAATATTTTTTCACCTGATATACTTCCAGAATTTTTCCATTTTCAAAATGTATTTGAAAAGGTTTTTATTGTGGTTTAAGAGGCATTTCAGAAAGTATATTGACATAGTTTTCATACATATCAAGATACGTACAGGCATTTATGTATCTGCAGACAGAAGCCTATAACTTTTATCTATTGTTTCCATTTGAACAGAAGTACCAATAGGCACGGTACTATGATACTTTTGGAAATAACACTGATTCTGATTAAATATATTAAAATGCAAAGTAATGTATTTACATTTGAATTACAGCAAAAGGTTGAATGTTTATAATAAAATGTTTAAGGCATTTCAGTAAGGAATACATAAAGTCTAAGAACATTATTCCATTTTGACATTAATAAGTGTTATAAGAATGCTTCTTCTTTCCTTTAGATTTTCCTTTGTTGTAGCAAAAAATTGTAGAATGAATTTGAGAAAACTTTAATCCATTTTAATATATACAAGAATTATAGAAATGTGCCTTTAATTAATTATCATTATTATTTTACAGTTTTCTTGTGATTCAAAATTTTAGAAGGAATCAATTACAAAAATATTCATTATCACATACTGTTATTGGATAGTGACTGTATTTCTTTTGACAGTTTCCCTTTTCAGCAAAAAATTACAGAAATACTTTTTTATCATTCCATTTTCACACTGTTATTAGGAAGTGCATGACTTTATTTCTGTTGACAGTATTCTTGTTGTTGAAAAAATTGTACAGAGCATACACAAAGAGAATTTAATTTGTATTCCAGAATTTAAAGCAGTATTTTGTAATGTGGCACATTCGTGGTCTGGTCTCAGATTCAGTTCTTCAAGAGGTTACCGTTTCTTCCTTTATTATATTTAAAATGAATCATAAGAAAAATGTTGCTTTTATCAAATGTTTTTCATATCTGACAGTTAACACAAATATGCACCAGAAGAATGAAAGCGAAATAGATCATGTCTGGATGTAAAGTTGTTTTAGTATTCAAAATTTTCTTTTCCCCTAGGATCCTTGTTTGGTTTCAGTTTTCCAGAATCAGCATATAAATTGCATTCCTTTTTTTTTCTGAAACACAAAAGTATATTGTTAAAATTTACACTATTAAAACTTACAAAACAACATTAGCAGATTATAAATGAATAAGTAAAAGAACATTTTTTTTGCTCACTTTGTGAGAAGTGCTAAATAAAAAAGCAGAATACTACTCAGGTTTCCGTTTCAGAAATTATAAATTATATAAAAACGGCTATAAACGTATTTGTTTGTAAACGCTAAATATATTAAGATGGGCTTGAAAATTTAGCTTTGCTATTAGTTCTTTTAAATAATTCGCATGAACAACTAAAAAATACATTTAGAAAGAAATACACTGTAAATTTTTTAATTTTTTAAATTTCAAATGTTTTATTTTTCAAATATTTTTTGCTACAGCAAAAAATAAATTGCTTGCCACTCCAGTAATCACAAATCCTTTCATTCTGAGTCGAAGAGTGGCCCATTGCTAAAACGTTGAAATCAAACTGATCGATCGATAAAACCCAGTATTTCTCTCCGTATTATATGCAGTACGGTTCAAACTTGCTCTCAGAATTTTTGAGCTTTTAAAGAATGACTATAACGGTAATATTCAGTTATAATCTACTTGCTCTCAAAGTAACTCCTTGGTCAGATGAAATGGAAAATGCAACAATGCAAAATATTGGCGTGGCACATTGAAACATATTGGTAATAAAAAATAAAAAATAATAATAGATCCTTCTGTTCGATTAAGCATTGAAACTAATTCTTAACGAAGACAATAGCAAAAATATAAAATACAAGCAATAATAAATATTGACAATGATTATAAAAAGAGTAAGAAATTCCTTAGATCAAATGAGCAAATACCGTTCAAAAAGTCCTGCATTAAGCATATAAGGTTTATATCCAATAAAGTTTGCAAAATTATTGAGAAAATTCAGTTTTCTTTTCTTCATATCAACGAAAGAAACAGTGGCATGAAATCCCCAAAACAAAATTATCAGCGAATTCAAAACAGTTTTCCTTACAGATTGATAAAATGTTGGTGAAATAATCCTTTTTTTTTCTTTGTAATTCTTGTTTTCATATCAATAAAAATTCAATTGCACCAATGTCTTTAAAACAAAATTTTTTGCGCAATGAACAACAATATTTTCAACCATTTGTTCAAAGTGGATTGGAAATTTTTACCCATGATATGCTGTTGCAACAAAAATATAAAAATTCTGCTTTTTCAGCATTCTCACATAGTTCATTAATCAACCTTAAAACAGACAACGATTAAAAAAATATAGGAAAATAAAGCACACCTACCTGACATATGAGGACCCAAGTCATCTTCTACATCAGTCTGTCTTCTTCGTGAAGGCCTTTCCAGAACTATTATTTTAAAGTAAGAAACAAGAACAATACCGACTTTGTCGACCAGAAAATTTCCACTCCTTTTTCTATAATTCAGAAATTCGCCACGCAATCGAATTTGTAAGTAAACTTTTTCCCTCGGAAATTTTTGTAGGATGCATTGGATAGCTGAAATTTGTTTAAGACTATTTTGTTTTCTATTGTAAAATATATTTTTGAGCCTTTTGAAATAACTTAAATCTTTTGTTTAGAAGCAAGTTATGAAGATGATAAAATCGTGAAAATACATTAAAAGCATAAGCTGTTCATTTTCTGAATTGAAAATTCCTATGCTAAGAAAAGTGATTTATTCAGTAACAAAAATGATTTTCCTTGAAAGACGCTGATATTTTCATTATATATATATTCGTCTTTCAAAAAGTAATGTTTTGAGAATCAAGTAACGAAAATTTTGGAAGCTTTAATGGTAAATTTATCAACCATCAATGAAATATCAACGACGGAATTTTGAATTACTTATTTATTTTTAAAGCGTTCTCGTGCATCTCGGAAATCTGAATATATTTCATTAGTACTGGCCAGAAGAAAAGGCTTAGATTTGCATTTACGGTTTAATTTATTTTTTAATTTCTTGTCTGTGTGGAATTAATTTCATCATTCTTTGATTAAAAAATATATAATAAAGTAAAAGTCTTTTTAATTATTTATAATACGGGTAATGCATTTATAATATTTTACAAAACATGATTTTATTTATTATTAACAAAAAAAAAAATTGTGTTTGCATTACAGAAAGCAAAAGTATGAGAATTACGTTACGAAAATCCTGGTTGATTAAATGATAACGTTATCAGTTCTTATAAAGCGAGGAAATATGAAAGACTGAATCTTGATTATTTATTTATTATTTGTAATGTTTGTTTTTCCCTGTAATTTGGGAGTAGGAACATATTTTTAATTTATCGTCAGAAAAAAAGTTAGATTAGCTTTTGTGATTAAAGTTATAATTAACTTTTTATGAATTTCCACAATACGTGAAATGGCTTATTTCAACTGGAAAGCATTCAAGGAACAAAGGTAAAAAATATTTTCTGGCATTATATATGATACACATAGAGTATTTATAATATTTTATAAAACATATTTCACTTATTAGTTGTATCAAATTTTGGTAATTTATTGATTTCAAATATATTTTTAAACATTTATTCAAGATATTTTACATCTAAAAACGTAATACATTTATTTAACAGGAAGGGCTTAGTTACAGCAGTAACTGGCAGATTTGTATTATGCCTTATTAGCGAATGTAATAATGGTTCTTGGACTAAGCATTAGCGTTTGCAAAACTTTTAAAGGAAAGAGCGTGTGGGATTTTTATATACATACCATTGTGTACGCTATACAGTCTCTAAAATACGTAATTAAATACGCATAAAGCAAAATCATTAATTTTTCCTTTAAAATGAAACTATCATTTTGGCAATCTTTGAAAATACATTCCTAAAGCATTTCTGTCCAAAAGCTATTGTTTGATGTACCTTCGAAACCTTATCTTTGATAGAAATAATTCTATTTCCCATGATTATTGATGTGTTAAAAGTCAAGTATGCGAAATTAGGCCACCAAAGAGAAATTTGATTTGTTTATTAAAAATAATCCCATATTCGGCAAACAGGCAAAGGGTAAAAATTAGCGAAAAACCCTATTTGAATCACTGGATTATTTGCTGGTGAAAACTGCAACTCAGAGACTGTATAACGATCCTCCTTTAACGATAATCATAAAAAAACTTTATAGAAAATATTTGAAAAGAAAACTAACCATACATACCTCATACGAACGGGCAAAATTAAATGAAGTGAAAATTTAACCTACAGATAATATTGCATGCATATTTACAACACAATTTTAAAACTAAGTAGTTTATTTAAAATAATATCACACCCTTATTTTTTCATCCAAGTGCATGATATTATTTTAAAACATTTCATATTATTTTTATGAAGTTATTTTAAAGTGCGTGATATTATTTTAAACATGTCATATATTAGTATTATGACATTATTTTTCAATCTTTTATTTCAAATCATTTTTATGACATTACATAGTGCATGATATCATTTTTAAAAACTGTCACATTATTTAATGACATGTAATAAAATGCATACATAAGGATACTTCTAGAAATGCTTATTAAAAGATGTGTTACTCATAGGTAATTTGTATCACTCGCGTTAGGTTGAATATAATTAGCACAATTGCAAACAGGATATTAGACTACTACTTGCTGCATCACAAAATGTTCAGTATGCTTATCCTTTATGAAGCACAGAATTATGAAAATAGAATTTTGATGTAATAATATGGTGCAAAACCATTTAAACCAAAAGTAACAATCTTCAGTTAATGAAATTTCCGTAACATACTTCAACAAACACCACAGGTAAATAAGTCAATAAATATTTTCTGTTTTTGCTTTTTTAATTCTTCACGGTTGAAATAAAATTATTTTCATAACATAATGACATAATTGATGAAAAAAAAAAACAAATTTTATAAAATGTTTTTAATGTTCCTTGAAACAGTAAAAATGTCCAAGTTGAGACTTTATATTTTTTATAGCAAATAATTTCTCGCTCTCCCCCTTTTTTTTCCGGTCTAAAGAAGCGATGTAAGCATGTGCGTTTTTAAAAGTTTATGTTACGTATTTTTTTTTTTTTTTAATCAATTAGCATTTTATTTTTTTACATATATTTTTTTTTTATTTTAGAAACTCACATTTATGAAAAACTGCCAGAAGAAAATAATTTTTAAAGATTTGAATAGAATAATAATAATGTTGCGATCATTTTTAAAACTGTCCAAAAGTCAACTGCCGTATATGAACGTGATTTTAATAAATGTCTACATATTTTCTAGAGCCTTTTTCCCCCCCTCAGACTTCTGCCTTTGGCCCAACCTGTATACGAGCACCAAATTAAAAACTTTAAAATGTGCTCTTCCTTGCAGAAATATATTATTGGATTAAATGGAAATAAAAGGGAAAGATGGAGAATATTTTGGTATAAATACTGAAACATCATTTTCTTTCAAGAAGGTAATAAAAATTAACAATTGTTGTAAAATATGTGTATATGTCTATAACTTCTCAGTCAGCAGTATTCCAGGTGATAGTTATTAACTATAAATTTCAAACACAAGCTTTTTTATTTAAAAATTAAATTATTATTAAATTTTGTATTATGTCTTCCTGGAAATGAATCTCAATAGACCATTATTTCCACCCCCTCTTAACATTTTACAGCAATAATTGCTGCAATCATGCAAATTTTTACACATAAAATCCACGCAACCAAATTGCTAACAGATTTTCCTTGAGATATTCTACACATTTATTCTAAAGTATAATACACAAAATATCAATTAATAAAAATCGAGTGACTTAATCAGATGGCTATTGTACGAAAGGCACTTCCAACCCGTGAATTTAATTTCTGAAGTTAGTTTATTCTTAATGCAAAAGGTTATATTGTTTAATATCACAGATTCATAATTATCTATGCAACTAAAAGTCTGCTTGTTTGAATAGCGATTTTGCTAAGATAATTATCCTATTAAGAAGTATATTATAGGGAAACCTCTTGTAATTGTCACTAAAACAATGGTAATCTCTGAAAACCGGTCATGATTTGGTGGAACCTAAACTCTCTCATAGTACTACATCTAACCCCTGAATAACGAATTCCGAACAACGGCCATCTACAAATAAAAAAAAGGAAAAAAAAATCATCGTTGCTTTTTCAACTACAACATAGATTGAAAAGAATACACAGAACAAATTAGTTCATTTGATTTCATTTAAATTTACCCTGCGTATACTTGTGTTTACGTATAATTTCTTAAATGTTGTAGTGAGGGAGGGTTTATACACATTGGGTAGAGTGACAAATCAGTGACAATTTGTATTCTATATCTCTCACTAATTAAAGATGTGAAATGTGATGCTGTCAACTGGATAGACATCATGGTAGTTAAAGAAGTCAAGAATTCTATAGCGGGAAATGCTTCACCAAGTCTGGAATTACGTTTAATTAATTAAATTAGTATATTTATCAATGGTTTTGCTTTTAATATTTCCTTATTCACAAAAGTAGAGATTATTTATGCAGTATTACTGTCATAGTTTAGTTGATATGTTATAAAATGAAATTCTGGAATTAAAATCAAATCTTAATGGAAGATTTCTGCACGTCGAAAATCCGAAAGTGCAGAAATAACAGTTACCGCTTTGTTCCCTTGGCGACGAGCATCGTGTATATCTATGACGTATAAGGTACATAATTTTTTTTCTACCAGTGTTTTCTAATAATATTTTTTCCTCATTTATCACAAAATTGGTCTGATTAAATTTGCCAATGCTTTCTATTTGGAAATAGTAGTGATAAAAAATAAAAAATTGTGTACGAGACGTTCGTCGCGAAGGGGTTACACGATATTATAAATAGAGTTGGAATGTTCTTGAAAGTCAGCTAGAACTTAAGTGCAGTCAGAAATTTGGAAAAATTTTCTACCTTCGATACGATACAGAAACTGACAGAACTATCTCAAAATTCCAGATTTGATGTTCTCTCCAGTTTCAGAGAAATTCGAAATTTCGCTCTCAAACAAAATGGCATACAACTGTATATAAAAAACAATCGCTTTCATTTAAATACGAATGCTTATGAATTAAAAAGAAGTATTTTAAATTCTAAGAATTTCTTTAAATGTTAATCTTTTTTTTCTCTAAAGAAAGGTACACAGTGGGAGATTATATTATTAGAGCCACCTTTAATAATTCAAAAATATCTTGAATATCTAAAGAAATATTTGACCAATTCTTCTGGAACTTCGGGGGTGTAAAGAACACGTTTGATCTCATATTTTTCGGCGAAATTTAATGACACGGGCAATTAGGGGACCAACATCAAACTAAATTAAAAAAATAGTATTTGCTATAAAATAAAAGTCTGGAAATTATCTGCAGCTGTAGCAGATGACAATGTGGGGCCTCTACAACATTTGCGTTCATTTGTGTAAGAATAGCACATAATATTTGTGAAGATATATAGATTTCTTTAAGAAAATTTAAAAATGTCCGCATGTTTTTTCTTATAACATGTATAGGGTTTATCTGGGAAAAAGGTATCTTTAGCTTTTTGGCTAATTGCAGCCAATAACTTCTAGCCAAATAAAAATAGCTGTAGCCAAGGGAAAAAAAAGTTTTATTTATACAAAATTTCTATATACATGAGTATTATTTTTAGTTCTGCAATACACAAACAAATACATCACTCTGTAAGATTGACCCTTCGAGATTTGACTGTGTACCACACAGCAAATGCTTTTTTTAATGGAAATTCTTTTCAAAATTCTCCTTCCAAATTAATCATCATTAAGTTACTTAAATTCTTGACTGTCAGTTTGTTTCTGAAGTCAGTTTTTCTTATATTCATGAGACTGAATCCCCCTTCACAGAGTGATGCTACAAATTCATACAAAGAATTCACATTGGGAAACATGCCAATAATGCCATTTTTATGAAAAAATATAATAATACAATAAACTAGTTTCATTTCTTTACACGTTGTAGCCAGAAACCGCATAAATTCAAGTCTTAAAAGTTTATACGACATGCATCTGGCACATTGATGATTCAAAGCTAGTGCACATCACATCCCATGCTTATACAATCTGCTGTTTTCGTCATATGCTGGAGTCGTGTCTGATGCAAATGACGTCACACTGAAGACGCTTTCGTAGAGAGCACGAGACAAATTTTGAAGTGTTGCCACAGAGCGGATGCAGTATGAGATTTTTTTTTCATTTGTGTGCAACGGCAGCAGGTTTACAAAATGAGAATGATGTAGCATATTTCTTTGGCTGTCGCTATTTGGCTAATTCGCTAAATGCTTTGGGAGCAAAAAGCACTTCCAGTTAGCTTTTTGGCTATTTGGCTAGCTCTAGATTAAACCGTACATGCAGGTTTTTCAATCTTTAACGTCATATCCGACAACTCGTATGGTTTTAGTTAGGTTTTTACTTAGATTCCCAGGTTCGAGAGTCGGATGTATAAAATAAATAGGTTCTGGAAACATTGAAGATGAAACACTAATTTATTAATAAATCAAGATGATAAAGGTATCAACAACATGCCTCAAATATTTGTTTCTCTTTATATGTATATACCAACATTAAAGATTATGCATTAATAAGTTTATATAGATTGTGATTTTAACATTCGTGAAGACTTTAGGGTGCCAAGGATGCCTGACTCATGTTTATTTACTAAAATACACTTGATTAGAATTTAATGATTGCTCGAAAAAACGATAGAATAATCCCACTGACCTCTTAATTTCCTGAGAAGCATCGTCATCTTAGTATTCCTTTCGTTTAATCCATATTTTGCGCCACTACACCAATAAAACTCTATTTATTTCCACCATGCGGATGCTTATGAGCAAACCCGCGTTCTATTACATGTACCCGGAGAATACAAAGTTATCCCTTCTTAAAATGTCTCAAGGAAAAGGGATGTTTCTTCTCTCGCTAAAAACCCATCTCAAAGAAAAGGGATGTTTTTCTTCCGAATCTAAACTCCCTCTCTTTCACTTCCCAATTCTATATCTTCCTTCATTTTTCTGTCTGCTCAAAATCTCGCCTAAGAATCTTCTCTACCTATAAAAATTTCCAAGGGGCGAGTTCTTTCTGTATTTTTCTTAACCGTTTGTTGCTGGACCCACTGACGTTTACTTACGCTTGCATAACATTAAAAATTTTCAAGTAACGCTAAGTGCGGTGTTCTAAAACTAAGCCCTTAATATCTTAATCCTTTTTATGGCGTAATCTGAAACTCGTGATTCTGACATGGGACATTTTTATAGCTGATCACTTGCTAATCTCCCTAAAAATGTACCGTTGACAGTGTCACCAGATGTTCAAAACTTCAATCCCTTTTATTGCCTAACCGAGTATTTTCTTTACCAAACACGCAGTTAAATCAGCAGCTCTCTCTCATTCTAGAAATTCCATCCTTCTCGCGACTCCACGCAGCCCATGCAAACCTAAAAACACATCCTGGTGGTCCAAATTCTTATGTTTTTGTGTCTCTTTCCTTCCCTTACCGAACACGTGTGATATGGCGGTGTTATCCCAACAGTCAGTTTCAGAAAACTTGACAAAATGAAGTAGAAACATTATAATGCAACTACAATATGATTATATTAAAAATTGATGAAATATATGCATTTGTGTGAATTTTTAACTTCGCATGCGCGAGCGACAGCAAATTTGCTTTTTACAATTTGATAGTCAACTATATATACGGAAACTCATATAAAAAGACCAGTCGATTATAGTGAAAATTAAAAAATAAATCGCTGATTATCTGAATTTTTGTTGATTTCTAAAAGTAGCTGGATGATAAGGGTTTTAAAGGGGTTTTAAGGCTAAAAACAAATCAGAACTATCAAAATTGAAGCTTTTGTTCAAAAGCTACCAGACATACTTTAAATGCATACTCCTGTGTTGAATATACGGTTAATGAATAAAGACATTTTGTGGAAAATCCCTTATCACCAGCTATTGAAGTAACTGAAATTCAGCCTCCTATATCGCCGATACTTTATTGAATTTTTGCGATATTCGTCAGCCTTTTTTATACGAGTTACCCCATATAATCGACTACCAAATTATAAAAAAAGAAAATTGTTATGATTCAAAAATTACTTCATACAAATGCTCATATGTCATCAAATATTTAATATATTCTTATTCTAATTGCGGTATATTATTTCTACTGCATTTCTCAAGTTTCCTGAGAGTGACGTTAAATTTGGTTGAAACCCTGTATAGTAAAAGCAAAAAAAAAAAAAAAAAACAAAAAAAAACATGCGGATTTTTTTATATCTTTATGAATACACGTTCTTTACGCAAATGTTGTAGAGGACATATATTGTCCTCTGCTAAAGATCATTTCCAGTATTTTAGTTTACAGGTTGATCGTCAATGATAGTTTTTATTCAATTACTTGTTGATTCCCTAATTGCCCTCGTGACTAAACCTTCGCTAAAAATATATGAAATAAAACATGTTCTTTACATTCTGGAAGTTGCAGAAGAATTCGTTAAGTATTTCTCTATATACTTGATATATACTACTTCTATATACTCGTCTCTTCAATTAATGAGAAAGGTTTGATGATGATGATGATTATAATATGACCACCCGCACTGAATGTTAAAAAAAAGAAGAAAGAAAAAAAGAATAATTTCTTTTGTGTAAAGTAAAATTACATATATTTTAGTTACACAAACAGAAACTGTCTGTTATTTTGATTTTAATGGGATATAATTTTAATTTTTAAAATTTTGAACCTCTGAAGAACAGTCGTATTTTTTGCAGTCTGAGTAATGACCGCTAATCAGAGGTTTTACTGTATGTGAAGTGATATTACACCATCCAACATTTTAACAGATACTATTTACGATTATAAAATTCTTTAACTGTTTTAATCCAGCCATTATTTTGAAGTAATAAACTGTTGCTTAAAAAAATCGCTTATTAAATTTCATATTGTATTGATTTAATTTAAATATTAAACTCAGGGCTGCCACTGGCGAGTATTTTTTAATTCTATCTCGCACCACTTTCTCAAAACAAAAACCTTTCACATGCACTTTGACAAAATGTGCAAGGGAAATACACTAAATTTTTATTTTATTTTATTTTATTTTTTTTTAATAATGGTGCGAATAGAATATAAAAATAGTCATCGGTGGCAGTCATGTAAACTATAAAATAAGTAACAATTATCTAACTCTTTAAAATTATGACTCAATAAATCTTAATTTGATATTTAATTCATTCTGAAATACGTCTGTCTTAATCTTTGGGGAGGGGGGGGGGGGGGGAGAGAGAATTATGAAATACTTAAAAAAAAATATCTAAACGAAACATCTACACATCTCAAAATTTTAGTTCATGTAAAACTATTCAAATTCAAAGGCGTAAAGCAATCTATGCATTCTCAATGTGCTACCTTAGAGCTCGAGGATGCTTGTGAAATGGCTACAGCGCTGTCTACAGGCCTAAACTTATGTAATGAGTGATTAAAATGTTAGATTAGAACCTTAGGCCACTATCAAGTATAACCAAGTGCCACTATCAACCGACAGTCTGTCAAATTATAATTCTACGAGAAATTGCAATTTTAAAAAAACATTGCTCTGCGTATCTTTGCCCCATCGGTTGGGGTAAAAGTATACGCAGTGGTGGGGCAGAGATACGCAGTGCGAATTTTTGCCCCATTACTGTGGGTTTTTGTCCCATTTCCAATAAAACGAATGAGTTATGCAAAAGCATTAGTAAATTTCACTAATATTTATAATTAGACTGAAAATTGTAAGTTAAGCCATGAAAAAAACAGAAAAAAAAAAACAGCGGTCTGTGAGATCGCAAATAGCAATTAACCTCTAACTACTGTGACAAAAATTGTTCCATAAATACTGTGAGAGCGGTCCCAAAGACCCCTTGTTAGTAGAATGAATAAAAGGGTTGACTGACTTTTAAGATATTGTTTTTGAGCTAAACTTTATGTAAAGGCCTATTATAATAAAAATTCTCCTCATTTAGAAGTCTTTAGCGGTACTACTAAGTTTCCAAACGAATCAAAATTAAACTAACATCAATAGTTAAATTGAAAATTACAAGTTAAGCTATGAAAACTGATTATAGCAGCGTAAGGGCTAAGACTTAAAATCGTTTTATGAAACAAGAATATTGATTTTTAAAAGTAGGCAGGTAGATACCTACGTTCTATATTGAAAAAAATTAACTAAAAAAAGGAAAATGTAGTTAACTAGCTTATATTAGTTAAGTAGCTACTATGTTTTATACAATATAAAAAATAAAACTTTCCACAACGTAATTGTGAAAAACTTTGCATCTAGCTAAAACGATAGGACAAAGCCCGAATCTTAAACTTGTACGTATCTTTGCTCCAAGACGGATGCTTACTTTTACCCCATTCTGCAGTATTTTACTTAACCGGCTACTGACAAGTTTAAACAAATGCGATCGAGATAAACTATACGGCATTTAGAAGCTATATAGATCTTCCGTTTTTTACTGAATTTTTAGATTTGTAAAAATCTGAAGCATATTCAGCTAAACAATAAAGTGAAAATTTAAAAATATCAGATCAAAATGTGAAAATTTAAACTTACCTCATTTTCTTCGCACGGAGTTCTACTTTTTTCACAAGGTTTGGACACACAACTACTACACTTAAGACCAAACTATTACCTAGCGGTCATGATTGTAGAAATGTTTCTTCATATTAAATCAGGCAGTGCGTATGCCCCGTGCGTAACTTTACTCCCACCTACTCTATATATCACATGGTATTCGGCACTGTACTATAGCGCCACCTTTCGAAAAATATAAACTAATACCCGTAAGGCATGGTGACGTCACGGCGACGTCGTTGTGAAGTCACACCGTGATTTTGTGACCGTCGATGTGACGTCACAGTGACTAGAATGCGAGGTCGTTATGGCCGTTTTAGAGGTCGTTTGTGACGTCACATTGTGACCACTCTGTGAAGTCACGGTGTGACAAATTTGTGAAAAGTGTGTCATTTGTGACTATTTTGGCATTAACTTTGTGACGAACCTGTGACGAAAGCGACAATGCTTTGAAGTCACATTGTGACCAATTTGTGAAATATGTGTCATTTGTGACGAACTTGTCATAAACACTGTGATTTCAAATGAAAATCAAATTTCAAATTAATTGCTTAAAACACGCAAATAGTGAAAAAGATTCCATGCTGGGACTCGAACCCGGGCCATCAGTACAGCACACTGACATTCTACCGACTAAATCACATGGAACGATACCCTGGCTGGAAAATTTCTCACTATTACATGTTGGCAAGGCTACAAACGCAGCAAAAGATGGAATATTTAGCGTGAACCACCCACATGATGCAAACACGAAACTTAATTAAATCCAGCATTGATTGAAATTATATTAATACTTGGAAATTTTTCCAGAGAGAACCATTCGCCTTGCATACAATATTTCAAATGAAAGTCACATTTCAAATTAATTGCTTAAAAGGCAATTTTAATTTGAAATGTTGTATGCAGGGCGAATGTTTCTCCCTGGAAAAATTTCCAATTATTAATGTAGTTTCAATCGATGCTGGATTTAATTAAGTTTCGTGTTTACCCCATGTCGGTGGCTCACGATAAATATTCCATCTTATGCTGATTTTGTAGCCTTGCGAACATGTAATAGTGAAAAATTTTACGGGCTGGGCGTCGTTCCATGTGGTTTAGTCGGTAGAATGTCAGTGTGCTACACTGATGGCCCGGGTTCGAGTCCCGGCATGGAATCTTTTTCACAATGTTGGCCTTTGCGCCTTTTAAGCAATTAATTTGACATTTGATTTTCATTTGAAATATTGTATATAAGGCGAATGATTCTCTCTGGAAAAATTTCTAAGTATTAATACAGCGATGGATTTTAAAATAAAATTTTGCTGTAAATATAAAATCTTATCTTTTTACCGTACTTTTTAGCAAAATATCGCTACTTTGGAGTCCTATTCTTCTAAAACATTTTACATTTTTCCACTTAAAAAACAATGCTTATCAACTGACATATTTTTTTATTAAGTTCTATGCTTGATATTTAGAATGTGTAAGTTTTTTAATTTGTTTTGATTTGTCATTGCTTTATTAAATACGAACATGGAAACTAACGGATATTAATACAACTATTATTTATAGAGCGGCATGATAAGCGATATTTATTTAAATTTTTTATTCCCGTGTATATTGTACTTTGTGAATATGAGCTAAATAGATTTGGTATGTTTTATAGGAAAAGACTGATCTGGGAAATAGAAAAAAAAAAAAAAAAAAAAAAAAAAAAAAAAAAAAAAACGAGTAAGAAAAATCATGCGTTAAGCATAGATTAAAATATACTTTCCAACACTTTCTGAATGCTTTAACAAGACATCGTAATTTAGGGAAATGACGTAAATAAGATAACTAAGTAAACATTTTAGAAAACGCATAAAACATTTGAAAAACTGATTTCAGCAGTTACCGTCCATAGCCAAATATGTTTTCCAATTCTTTTAAACAGCCCTTATTTGATCTGTAGGTTGATACACTGAAAAAAATGAAGTACTCAAAAATGAGCAAACCAACGTACTCATATTGAATTGAATATTTTTGGATGAAAAATGAGCCTATGCTTTCTCTATTTTGAAGCATCACATGTTATCAAACCCAAACAAACAAATACCGGGTGTCCCAAAAAGGACTGACTGATTTTAAAATTCAATAACTTGCAAACGGTAACAGATATTTAAAAATTTCTTGCAGGAGGTTTATGCATAAGGTCAAAAGTTTTATTACAGTGATTTTCGAATTTAGTTCGAATTACAAACAATAGATGGCGCTGTAAGCAATAGTCGCTAAATACAGGCTCGATTTTTGGTCCTTTTTCTTGCTCCATACGGAAAAAGGAGATGGAAATGTATTATCTGGGCCACGAACACGAAGTACCAAAAATCGATCCTGAATTGAGCGTCTATTGATCGCAGCGCCATCTATTGTTTGTAATTCGAACTAAAATTGAAAATCACTGTAAAAAAACTTTTGACCTTATGCATAACCCTCCTGCAAGAATTTTTTAAATATCTGTCACCGTTTACAAGTTATTGAATTTTAAAATCAGTCAGTCCTTTTTGGGACACCCGGTAGTTTTGTACCCTGTAATGGTTCATTTCATTTATGGCGGCATAAATGATGTTTATTAATGTAAATATTAAATTATGCACAGCATTTTAAAAATAATTGCTTGGAAATAATGTTCTTGTCATAAAAATATTCGATTTGAGTATCTTGTTAAGAATTTTGCTATTTTTCTTGATAAATAATCAATTAAACATTTCTTGTTAAGAACTTTGGACGGGAAATAAATGTCAGTACATTTTTACTTTACATTTTAGGGGGTTTTTTTTGTTTTTTTGGGGGGGTGGGGGGTGGGGGGGCAGTACATAACGATTCATATTTGATCACAGCCATGGAATAAAAAATGAGTACATGTGTTTCTCAACTTTGAGTACATTTGGATCGGAGCTATTTTGTGCATGTGACGCATTTAAAATTGAGTACTTTTTACTCAATTTTGAGTACCCATTTTTTTAAGTGTATATATACTATATAATGGGAAAATTTAGTTTAGCAAGAAAACGCCTAACAGGTTGAAATTCATTTTCAGCAATTTATACTAATGTATGGAAACATACTTGAATACCTTTGTACAACCCTGTAGTTTACCTAAAATCTTTATTACACGCCACTATTTAGTTAAAATTTAATTCAAACTAAGACACTCTTAAAACTGCTGAAATCACATTTCCAGAAATTATAATATATAGACGGCCATGTATCCAATTCTTTACGTGACCCTGTATATCATTTTATCTATATTCTACAAATATTTCTTGGTAAATTAAATGCAGTTCAGCGAAAAAAAGCATAACTCATTTAAAAACCACCTTTAAGCAATTTGCGCCCATACCCAGTAATCCTTACGAATACTAAAAATGATTACGAAAAAATATATACTAAAGCAGTTTAATCTATAACTTCCTATCAGGCATGAAAAATACTTTATTTCAATGCTTAAATATCATATTTTACTTTCTAGTGCCAATAATTACCCGAATCATACACGTAGAAAATTAATTTTCAATAGAAGAAAATTTAATAACCCATTCAGAATGTCTATAATTAAATGTTTGATTAAAATCACAAACAGAAAAAAGTCCTTCCGGCCTGTGCCGGGAGGAAGAGGTAGCTTTCATATTCCTTATTTTTAAAAAGCCAACTTATATTATTCAAACACACGAAGCTCAATTAAGTGGAAACCGAATGTAGGAGATTCAATACTAATTTTTATCAATACTAAATCATTATGAATGAGAATTTCGCGAAATTAGTCAGCTTTATCCAAGCTGCTTTTATTTAAAGTCACTTATATTTGGCTCCCAAATTCGGCGATTTCTTAAAGTGCCTGCCATTTTAAGACAACATGATAGATGAGGCTAACCAGTGAACTTGGTCGAGACCTTAGTAATTGCTGTGCACATGCTCACTCATATCGGAATCGGTTGATATATACGAGTGCTGTCGCAGGCAAAAAATCAGATTTTTCAAAATGTCACCCACTTTAGAAATTGAAACTGCTATATCTGAGCCATTTTTTAAGATAAAGACAAGCAAAAAATGCCCCTGAATCCTTATATCAAGGTCAAATACTTAAGAAAGAAACCTTTTTCAATTTCTAATTTTTTTGCACCTCACTTTAAATATAATTTTTTTTTAATTTAATGGCCGCCATTTTGAAACAAGATGGCTGATGAAGCTGGCCAGCGAACTTGGTCGAGATATTGATTTATACTATCCACATGCCTTCTTCCATCGAAATAGGCGAATACGTGTGGTATCGCGTGACAAATACAAGATCGTTTCAAAGTGTTAGCCATGATAGAAATTCAAAGTGCTATAATTCAAACACTTTTTAAGATATAAACAAAAGAACAAATTTTCAGAAACAAAAACTGCTCCAGAATCTTTGTATCAAGGCCAAACACATAAAAAAAAATCTTTTTCATTTTCCAATTTTTTAATACCTCATTTTAAATTTTAAATTACATTTTTTTAAAAAAAATGGCAACCCTTTTGAAACAAGATGGCGAATGAAGCTGGCCAACGAACTCGGTCGAGACATTGGTATGTACTATGTACAGACCAAGTTACATTTAAATCGGTTCATAAATACGCCTGTTATCGCGTGACAAAAATCAGGTCGTTTTAAAATGTCAGCCACAATAGAAATTCAAAATGTTATAACTCAGCCATTTTTTTAGATGTAGACGAAACAAAACCTGTTCCGGAATTTTTGTGTTAAGGTCCAACACATACAAAAAAAATCTTTTTCATTTTCAAATTTTTGGTATCTCATTTTAAATTTAATTTTTTTTTTTAATTTTTTTTAAATGGCCACCATTTTGAAACAAGATGGCAAATGAAGCTGGTCAACGAACTCGGTTGAGTTATTTGTATGTACTATGTACACACCAAGGTACATCCACATCGTTTCATAAATACGTCTGTTATCACGTAGCAAAAATCAGGACGTTTCAAAATGTCAGCCACGCTAGAAATTCAAAATGCTATAACTCAGCCATTTTTTAAGATATAGACGAAACAAAAACTGCTCCCGAATCTTTTTATCAAGGTCAGACACATAAGAAAAAAATATTTTTTCAATTTTCAATTTTTTGCTACCACATTTCAAATTTAAATTTTTCTTAAAATTTTAAATGACCGCCATTTTTAAAGAAGATGGCGGATGAAGCTGGCCAACGAACTCGTTCGAGACATTGGTCTGTACTATGTATAAACGAAGTTACATCCAAATCGGTTCATAAATACGCCTTTTATCGCGTGACAAATTTCAGGACGTTTCAAAATGTCAGCTTCGCTTGAAATTCAAAATGCTATAACTCAGCCATTTTGTAAGATATAGACGAAACAAAAACTGCTACGGAGTCTTTGTATAAAGGTCAAATACATAAGAAAAAAATATTTTTCCATTTTCAATTTTTTGGTACCACATTTCAAATTTTAAATTTTTTTAAAATTTTTAAATGGCCGCCATTTTGAAACAAAATGGCGGATGAAGCTGGCCAACGAACTCGGTCAAGACATTAGTATGTACTATGTACACACCGAATTACATCCAAATCGGTTCATAAATACGAGAGGTACAGTGTGACATAGGTCAGATATATATATATATATATATATTACCATTAATTAAACATAACCTGCCACCGTCAATTATTATGAATTAAAGCTGTAAGTAATAAAAAAAAAAAAAAAAAAAAATGTATTATAAGAATTATTATGGAAGAAAAAAGAAAAAAGTGGACACCGACAAAAATTGAAAAGCTTATACATTGAATTACGTTATCGAGGGCACAGAATTCAATGATATAAGCAAAATGGTTGTTTTCTGTGGGAGAAATAAGCTAAAGCTAAAATTAATTTTCCCCAATGCCCGAACAACCACTAAAATCAAGTGAATTGATTAAAAATGAAAGCAGAATAGAAACAAATAATATGAAATGGAAGAATCAATAAAACGTATTTAAATATTTATAGGATATAAAATAGAAATAATAAACACCTTACCGATTAATATTTCAGTATTTTACAAAAATCCATGTGCACATGTCTTCCAGGATATCAAAAAGATTAAGGTGAATAAAACAGTTAAGAAATCACAGTAAATGATACCAAAGGATGCAGTTAATACATTTTGAAATAATATTTGAAATACCTTGTAAAACAAATTTAATCTAATAAAAAATATATAGAAATTAATTACATTATTTAAAATGCACTATTAAATTAATAGATAACAGTTTAACAATATCGTCAAAATTTAGCTAAAAATACACCCTGGTGTATAAAATATAACTAAAATGGAGCTAGAAAAATTAAAAATAAGAGCAATATGAAAGATACAATTTTAGTGCTGCCATCTATTAATAATTATATTAAACAACTATCGCAAGATAAAAATTTGCAAGCTTTTGAATGTAAATAACTGTTTAAACAGCAAAACCAAACAAATCCTTATATATAGAGAATTATAGAACAACCACTAAAATCAAGTGAATTGATTAAAAATGAAATCAGAATAGAAACAAATAATATGAAATGGAAGAATCAATAAAACGTATTTAAATATTTATAGGATATAAAATAGAAATAATAAACACCATACCGATTAATATTTCAGTATTTTACAAAAATCCATGTGCACATGTCTTCCAGTATATCAAAAAGATTAAGGTGAATAAAACAGTTAAGAAATCACAGTAAATGATACCAAAGGATGCAGTTAATACATTGTGAAATAATATTTGAAATACCTTGTAAAACAAATTTAATCTAATATAAAATATATAGAAATTAATTACATTATTTAAAATGCACTATTAAATTAATAGATAACAGTTTAACAATATCGTCAAAATTTAGCTAAAAATACACCCTGGTGTATAAAATATAACTAAAATGGAGCTAGAAAAATTAAAAATAAGAGCAATATGAAAGATACAATTTTAGTGCTGCCATCTATTAATAATTATATTAAACATCTATCGCAAGATAAAAATTTGCAAGCTTTTGAATGTAAATAACTGTTTAAACAGCAAAACCAAACAAATCCTTATATATAGAGAATTATAAACCTAATATAAATCACACAAAGTATTTAAAACTATTGTTAATAAAATTTAAAAGCATACAATATGTTCTATTAGCTAAATTATTTAAACTAAACTAAGAGTTTAAATAATGTTAGAACATTGATAATATATAGCATATATCTATATGCTATAAAACAAAATAAATTCAGTAATAATTAATATAAATAATTATTAAAAATTATCTAAAAATATTTTTTAATGAATTATATATAAGATATTTATAAAATGAACAGGAAATATCAAACATGTGGAAGTATATAGAAGGTTAAATAATACTTAAAATCCCATTACTTAAAACGCACAAATATAGAATGTGGATTATTTTCAGACATCCATAAAAATCCATAAAGTATGAATATGGGACATTCAAAAACATTAAACTAAGAGTGGCATACTATTAGTAATTAATATGATATTGTCCTTAGTAAAATAGAATTTAATAACAAATAATTGTAAATTAGATTAATGAATAATTAAGCTAATTATAATATTAATGAAAATCTCCAACTTACATATAAAATATCAAATCAACATCCACATAAAATACATAACAAAAAAATAGTAATAATACAAGAGCCCCGCCTTTTTTTTTTTTTTTTTTTTTTTTTTTTTAAATAAATAATTAACCATTGCGTATTATCCAGACAACACCACCCTCCTCCGTACTCTAACATCTACCCACCCAACCAACCTATAATATTTTTTTTATATTATTTTACAATTTTTAATTTTTTATAGATATTTTTTTATTTTATAATTTTTTTTTGTAATTTTGTTTACGCATGTGTTAATTTGTGTTTATAGATCATGTAAGAAAAGTACTAATTGTATATTAATGAATATATGAATTTTTTTGGAAAACCATGATTTAATGCATCATAAATTAGTTTTTTAATATTATTGTTAATTAGAGGAGAAGAACATAAACATTTTATTCTATATAAATGATTAAGTATTATATTACGAAATACAGAATGATGTAGACAAGATTTAAAATTTGTAAATGTATTAACTGTGAATTTAAATTCTTTACGTTTGTCATACAAATCTGTGATTGTTTTATTGTCTTTTATTGTAATTTTAAGATCTAAGAAGTTAATTGTATTGTTAGATAAAAGGTTTTCCGTTAATTCCAAATTAGTGGGATAATCAACTGGAAATCGAGTAATTGCAGATTGATCAGTTTCAATTAAAATGATGTCATCAATATAACGATATAAATGTAGATTATTATTAGTAAAATTGCGTTCATAATGAGATAAGTATAAGTCTGAGAGTAAACTGGAAGTACAACCGCCTTGTGGTATACCGACATGCTGTAAATATAAAGTATTATCTTGCAATATATAATTATTATAGATAATGAAGTTAGTTAAAGATTTAAAATATGCAATATCTATATAAGATGGTAATTCCAGTTTTTTATAATACTTTTTAAATAATGCATTTATAATTTTATGTAAATCTAATAGGTCTATATTATTAAAAAGATCTTTGAAGTCATATGTCGTTATATTACAAACAGAATGAAGATGTTTTAAAATCTTAACAAGTTGATAGCTATTTTTTATACAATGTGTATTATCATTGTTTGTAGTAAGTTCATATATTTGATTAAGAATTTTTAAGAGAAGTGTATTGGCTTTATTATTATATGTATTACAACCAATAGTAACAGTCCTAAATTTAATAGGTGTTTTATGAAATTTGGGAATAAGAACTAAATATGGATAATTAAAATTAGTAGATAAAATATTTAAAAGTTTATAATAACTTCGAATTTTACGATTATTTACAATAACATTTTCATTAGTTTTTTGAAAAGACTTATTAGAAGAAATAGAATTTGTAAGTAGTTGGTGATAATATGATTTACATATAATAGCATAATTGTTAGGAGATTTGTCTACATATGTAATAACGAAGTTTTTGTAATTTAGTAATTTGTTGGAAATAATGCTGTGTATTAATAGAAACCAAATCAGCAATATTATTTTTTAAAACCATAGTTAATTTTTCAATTACTAATATCTTCCATTGATTAAAATATTCAATAGGCTTATTATAAGAGATAGAAATTTTATAAATAAAATATATATATATATATATATATATATATATATATATATATTGATATATATATATATATATATATATATATATATCAATTTTGAACGGAGGGTGGTTTCGGGGTCTGGGGGTCATGATCGATGAAAATATACCAAAATTTTTTGAAATCGCTTTCCTCCGAACGGCTGCAATAGGTAGCTTTTTGTAAAGAAAGCTACCTAAAATGCTTACATACAATTAAAAAAAATAAATATACCAATTTGAAAAGCACTAAAAATAATAATTAGTATTTATAATTGTGCTGTTAAACAACAGCAAACTACAATAGATAAATTAAATGCATTATTAGATTTAACAATATCTCAAAAATATTTCCATACGGTATAAGGAATTCCTATTATTTTATAATTTTGGCAAATGTTAAATCTGAAAACATTGGTTTGAAGATTTAGGATTTTGAAAGATAATTTAAAATATTATTAGCACTAAAAGAAAATTCTTTCAAATGTTTCACTACTGTAATATGTTAAAAATACATTTTCCCAGTATAATGTTAATTTCTAATCTGAAACAGTTTCGTAATCTCATGATAATCGAACATGATATTTAACACCAAAATAATAATAACTATAAATGTTAGTAATAAAAAAATAGTAAGAGGCCGATAAAATAATTCCAAATCATTGTCGTTCCATACATTTTCAATCTCAAGTAAGAGTAAATTAATGTTTATATTAATTCCAGTATGAATGTAGGCATGAATGTCTCTGCGCAGTTTTTTTTTTTTTTCAAGCGATGGCAGATTAAAATATTTTTCTTCACAGTTATCAAATTGGAAAATATCGCTTCTGACAGTTAAAGATCAGTCTCTTACAAATATAACTATTTAACTCATAATATACAACCAGGAATAAAATATTTAAATTAAATAAAACTTACATGCACGTTCCATTAATATCCGTGTATCCTAAAATGGTCATTTCCTTATCTTAAAGTGTTGTTCTAAAACAAGTGAACTATTTCCCGCGTATTCTCATATTTATTTTTCTGTGGGCAGACGATTTTCGAGCAGATGGTTTGTTACAGATTGTTTGTTTTTGTATACAAAAAATATGGAATTTGAACGCGCAGAAATTTTCTGAAAGTATCATTCATTAAAATTTTGTATTTGAAGAAATGTCCAATGTATTTAATCTTTTCTTTTTATCCGTACCAAATAATTCAAGTTAAAATGTATTGTAAAGTTCCTTTTTTCTAAATAATTATAATAATAATATTCATAATTAGAGTCTATTAGATAAAACATTGTTTAAATTTTTAAAAGGTGTAAAAATAAATTTAATGTATTAACGACACACACCCCCTTTTTTTCTATTTTTTTAAAGTAAAGTTTGTTTTCCTTTATTTTCGGAAAATGCTAATTTTATTTTAAAAGTCTGAAAGAAGTAGAATTTATTACTTGAATACAAATTATAAAAATATTCTAAAGCAAGAAATGCATAGATGACTAAACTCTGAAGACTCTTTCTACATGCTCATTAAAAGGTGCAGATTTAACTGTAATAGAAAATTTTTAGTTTGAAACCACAGAAGTGTTTCGAATAATTCTGCTCGGTAAAAAAAGAAAGAAAGAGTGAAATTTCCTCCCAGCAAACTAAATATGTAAAGTGTATAAATTTAATATTCGTAATTGTAAATATATTATCCAAATGCTAGATAAAATTGAAATCATGAAAAAGTATACATTCACTGTCTTAGATATCAAATTGATAAAATATAGCCTAAAAATTTAGTTTATTAATGCTTGTATCGTGCAGTTTATTTATTATGCCCCCCCCCCCTCCCCTTTAGTGACGGAATTTACCATTTGCTATCCACTAATATATTTTCATTCCTTATGCCGCTGTAACTCGTGGCTGTTTAAAATATTTCTCTTCATTTTCAAAGATTTTTGAAGTTCATATTTTTTGTCACACTGTGACTTACAATATGCTGTTTTTTTTGTCACATATGTGACGTGGTGTACGTTACATAGCAGTGACATAACAGAGATGTCACAATTTTTTTTAATTGCCAGAAAAATATAATTTTACAAAAAGTAACATGTTTTGAAGAATTTTCGTAAGTTTTTAAAGTTTTCTAAGAAGTTCACATTTCAGTCACAATGTGACATCACTGAGTGGTGGCATTTCGGTCACAGATGTGACGTGACCACAGTGATTTGCAGTGACGTCACAGTGACGTTACCGTGAGCATGCATGCTATGAGGGTATATATATATATATATATTGGTGGTGGTGGTGGTGGTGTGTGTGTGTGGGGGGGGGGCGGTTATAAACAAAATACCACAAGTTTCTAATAATTTCTGGGAAAACTGAATGTTTCTATTTCTATTGTACACAGTTTACTAATTATTAAGCTTTCAAAAGTCTTGGGACTTCTGGGGTCACCCGATTTATCATCGCATGTCAAAAATGGAAAAAATTTTGACGGACATGCCACAGTAATTAGTATAAAATTATAATAATTACATTTAACAGAGATTTTTAACATGGAAGAGCGGTTTTGTACGATGGAAATCTAGTATATTAAGCCTTTTATACAGCACATTAATCGATTAATCCTTTAACGCTTTGATTACGGACCAAGACTGACGACTATTTTTATATTCAATCATACCACAATTTACAATTTTTTTTTTTTGGCATATTTCCCTTGAAAATATCCTAGAATAAGTGTATGGCAGAGATTTCTTTTTTCAAAAATTGGTACGAGTAGAATAAAAAATAATCCACTGGGACTTATATGTCCTGATCCGTAATCAAAGTGTTAATCGATATTATTGTATCTAACTGGAATATATTTTAACTTTAGTGCATTGAAAATTTTAGCTGAAACAGGTTTTACAAATGGCGAATCTAATGGCAATAATGTCGAATTTCAATAAACCGCTGATTTAAAAAGATAATATGATTTCAAATTCATTCTATGAAATGTATTTTTATGAAATGATATTGTAATGAAGGCAGTAACTTTTTTAGCTGCGAGGGTTAATCACTATAAAAACTTCCTACATCCACCAAACTGCCGAAAAATTCCAGCCTGTCAACATCATCCATCTTTATACCACTCGAAACAGTTTTTGTTACTTAATTCCCTCATAACTTCCTCCAAGCAAAGCCACATATTTGACAGACATCAGTGTTCACAATGTTGACCTTGCGACAATATATAACTTCGGCAAGAGTATTTCATAAAAACAAATTTTGTTATTTCTAGTGGGAAAATTTTCTTTAGAGAAATTCTCATTTCAGATTTTTTTCTGATTTGTCGCTTGTTTGTTTCTTTTATAAAAGTGTGTCATATGCTTATTCTATATTTTATCTTAACCCGGGAGAACTCGCTGCATGAGATTTTCTCTCACAGTCGTACTTTTTTAAGACTCTTATTTAAATCATTTTTCATTTTAATTAAAATTTCAAAATGTTTTTCAATTATTTTACCTATTTTGTGAATAAAAGTACTAAGCCAACCAAAAAAAGTTGATATTATATGAATGTAAAGTAAAAGAAAAGCAATTGGGCATTCTCACTAGTGAGTTCTTCCGTGTTAAACGTATTTAAAAATATTGAATGAAGTAATAATTAAATTAATATCAATATAAAAAATATTAATTTAATTAATAATTAATCGTCATCATTAAATATGCAACGTAATTCAGCGATATAACCACGGGATACAATTTTGAATTAATTATACAGTGAAACCACGTTAAACCGACCATTGTGACGCTGTAAGCAGGTTGACCGTACAAGCGAATTATTTTATCGTACTTAAATGAGTTACAGTGTTTTTCAATTAACATGATATTGAAACTTATGTAGGGATTTTTATAATAGAGGTAATTTTCTTTTACAATACACTTCATGAGAAATGAAACATAAAACGAAAAATAACAATCATTTAGAAATCACTACTACAAAATATTTATTTTACAACAATTATTGATTATTAAATTATACGGTTATTAAAATATATTTCAATACATAAATATCAACAAATAAAATAAACATTATTTTTAAAAAAATGTCAAAGAAGTCTGTTTTGGCTTTGGTATTATTGGTTCAATTTTATTTTCTAATTTCATTAGCACTGGTAACTCCTTTTCTGTGGTTTCTTCAGAAGAAATTGGAATATTATCAAAGATACATATTACAGCAACAACGTGTTGGAATTTGGGTGTTATTGGTTTCTCTTCAACGAGTTCGTCGTCGCTTTTCCTTAATTTTTCATGGCAAATTTTGGTTTGTTCTATCATTTTTCAGCTATCATTTGTGAGGTAAATAAAGTTAAATCGTAAGTCGAAAGTGGTAGTTTAACAGGGTTTCATATTTTCTGAGTGATAGTTTATTAGGATTTTTTCAGTACTATTTCCTTATCTCTTTGGGGAACTGCATCAGTAGTTAACATGCTGGCTGTAAATGAAATGCCCGGGACGATGCTCGCCGGTTCGATACCACTCCACTACATAGTTTAGACGAGGTGTAAGATTTGCAGAGTTTTCCTTGTATGAAAACGATAATTTGCATCACTTTCATTTCAAAAATTTTCTCTGCAGGCATTCTTTCTACAGAAATATAGCCAAATTTAGGCGATACTTAGCGAATTCCCCCCTCTCTTATTTCTTTGACCGTTAAGAAACAGACGTTATATGAGGGGTGATTTTTAAACGAATGACGGAAGCCACAGTGATTCCTTTAGTTGCGGCCTTCAATTACTATCAAACTGACTACACCCGAAACTCATCTACAATTTTATTCTTCCGACACCAGCCATTTTTGTACTACTTTTATAGAACTATAGAAACAGTTTATGTTGATTAGTTCATTCATAGCTTCCACGCAGCAAAACTTTATATCTGACAGTCTTCCGCGTAATTGACCTTGTGATGATAAATAACGTAAAAAAAGTACTTTTTAACGCGTTTTTATTGACTCTAAGGAGGAGTGGAAAAGCTTCAGAAAAGTTGCAAAAGCTTTTGTAGAAGCTACAGTAGCAAGAAAGCTACCGAAGTTTTTTCAACTTGTTTTGTTTTACTTTTCCTTTTTTCGAATTTTGTGCATAAAGTTATACTTATAATGTATTCGTAGCAACTTGCATTTTAACTTAAATGCATTTTAATTTCTTTACTGAAACAAGTTTCTCTAAAAACGAACATAATGACAATGGAATCAAAATTCAGTTAAAATTCGGATTTCAGCATCGAATATAATTTTCATTTCATTCTATTGTGATAAGATTTTTAATGAGACCAACAAATTCGTTAGCTGGGGCTATAAGCAGTTTTTTTATGATTACATCCACAGCTTCTTCGAAGCAAAGCTCTGAGTTTGACAGCCGACAGTATTAACACTGTTGATCCTGAAGTAATATACATATATATAACATCGAAAGGAGCTTTTCATAATAAATTTTTATTGATTCCGGAAGGGCGGGAGGGGGAAACTTGCCTAGAAAATTTCTTTTCTGAACTTGCTTATTTTTCTTCCTAAAATTATGTTTGTCATCATATATTCGTACTTACCTCTGTTTTAACATAAATGTGTATAAATTTCTTTTTTGGAGAAAGTTTCACTAAAAATTAACCTAAATGGCAGTGGATTCAAAATTCAGTTATAAGCGCAAAATAAAATTTCTAATTCATTCTATCGTAAAATGAAGCTTTAATAAAACCAACAAATTCTTTAGCTGCGGCCATCAACTACTATAATAACTTCCATGTACCTCTTCCAAAATTTTATCCTGTCGACACCAACCATCTTTATACCTCTCAAAGCAGTTTTTGTTGCTTAATTCACTCATAGCTTCCGCGAAGCAAAGCTCCATATCTGACAGCCGTCAGTGTTCACACCGTTGACCTTGCGACGATAAATAACGTCAAAAAGCGTATTTTTCATAAGCGGTTTTTATTAGTTCTGGAGTAAAAAAGAAAAAAAAACTTTCCTAGAGACAGACGCAAGCAAAGAACAAAAAATAATCATGAAAGTTTACGAGTAAACCAATAATAATAAAAAAATATATATCATTTTTCTTCGCAGATGTAGCTTCCAGAGAAAAATGATTTCTTTTTAATATGCGGTGACCGTTCTGTTGGCTTTCCAGTAACAATTTATTTGTAATTTCTTTTGAAGATGTGGAAAATTTTCAGTGAATATTTATTAGTATTATATTATTAAAAACTAAAGTAATATATATTTGAATATCAGACAAAAACAAAGTTAAATATTGATAGTTTTTACTCACGCTGATTTAAATATACTAAACCGCTGTGGAAAGGGTTGACCCTTGGGAGTATAGCACGTAGAAAGTGTGAATGAACACAGGCGTCTTAGGCAGAAGGGCACATAAGGGTTTTTTTTTTTAATGTAAACATGATAGTTGGATATTTTCTGAAAAAATTAAAATATATGAGAAAATTAAAAATATAAGATTTAGATGCAGGGTACACTTTCAAACATAGTTAAAATGTGTTTATCACTTCGGTTTGTCTGTGTCTGGCGTTTGTCCGTGTTCTAACTCTGGTGTATAGACTTGTATTGTCATTTAATTGATATATGTTAATGGTTTTTACAATGGCATGTTCGCTACTTATAATGAAGTGTGTAATATTTATAGTTCGTTTACAGTGACACCTACAAGAATTCCGTTACATCCTGTTTTTAAGGTGACAAACCGTCTGCAGTATATTTTAATCCTGTTACCCTTTTACAAACATAAGAAAGTTTATATGAATTTCTGATGTGCATTATAAAACGTTTTCTGTAGCATATGAAATGTGTAGCATTTATAGTTCATTAACAGGGACATACAAAAGAATTTCCTTACATTATGATCTGTGGGAGGAAATCATTTACGGTGTATTCTACTGTATACATAAAAAAATTGACATGAATTTCTGATGTGCACTAAAATATGTTTGTAGAATATGGAGTGCAGAGCAATTATCATTTACTTACAGGATCACACTAAAGAATTCGGTTACATAATGGTCTACAAGGAAAAACTTTTTGCAGCATATTTAAACTATGTTACAGTGTTTCAAACATAATGAAACAGATATATTACTGAGGTTCACTACAAGATGCTTTCTGGGGAATATGATGTGCATAGCATTTATTGTTCATTTACAGGGACACACACAATATATCGAATACGGTACTGTCTTTTAGCGGTAATTTCTGTAACTGCGTTTTTAGTCATAATATGCTTTTTAAAGTGTAACTAAAGTTTTGCACAGTATGTGGTATGTTTAAATTCCATAGATCATATACAGGGCTACACAAAAGAATTCATATGCATTATTGAGTATAAGCATGAATTGCTTAAAAAGGGTTTTTAACTGAATTATGCATTTTCAAGCTGAACTATATTTAGTACATTACTAGGAGATGTTATTTGAATATAAATAAAGTCATATACAAGGCTATGCAAAGAACTGAATACATTGCCGCCACTCTAGATGATAATTTCTGGAAGTGTCACTTTAGTACTTTTAAACGTGTTTTGTCTGAATTAAATTTTACCTTAATATGTGGCATGTATAAAAATCTTTATATAAAGTACAGGTCTGTACAAGGGAATTCAAGTACATTCCTGTCTATTGGCAAAAATTGCTGAAGGTGAATTATCATCTGAACTAAATTGTAGAATACTGAATATATACAAATCTGTAGATCATTGTACAGAGCTGCACAAAATAATTCGAGTACATTTCCGGCTATGGACGGTAGAAGCTAAAATTTAGTTTTCAAATGGGTTATGCGTTTTCTAAATTGTTTACTTTCTGAAATCTGAAGTTACCAGCAATATAGCGAAATCAAGGTGCCTAACTGTTCGTTTGAGCACGTTAGAATTGGGCGGGGCTAGTAGAGCTTTAGCTCTTCGGTAGGCCTCCTCACCTAGTTGAACCTTGTTTATTTAACCCCCTGACTACCAATTTTTTGTGGGGTATTTTAAATCAAATTTAGTATCTACCGAGCAAACGGTCAACTACGATCCCAAATGAACGCGAGAGACCAGTGGGACAAGCAGACGTGGTTTTCCAAATATTCCAGGGACTGCTGTGTCCAGTGGTAATTTTTGAAGTTGCACTGGGATATAGTGTCCCACTGGGAGTCTCAGGGTTAGGCATCTACTTGACCTTACTAAACGATGCAGTTTTGTAAAGTATTCTGGAAGTGTTGGAAAGTGTTTCATAATATATGCTTGACGCATAATTTTCCTTTTTTCTTGTCTCTTTCAAAAGGCTCTTTTGACGGTATATGTATACACATGTATATTTAGGCCTCCCACTCGGTCCATTTTTTGAATACCACTATTTTAAACACAAAAATCTTCTCTTTAGATTTCTCTGGCAAATTTTGTCGAAACTTACCTGGAAGGTTATTTCAATTGCAAATGTTGTGAAAACCAGTCATAAAAATTTTTCTTTAGAATTAATTGCTGGTATTCAAAAAAACGGACCCTCGATTATACATAGAAAAGAAACGATTTTTTTTTTTTTTTTTAACAAAAAATATGCAATTTCTTATGGAGTTTGAATTTTTTACTATAATTATTTTTTATTTATTTCTTTTGTTTCAGGTATAATCGAGAGACATCGTAATAAGCAGTATAAGGGAAAAATATAGAACCTGGACTTCAAAATAGTGGCCAAACTAGTTTTGTAAGATTAATTTTATCGTACGGTATTAAAACAGTTATTCTTGTTTTTTACAATTTAGAAAATATTTAATTTCTTTTTACAAAACGTAATAAATTCAGTAAAAGGAATAGTCTAAATTAATTACAAGCTTTCAATCCACGATCAAACGTCAGTCAATGTTCGTCATTGGAACATTTCTGGTCGCATTCATTTAATGAAATCTACCATAAAGATCGTCTATTGAAAAGAAAAATCAAGTCAATTGAAAGATGAATGTTGGTGTGTTAGCATTTTGATTATGCTGATATACTGGGGGACCCCCGCCCCCCAGATAAACAGAAAAACAGAAGCTGAGAAAAATGAATTCAAAGACTGCAACTCATAATCATTTTAAAGGAAATGAATGCAATAAAAAGAAAAAATTCTTTTTGCATATTTTTAATTATCGAATCTTTACGAAACGTTGGCAAAATATACTAGAAATTTCTGAATTCATTTTATGCAAAAAATTGGAAAATTGATACTTATGCCATTTTTCCCAAAATGAAAGGTACGGAGTCCCCTTAAAACTCATTCTAAACACTTTTTGCGTCTCGGAAGCCGTGTGATGTTATCGATCAGAGAGTACTTCGCCAGATTTGCAGGAAAGCAGCACAATAGGCAGAAAAACGGGAGTCCCATGAGGGGATGTCCCAAGAGGCCGGAAGAACCGGGACCACTTAGCACCTAATTACGCCTATCAAGGAACAATTTATGTCACCCCGAACACGCGCATTCCCTTAGGGGTAGGAATTCCTGTAACTCTTCACTTCGTAAAATTAGAAGTCTGTTTAGTAAAAGCTATGGACCTTTGAGAAATTTATGCACTAATATAAAAAATATTTAACAGGTCTATTTTAATTCAGAGGATTCTTTGGAACGAATATAAACTGGCTTACAAAATTAATACTTTTTCTAAAAATTGTTCCATCTGTTAAAATCTTCATTTCAGACTTGAAACTAATAAAATCTGAAAGTGACCCCATTAACAATGATTAAAAAGACTTAATCATGAAAAATCTCTATGATCTTGGAGGACGTTAAAAAATGTCAGTAAACAGTTGATCTGCCATAGCTTACCCAATCGAAAGTGCTACCCGAACTAAAGATATGTTTTAGATAATTATCCTTTTCATTTATCAGATTGAAATATGCATTGTCACAAATTAAACTAAAATGTTTAGCAGAAAGAGCCGAATGACCCTAAACAACTATTTCTTTTGCTGGAACTTATTACCGGCAAGGGGCATGCGGCACCTGCCCTGAGAGACCACAGATTTCAGGGGACCAAATATTTTCTGGTCTTTAGTGATAATTCTGTTGGATAATATTTTATTGTAATAATAATTAAAAAAAAGAATACTTGATTCATTACACTAATTATAGAAATTAAAAATAGCATAGAAAGTAACTGTAAGAACACTGTTACGATGTCATTTGAAAGAACGATTTACTTTTTATATAAATTACATTTGTGATTTTTCAAATTTTCAATTTCAATTATTCATAATTTTTATTTGTAATCATGTGTTTTAATAGCTTATATGGGCTTTCTTTTTTACAAATGTAAGTGCATTTAGATTTTTCCTGTATATTGGAAGTTTCTAATTTTTCATAATGAGTTCAAATAATTTCTGATTTCTTTGTATGTATATGGATGATTTGAATTTTTACATTAATGTTTTAATGCAGGACTATTTTATATCTAGAATTCATATTTTCTTTGCCATGCATAAGTTTTTCATGATTATACAATCCTTTATTTTCATAATTAATTTATATTTATTTTACCATATCATATGCCACTCTGTCAAATTCAATTTTTTAAATAAAATGATTAATATTAGCAATAATGGAATTTGTGTGCACAATTATGTAAGTTTTTCATGCAGTTCTTATATATATTCCTTTGTAAAACATAAGATAATCTATTATTAGGGCTCAAAATATTTTTTTTACCCAAGGCCTTAAATCTTCATGATCGGGTCCTACTCTTTCAGTGATGCCAGTGCCGCCAGGAGAAACTGACAAACATACGCAGACAAAAATGTCAGGATTTTTTTTTCTTCCGAGTGTGTCACGAAACGGGCGGATTTAGTCATGTTTATTTATGTCAGAGGCACATACAAATATCATAACTTTAGAAAATTTATGTCTATCGATTTTTATAAAATTTGCAATTAGCGACGAAAAATATAGAAATTAATTTTATAAATGATATCAAAATGAAAAACAGATTTTTATGCAAATAAAACCAAGAGAACTGTGAATGACCAGTAAAATCCTTACCGTTTTCATGAACTAAGTACATTATGGTTGAACTTTATCATTTGAGATATTTTTTAATAATTGTTTAATGGTGAAAAAGTGACAATAAACAAAATTAAACTTATAAAAACTTATTTTCCTTAACATATACTAAGCAGTTCCTGAGTTACTTTAAAGATACAGCTGATGTATGTTTTTAAATTTCTTCTTTTTTTTTATAAAAATAAGTTGCGTGAATTTAATGATTCATGTTCAAATCCTTATTCACTGAACGTTTTTCTATTAATCAAAAGAAACAGACTAACAGTAAAACTGCTTAAAATACAGTTTAAGCCATTCAAAACTACAACGGGAAATATGCGACAATGAAATATTGATACCTTGTTTTAAACAATGTCAAGGATTAGAGGAGACCTGTGCTAGTAGACGCAATTTTTAGTTATTGATTTTTAATAATTTTTTGTTTAGGTTTTTTAACAAACTTTAACTGCACTTTTAAAGAACAGGCATTTGGCCAGTGTTGCCAGTGGGCTACTTTTTTTTAAATTCAGATTTCTTGTTTGGCACCACATTTTTGAAACGGTAAAATTTACTTTGCTTTTGGCCTTAATTAATATGTCATTAAATAAGGTACATTTTACCATTTCAAAAAAGTGGTGCCAATCAAGAAACTGATTTTAAAAAAAGTAACCCATCTGGCAACACTGCATTTGGCTATAAGTACCCTGGGGTTTTGAGTTTGTAGCTTTTGTAGTTTATGTTTAGCGGAAGCCTAAAGTAAAAGGAAAATTGTGCGCCAACCTACCCCGTCACGGGGCAAGTATACCTATGGGGTAAGTTAGCACACACGTTGATAAAAAATTAAATAAAACTCAAATAAGACACGCAGTTAAGAGAAATCGATTTCATTATTATCAGTAAGTTTAAACAAAGGCATTATCGCCGGACAATGTAAATTCTAAATTGTATAGACATAAAAATAATGAATAAAACATTAACACTAATTAACTTCTATCCTACTCGATATCATCATCAGAGTTACAGTTAGTTGTCAGAAATAAAAATTCGACTGTCTCCGTTTGGGCAAGCCTCGTGTTCCCAAAATCTTGCATCGCAACCACTTTTCTCGGTGTTTGCTTTTTTTCAAGTTACCAGCACACACCAGATAAACGAGCCAACTTGCCCCGTGTTCAATGCTCCTACTAGCCCCATAATACATTTCTTCACAAAAGGGACACATAACCTTCTAAACAAAAATAATCCAAGTAAATCAAAAATGGGGTAGGTACAATTAATCGTACTCTAAGAAAAACTGCTCAAGTTAAATCGCAATTATTAAGATAAGTATTAGAAATTAGAAAAAGATTGAAGCAACAAAAAATTACTTATGAGTACAAAAAACAGAAAAATCGTAATAAATGTCCACTGCACGTAGGTAACACTACAAAAGTACAATGAGGATGTAAAAAGCAAGAAGAAAGGTACTCTGTGACTGGTTGCGCAATCTATCCACAAACAGGCGATTTATGAGGACTGCGCCTACTTATCCCTGTAGTCATTTAGCCCCGGTCTCCCCTACTAATAAATATTTATATATTTTGATAAGATGAACATTTATATATTTAAGAACACTTTAACTATTAAGAACATTTAAAGAACTAACGAATTGTAATGTTATTGGCATTTTGTTTAATATTTTAAATGTTTATTTTTTTATCCCTTTCAGTGAGATGCACTTTATTCCTAGGACGAAAATCATTCAATACACTGCCAGTTAGAAAATATTATTATGAGACAAGCTGAGCAAAATTTTCTGCTTCTGTGAATATAGTCAAATTATTTTGGCTTAAACTGCATTGAAGAATCACCAGTAGAGAGATGCGGGACTTTATGATGCGGTCTTTATAAAAGAAAATCCAATAAAGTCATAACGAATAATCCCCCTTCCCCTTCAACCTTCCATGCAAGAGACTTGAATGTGGGTACTATAATTCCTCTTCAGTTTCCCAGAATTAGGTGAATAATATAAATGGAGCACTAGCAAAACTAAAAAGACAAAAGAAGTCTTAGAAAGTTTTGAAAGAAAAAAATCACAATAAAAAGATTTGAAGAAAAGGTAAGACATGAAAAGAAATATAAAAAAAAAAGCGCTCTTTAAAGTTCGATATAATTTTTTTCCTAATGGGCTAGTTGAAGAGTTAAAAAACAACCTCATCAAAACTTGCTAAATCTTTCTTAAAGTAAAATTATTTTTTATGCTTTTGATGCCTTTGTAAAATAGGAAAATACCGCAATATGCGCTTCACAAAGAAACATACCATGAAATTACCCTTTTAGAAAATATTAACGACAGGGAGATTTTCTTTCCAGTAGCACTGATATTGCAAAATAAAAGGATTAAAGAAGGATAACCATCGATTTCAAAGGAATCATTAAGTAGCAATTGTCCCACAGACGAGTGTTAAACGGTGGCCCCCAGGGGGGACTCTTCCGTTTTTCGCCAACCCTCCTCAAAATTTTCAAAGCGTCAGCACTTTAATCTAGCTTAATAAATCGATATCGAAGTACCTCGCCGCCGATTGCTTACGGCCTCGTAACAAATGGGGAAAATTCACGTGTCAACAACAGTACACAGAATTCTCCAACGTGTCATTTTTTCCCCTGACTTTAAACTGGAGAAAAAGAGATGAAAGAAAATGAAAATCGAAATATTTTATCTTTCTTATTTTAAACAGTTTGCGAATGAGAAATTTTTGGGCATCGTGGAATAAATGTAAAGAATTTGAGTTATTTGATAACGTGATATTCTTAGAGCTGGAAAATCAATATTATTTAAAAACACTTAACTGTGTCTATGTTACATAATAATATGTGGAAGAAAGCTGTAATTATGGTTATGAGTATTCCTAAGATAAGCATCACTTATATAATTTTTCTCCCAGAATCTTAGAAGGCTAAAGACTCAAAGTATTTCTTAAAATTTCTTATTGTACAGCTTTACGATGACTAAACTGCTCGGATCAGCTGAATTCTGAAATATTTATTTGTTTACAATATTGAAGTGGAAACTGGAATTATTTTATTTTCATCCTAATAGGACAGCCAGACGATGACACGCCACTTCGACGTCACAAATGGCTACAAATGCCACAGTGACAAATGTGACTTTTTAATTGGAACAAATATTTTTTTATTCAATTTGTTGTTGGTCTTCTAATTACTCTTATGACTAAAACATATGAGGTCAAACATGTTCTTCACATCCTTGACGTTCAAGAGAAAATCTTCAAGTATTGCTTTGGCTATTTCAAAAAATCTCTAAAATCCAAAGTGTCCGGATAGTTTTGATCATATAGGCTATGTAAATATACCCTTGCCCATAATCCTTTGTTGCTGATATAACACTCGTATACTTAATTTAGCTTTGTACTTAAAGGGTGTAAAACCCAAACTATTAAATTATACAGGGTATCTGATTGGTCAATATCTATTTTAACTTGCATCTTGAGCACTATCATGTGATTGGTCATGGAAGCTTAAGGACACTTATTACCATTGCAAATATCTCCCTTAAAGTTCGAGATAAGCACTAGCATTGTCAGTGTACTTCTTCTGTAAATGTTTTGGCACATTTACACCCAACTCTTTCCCAAGGTTAGCAACCACTGTGTGAATTTTCATATAGAATCACTATATTGAGAAATCATGTTAGGGTGAAAAGAAAATAATCCTAACCTGTTTGATAACATTTTATTGGTTGATGAAGCAATTTTACACGTCTGTAGATTTGTTAATATGCATAACTGGTGTTTTGAATGCAGTCCTCCACGATTTGTTATATCGAAAGCTGTAGATAATATCAAAACTTTTACAGAAGTGTAATCACAATGTGCTGGTGCTTATGTTGAATTTTAAGGGGGATCATTTGCAATGTTAATAAGTCTCCTTAATTTTAGTATCGATTTTCTTAAACATCATTTACTAGTCACGCCCACAACATATAAAAACTATTTTTTAAATATAAAAATGATGTGTCAAAAACTGTAATGAAACTATTTTAACGATATTTGATATAAGCTTACTTTTATTTGTGTATAATGTGTTGATATTACAAAAAGTCCTGGAAGTGCATAGCAATTTGTAATACCATATAGTATTTTAGTAATATAGTATTAATGTTGACAAACATTCAAAATTACGGAATGGCTTACTCAGATGGTCACAGATGGACAAAGATGGTCGGCACTTTTCTCTCTGTATAGTTCTTATATTTCACACAAGCAATGCATAGTTTGTTAAAATTTCCTCATTTATGAAAGAGTTATGAACAAAAATTCGGGTACGACTTTGAACGAGACATCCCGTATTTTTCCTTCAAAGATAATGTCTTCTAAACCTCATACATTTTCCTAGCAATGCGTGACAGTGTAACTTACCTAACAATTAAGTCCTTCTTTAAACTTAAATTTCACATATTAGCACAGATGTGCATTTTGTTTTCAAATATGCAGGAATGTACGCAGAAATTTTCTTGAATGGAAATCTCTTGCCCACGGAACCGCATAAGGGAACGTCCACGGCAATAGAAAATTTTTGCTGAAAAATCATTTTAAACGGAAATATAAGTGTGATACATCAATTTAAAGCTAAAAAGTTGCGGTATATGAATTTGTAAGTTTTAATTTCATAAGAATAAGTCTACACCGAAACTGGGCTGGAAACTAACAGTATTAAAATTCATTTACATTTGAGCATAAAAATCCACTTATTGAGTTCTATAGTTTTTTTTTAATTCTGTTCATTAACTGAAATTATTATGGATTGAAAATAACAATATTATATTCATTAGATCTACATAGTTAAAAGATTTCATCTAAGGTACTAAATGAAATTTTAACTTTATTTATTAGTCGATAATTAAATGTTACAAGAGTAACAGAAAACATCTTAAAGTTTTAATTTTATAAAAGCTACTTAAAATTTTTGCCCAAAAATTCTAACTCTCTGATTTCGAGGTATAAGAAAGATTTTACATTAAATATTTTGTTTATACTATGCATGGAATAGGCTCTGGGGTGTTGTCACAAGAGTAACAAACGTCTGTGTCACAAGAGTAACACATAATACTTTTGTCCATAGTTGGACATAAAACTGCGTTATAACCAAAACAAACAGAATACTTAAAGTTTAGTTGTTTTTACCTTTATTAGAACAGTTCTTGAAATAGTTTTAGCCACAATTAAAGTTATTTTGTAAATTTTAAGGAAGATAAATTATCTTTATTAGTGTTTTTTTTAATGGATGGATTTATTTTTATTCATTTTTGTTATTACTTAAGATTATAAAATAATAATGACAAGTAATTAAAGATAAATTAAAACAACTCAACTCTTGTCATTTCTGTGTTCTTTCTTTTTGTTTGAAGCACATGGTCTTTGATCAGATATTTTATGGGCTTTGTAAAGCTTCGTTTACTAAATTCTGCTGCATGACCTACAGAGATTGTAACTCTTATGTAAAGGATTGTGATAGTATATTTTGAAGGAAAGATTTTAATATTGCTTCTTATATACGACATTGTATTAAAGAGCAAGAAAAATTATGCTAAGTGTCAAAAATTGTAGAGAAAAAATAAGAATGGAATTGAATATGTTGATGACAAAACGTTTATCAACATTTTGTCAATACTTTTACTTTCTCAAAACGTTGATAAACGTTTTAAAAAAGTAACAGTTGAAAAAACCATTTCTGATTGTTTACAAAATTTTCGAAAGCAACTAAATCTATTTCTGTGGCACACATTTATTCAAACTTGTACACAGTGTTATTTTGATAATGCCAAACGATAACCATTTCTCAAAGAATCATTATGCCAGTGGATTTTCTGAAAACTGAACATTTTTATGCCAAGACGAAATTTTGGTACGAAATACTGCATTACTGGTCAAATGCACAAGCGACTGTATTTCCAGCCATTATTTAGTATGATCTCAATAAAGTAAAATCTTATGCTATTGCTTCAGACAATGTAACTCATAATCAATTTTCTGTAAATTCTCTCTTATGTAAAATTTCAACATAGCATCTTTAAGGGAACGTATTTTCCTAAATTCATCTGTTTTGCTTTTTTATATGACGGTCGTGCTTTCCAATTTAAATAAAAATATAACTCTGCAAATATGCCAGCAATGAATCCGACTTCTTTTACAATTAACTTAATTGGGCATATTTTTTTTTAAATACTCCTGGTATAGATGCTGTAGATTTATTTTGTGCTATTGTATGATGATATATGTGGAATGAAGTGCTTGCCAAAAAAGCAATTCTAAGGAATACTGCTTATTTTGTCAAAATTGTTCATGAAAAAACAAAAGTAAGCATACTCCATATATCAGAAGAAGAAATTAAACAATAATGTTTCATTACTTTGCAAGAAAATACTAACAGTGAAGAGCATTCCACAAATACAATTTGTTAAAACCATGCAAAATGACGCTATCTAACTACAAACCATATACTAACATGATTCGTACAAAGAATTTGTTTCATTAAGGAAATAATGATACAGGAGAAGTTGCAAGTGATATTATTGATAATGAAGACAATGATTTATTCTGTTCAGTACAGAAACTGAGAAGTTGCTATGTGGTTATAATGAGTGATTCTAAAATATCACGATTTAAATATTCGTGGTTTTACTATTGAAGTAGTAAACGAAAATTATCAAATAAAGTGCTAAGAGCTATGAAAACTATAAGGAATTCTCAAGTTTGAACCTGATGACCTCAATATTTGGCAAAAAAGAATCAAATTGTGGCTGACATTAATGCTCCTAGATTGATAAACTCTCTAGTATTTTAGAAACTCTAATTAATTTTAGATTTTTTTACATTCTTTTATGTTATTTTAAAATTTAACCATCATTAAAAGTTGCGTTCTATGAAAAAGTATTTTTTAATTCATTTTAATTAATTTGTTTAGTATTTAAACTGAATTTTTACTAAAATTCCATTAAAGACAAAATGTCACAAGAGTAACACTTAGCATTTTACAAAATCAAATGTAACTAATTCATGTGTTATCAGATGAGTTCAATGATTATTACTTTTTAAAAAGACATAATTACTCTGCTATATTCTGTAAATTTTATTTCTAAAATCTCATATAATTCACAGAATTTCTGCGTCAAGCACAATTTTTGAAAATTGCATTTTTTTGTGGTCACAAGAGTAACAAAATTTTCATTCATTATCTAGACAAGTAAAATGCTTTTTGTTACAAATCGCATATGGTTTATAAGAGTAGAGCACATGTATTTTTAAGTGGTTGCATCAAATTTATCCTAAATATATTTTGTAATGAAAGAATTGGAAATATTTATGGAAATTTGCTCTGACGCTCACAAGAGTAACAATGGACGTTCCCATAAACTTTTAGACTTATTTGTAATGTAGTGAAAGGTCTTCTCCGATCCAAAAAAAAAAAAGGATTTAAATCAAAAATGAGTTAAATTCACTTTCAAATTCAATATTCAAACTCAAAAAAAGAAAAAAAAAAGAGCGAAACTGACAAAGTATTTTTTTTTGTTGTTTGTTTTATTAAACAATAAATAAAAATAAATTAGAAAAAAAAATAATTGTTTGCTTAATTTTATGAACTTACTATAAGTCATGTCGAAATCTCTTAATTTAATATCGGAACAAAACTTGAAATACACTGGTATAATTGAAATATTATAATTGATATAAATTAATCACATTAAGTTCATAATTTACCCAAAACGAAAAAAGAATCACATATGATTTTTAAACATTATGAATCAAATTTGGAAATGCTATTCTAAAATTACTTATCAATTCAAATTCCTACTGTTTAATGAAATGCAGGAACAGGGAATAGAAATATTATTGACAGTCGATCTGTGATAAAATATTATGATAACGTATATTTTTGTATTTATCTGTATAAAAATAATATAGTAGAAAATATATGTTATAGGAGAAAAACGGGAATAAAAGAGCCGGCCAACCAGATTTTTTTTTTTTTTTTTTTTTTTTTTTTTTTTTTACGTTAACTCCGATTTATTTGCAGAGTCTATTCTCAATGTGGCTCTGCAGACAAGTACGTGTTTTGCCTTTTTTTTCCGGTTTTTGTTCACCAAATTCGGATAAATTTCTTTTCAAGAATGATATAAAAACCCAAATGGAATTTCGGAATTTAAAAGCATTTTCCGAAAAAAAAGGGGGGGGGGGATATGTCTATGGCTTTTATTAGTAACTATCGATTGAAAAGAAGGCGTCTGGCAAAATAATTTTTAATGTGCTCAGAAGAAGAGAGGGACAGATTACTAAAGAGATCGACTATGAGACACTATATAAGGGTCAATATTTGAAAGTTGGACAATTTGCGTCCACTGCCAATAATATTTCATTAATTATACTAAAATCAAAACTGAAAAATTTAATATATTGTAACATTTCTTATAACAATTACCAATGATGAATGAATATATAATGATGTATAAATAATTAATTTTAAGCTTTAAACAAACGGAATAATCATTTCAGTCCCTGTCACCAGGTACAAATATCGAATATTAAATGTATGCTGTAAAAATTTCTATAATTTTTTGCTATTATATATTTATACCTATATACAGTATGGGAAAATATAAATATCCTTTATTAGTATAGATTGTATAGTAAAATAGTGTTGTAAATATATTTTCTTCTGAGGTTGACCATCATCTCAGTCCCTCTAAACACACATCCAGGTTAACAGATACTATGGGGTGCTGACAGAATTATTTCCATTGCAACAGCAACTAAAGTTCAACTAGCCACCATGGATGAAGGTAAGTTAAGTTGTTCTTCTCCTTGTTTCATATTTAGAAATATTTAATTTATGTGCTGAATAGGGATGAGTATTTTTTATAGCATCATTCATGTCCCCATATTTAACTTATTATTTATATAAAAAAAGGCATATTGCAACTTTATTTATGTAACATATACACATGTCACATGACACATTCAATGATTTACATGTGTGAAAAGTGATTCAACAAAATGGCTGCATTGATGATTGCAAAAATGGCTGCAACACTACAGCATTTAAATCACAAAACATGTATCATAGTATATAATTGTATGTGGTTAGTTGGTACATTAATTTTAAAATATAAAAAAAATTAAAATGAAATTGTCCGGTTTTCAGATATTGACCCATAAACACATCATTGCACACAAGTTTACTACGTGTTTTCTCAGAATTCTACACTGGATTTCAGCTAGTTTGTAGTACTGGCATTTAAAGGGGAAAAAAGTGTTTTTAACGTCTAGAAAATTTTCTTGACAGTAATGAATTTATTGAATGAGCTTTTGTTGTAATGTTCTTCACACTCACGGATCTGTTGAGTTCGACTCAATTCATGCTCGTTTTTCAAAAGTGAATCACTCTAAACTCAAAACTCACAGAAATTGAGCCAAACTCTCGAGTTTCAACTCGAGTTCGCTCTTGCATAACGCTGCTTATTTGCATTAACAGAAAAAAATCAAGAAAAACATCATCTTCTTCTATGAACTGAAATTGTACTCAGTGACATAGAGAAATGTCTTTTATTTTAAAATATACTACATGGTATCTAAATTCGAAGAATTGAGATTATATTTTATATGGGATACGCAATTTTTTTTACTTTGAGTCTGTTTAAAATTTTCAACGAAGAACTTTGTCCTTCTTTAAGCTTAAATTTTATTCAGGAACTTATAATGTATGCTTTTAATTTTAAAATATCCAGAATCGTATAATAGGATAAAATTTTCAGCCTGAAATGTATTTTAGAGAATGATATAAAAATTTAGACTTCATTATTTGCATGACCATTTCGATGTAAAATTATATCTTTCCTTGAGCTTAAAGTCCTCTCAATGACATAGATGTGCTTTTCATTTAAAAATATACAAAACAGTATAATTAAACTCGAATTGAAATTATTTCGTTACGGGACCACATAAAATTTTCAGCTTCGTATTTGTATAAACTTTCCGTTGAAGAATCAATCCTTCTTTAAGCTTAAGATTGTTCTAAAATCCAAACTAGCTATTTTTTCATTACATTCACAAAATCATATATATTTTGTAAATCATAAAATTTACAGTGTAACATTTTCAGTATTATTTCGAAAAAAAAAAAAAATCGAATAGCCTGCCCAATTTTTTATCAAAGTAAAGGATTTTTCATAAAATTGTGTCAAAATTTGAGAGAATTCCGGGAGACGACACTCAAGGAACGGATAAATCAATTATAATTAAAGATGCACTGCATTAAAAAAAATGAAAAATGATATTTGATTCGATGGCTCTTAATTGAATAACATCTGCACGTTTCACGCATTTACATATAAATGACTTCATAAAAGTGTCAGAAACATTCACGTTGTTGAGCGGGGAAAATTAAACACTCTTATATTGTACTCGGTATCGTATAGAATGTTCTTTCATTTAACCCTTTCAACGGCAAAGTATTTCTATTCATAAAATACTGAAATGATTAAATGGCACCAGAAATTACAAAAAAAAAAAAAAAAAAAAAAAAAAAAATGTTTGAAAATATAAGCAAAAGCTTTTATTCACGTACAATTATAAAAGCAAAATTTTACTCCAAAATAAAAGAAAAAATTATAAAAAAAATTTTTTTTCGTTCCAAAATTCTGATGCCAATGTGGCATATTTAGGGATAAAAATTAAGTGGTTCAAAAAGGAGCCACCGCCTTTCAAGCAGTTAACCCTTCACTGCTATTATCAGTCTCACAGACAGCTACTTTTTTCAACTTTCACAGCAATTTTTAGTTTAACTATACGGGGAAGTCGGGTATTATGGAAAGGTCGGACAATATGGAATACTTCCATATCCGGCGCATATGGTGTTGCAACCAAGCGTAAATCTGCTATACGATATCCTGGTACTCCCATGAGGCACTGTGCTCAGTTCTGTTTGGCTACCTGTTGGAGCGACGCGGTGAAATAAAACCTTATTCTCAATTTTTGCAGGTAATTTTTATAAAATTCATATTAATTATAAAATATCATTATCAGTGATGTTAGCCAAGTTCAGTATAAAGTTGGACAGTTGTATTTATTGCTGTGTTAGTCAGTTTTCCTCTATAACTTGTTGACGTGTGAAAAGGTTATGTTTTTCAAGATGTGCGTTTCGGGTAATATTGAATATCAGCTAAGACAACTGTTTCAAGAAGAGTTTGAAAATTAAAAAAAAAATTCAAAGAATCTGAGGATTCATAGATGATGTATTAAGTTTTGCGCATTAAATAATTTTGGTAAATCGAGGTTTTTCTTGCAATTTTTATATTCCCTATAATCTTATTCCATATTACCCGACTGGTTGTCATTACCCGAAAAATGTAACTTTTTTTAGAAGCTAAATATTGATATGAATTTTTTTCTTCCTCTTTAAACGCATTAAAAATGCGTTAAGAAATATTCAAATTTTGCTCTTTACTAACTTTTACTGTATCTCATTTTTTTTTTTCTTTGACTTAAATAAAAAAATGTAAATGGTATTCCATAATATCTGAAATTCCTCTTAGTGACATCTTGTTTTATTTGGAGCTCTAATACTATCGCTAGAGACTTCTGAACAGGTAAATTTTAATTATAACAGTCCTGAATATAAAGTTTAGTACAGAAACAATATCCTAGAAGTTAATCGATCGCTTTATTAATATTTCGATCCAGTGGTCTCAGAGACCGTTCACAGTGTTATGGATTAAAAAAATCCAAAATAGTAGGGTTTATTATGTTTCAATTACTATCTAAAATGTTTTGGTTATAGAACTAAAGAAAAAATTTTAGCCTTCATATACGTACAGAAAAAAAAAAAAAAGGAAAACCTCGCATCTGTTTTGTCGACTATTTATGTATTTATTTTGACGCCCTGGAATGTTTTTAGAACACATTTCCTCACTCTTATTACATAAATTATAGCGAAATTGTCAAAAATCTTGTTTCTGAAAAATATTTTCCATGTTTGAAATTTCCAGATTATGGGGATAGGGGGCACATGTTCCGAGAACTCGAGTCGCGAAGTGAAGGGAACCCTACTGCGACGGTAACTTGCGAACAACCTCGGGAACAACATGTCAAACGGCCGATCGCTAATTTATCAGCGTGCCAGAGCACCCCGCTCGTCGACCCCCGTCGTGCCCGGAATGCTGTGCCGGTTCCCGAACCGTAACTCACGGGTACGCTGCTAAAGCTGTACCGAAACTTGTCCAACTTACCTTCAGCCGCTTCTTGAATTTATGATTCGGGGTACATTTTTCAGTCACGAACATTTCGTTTGGAGAGAGGGGGAGGGGGAGGGAGTCTGTGTTTGGTTTCGAAATAGGATTTCTGTTGGAGGGGTGTGCGCATCTGTCCTTAGGTTATGCTTCATAGATATCAATGTAGGCTGCCAGGAGAATAATACAGTCTGGATCAGTGAAAACATTTCGGCGCCGATAATATATATAATACAAGAATAAGTTAAAAGATCTTCGCACGAACTTTCTTCTATGAATTATTTCTTAGTGCAGAGTGAAAATAAAAACGGTTTTAGCATGTTTTATTGTATGATATGTTGGCAAGTCGGAAAAATTTTCTAATTGAAGAGTATATGGGGCATTCTCACAATCTTTTGACTTTCATGTCCCTGAATAAATTTTTTTATTTTAATACACTTTTTTGTGTTTTTTTTTTAATTTCATATACTGGGGAACATCCCATTGCATGATTGCACAACAATATTAACGAGATAATTTAGTTTTGGACGATGTTGGGGGTCCAAACACCTGGAAAACTCCTATACCGTCCCGTGTCCCTGATGCTGATTTTTAAGTTTGGAGCTGTCTGGATAAAATTGTTTCAATGAAAATAATTCGATGTAATTTTTTTCTGAAACTTGAACTACTGTTTTATATAAATATGTAGCTAAAAATTAACCAGCACACATTTTTAGGGTTGTTACTATTTTTTAAACTCTGTCCCTGGGTTTTAGATTCCTTACCACCCCTCTTCTAAAATTATACAGAAAATCATTTCAGATGCAGCCACAGAATTTTTTTTCAAGTTTTTCTCATGCAAAAGTATGCTAGAGAAATAATGTCTAAAATTCTTTGGCAGGAAATTTACTGTAGAATTTAAATCAGCATTTAAAATCAATTTCAAGCATCGTGGCTTTATTGGTAGTCTCACCGTCCCCAAGGTTTATTCCTGCACTTTTCAAGGTAAATTAAAAAAAAAAAAATTTGATTTAATTCAATGTTAACAACTGTTTCTAAAAATCAATGAACATTGTGGCTATCACTTAGTCTTAACATGATTTTCCTAAAAATAGATGGTAATTTTCCCCACCGTTCCATCCTTACCGTCCCTTTTTTTACCATTTCGTCCCTTTTTTCCAGTACCATCCCCTTTTTTACCTTACCGTCCCTTCTTTAACACCCCTTTAAGACAATTTTATGGAAAAATTCTGTATTAAAAGTACTACATTGTTATTATTTCTTATTTGAATGTCCTGTGGGTACTATGCAAATTCATTATAAGTAAAAATTTAGAAGAAAATAAAAAGTTATAGGGGTAAAATGGTAAGGAAAATTAAACTCGCAAGTTTAATTTAAACCTCAGTTAAATAAAAAAATTTTCGCTGCTGACCATTTTTTCATTATTTTGAATCATTAAGGCATTCGTCTATCAGATTAAAATGTTATTTTAGCAAGTTTAATTTTGTCGGATTTTTTCCCCCAAAAGTCAAAAGATTGTGAGAATGCCCCATATTTCGTATTTTCCTTTAAATTATTTTAACATTGTTTCTAGTGAAAATTGTGCCATGTAAATCTGCCCCAAGCTGCAACTACGAGGTAACTAACAATCTGTAATAGGAATGATTATGATAGTAGATCAGTCCATGGTTATAGATGAAAAATGACACCTAAATTATTCGTGTAGTTTGCGAGATTAAATTTTAACTAACGAGGTTGGCTCCCGCAAATTATTTTCGTGTTTATACTACTTGGGAATACTTGCTAAGTATTTCCGCTATGTAAGACTGGTAAAAGAGACACAGGAAGGCAAGGACATCAGAAAAGGGAAACTCGGACACTATCAATTATAGTGCTGTATTTTAGAAGCGTAAAATCAAAGACGGTGTCTGTGACTCTAATTACGGCGAGTCTTCTAATCAAAAAGAATTTCTTCACTAGAAGAATTTAAAAAATGAAGCAACATATTGCCAATATTATAATATTCAATAATCTAAATTTTCGATTTATTCTTTTTTAAGTGAACGACGAGAGTAATCTTCTCTTTTGCTTTTATCTAGATAAAGGTTGCCAGTTTGGTCTCCATTTTCATTCAAAAAATTTAGTGTTCATAACCAGAAATAAAGAACAGTAATTTTAATTGATTTTACAATTAATTTTCAGCAGTGAAATTGTGTTCGAAATTGTTGAATATATAATACGTGATTTATTACATTGCTAACGAAGCGTAGAACCAATAATGTGAAAAATGTCCAAGCCGGGAATCGAACCCAGAACCCTTGGAATAGCACTCCAAGTGCTTTACTATTTAAGCTACGAAGACGATGCCCAGCTTAGCATTTCCCACATATCTTGGTAAGGCTGCAACTTCAGCACAAGTTAGAACAGTCTTCATGAGCACACAATCCTGCGGCGAAACATGAGACACAAACAAACCCAGAGTCGGTGAACACATATATTATTAATTAATTTTACAATTAATTTTCAGCAGTGAAATTACGCTCGAAATTATTGAATATATAATACGTGACACTTGGACATTTTTCACATTGTTGGTTCTACCCTTCGTTAGCAATGTGATAAATTATTTATTATAGCGTATTATATATTCAATGATTTCGAGCGTAATTTCACTGCTGAAAATTAATTGTAAAATTAATTAAAATTGTATATGTGTTCACCGATGCTGGGTTTGTTTATGTCTCATCTTTCGCCGCAGGATTGTGTGCTCATGAAGACCGTTCCTTCTTGTGTTGCAGTTGTAGCCTTACCAACACATGTGGGATATGCAAAGCTGGGCATCGTCCTCGTAGCTTAAGAGCCTACTTCAGTCACGCGAAAAGACCCGTTCGCCAATGCTATTCCTATGGAAGAAATTTATAAAGATACCTCGGTTGCGTTTCAATATTTTTAGATGATTTTTTTGCAGTGGCTAGATGAGGTCGATCTGTATGCAGGCCGCTTTCTACTTTTTCAATTTCGTTTACAAGTATTTTTAATCAGGACACTTTCATTTTCAGAACCAGTTCCTAAAATGAAAGCATCTTCTTGAAAAAAATCCCCAATGAAAATCGAAAAAATAAAAAAACTGCCTTTTTACAGATCAACCTCAGCTAGCCACTGAAAAAAAAAAAAAAAAAAAAAAAAAAAAAAAAAAAATCATCTAAAAATATTGAAATGCGACCGAGATATCTTTATAAATTTCTTCCATAGGAATAGCATTAGCAAACGGGTCTTTTTGTGTCACTGAAGTAGGCTCTTAAATGGTAGAGCACTTGGAAGCGCTATTCCAAGGGTTCTGGGTTCGATTCCCGGCTTGGGCATTTTTCACATTGTTGGTTATATGCTTCGTTAGCAATGTGATAAATCACGTATTATATATCAAAGAATAGTATTTTATGCTTCATTTAATATGAGACATTTGGCGATCACATAAAGCAAATATTATTCTTTCAAACTTGCGGTATGAATTTGAAATTTCGCATTTAAATTGGAAGCCAAACTGGTAACCCTGATCTAGTTCAATCAAGCTTTCTTTGCACCTATTCCTGTCCCCAATAAAAAATTAATAGATCTATTTATTTATAGATTATTTAATTATAGTTTTTATTTGCCTGAAGAACAACTAGATCATTAATCTAGGCTTATCAGTGCGAAATTTTGAAATATAATTTTGTAAATATTTTTGAGACAAAACAAAAATTTCTGGGATCGGTAACATAGGAAACAAATATAAACTTTGATGAAGCGAAATATATGGTCGTAGAAAGAAAAAAGGTACACTGCTTTGGTTAGCGCGCGTACATTCCTCAGAATTTTCAATGGCTGTGGCACCACTATTTCAGTTTAGATTTTTTATTATTATTATTATTTAAATAGAGGTATATACAGTCGCTTTAATTCGTCACAAACTTTGTAGCATAGAATGACATAGGAGACAAATATAGACTTCGACGAAACGAAATATAGTCACAGAAAGAAAAAAAAAATATACGCTGCTGGATAGCGCGAGTCATTCCTTAGAATTTTTAAGGAGTGTGGCACCACTATTTCAGTTTAGAAATTTTCTATTTAATATTTAAATAGTGGTATAGTTGCTTTAATTCGTCACAAACTTTGTAACATAGAATGACTAGACACATGAAGAATAACTGCATCATTAAGAAATCTGACACTTGATAATAGACACATGAAGAATAGCTGGACCATTAAGAAATGAATAGACACATGAAAAATAACATTAAATCATTAATTTAGGCTTTATCATTGGAAAATTTTGAAAAAAATTGTTAATATATATATATATATATATATTTATTTCATTGTAATGTAGGAGACAGAACAAAACTGCCAGGGAGCGTAACATAGAAGACAAATATAGACTTCGATGAAGTGAAATATAGTCACAGAAAGAAAAAAAAATGCACTGCTGGTTACCGCTCGTACATTCTTTAGAATTTTCAAGGAGTGTGGCACTACTATTTCAGTTTTTAAAAAAATTCTATTTAACATTTAAATAGCGATGTATATAGTCGCTTTAATTGGTCGCATACTTTGTAGCATTTTTCTGTGATACGAAAAATTCTATTCAAAATTTGTAATAAAACAGTACGCACCCTGTATTTAGTAATTTTTTTTTTAGTGGATGGGGACATAATCCAGGACAATTATTGTTTTTATTAACATAGATTATTCATTCTTAAAAAAAAAGAAGCTAAATATAATCATAAATATTATCATGTTTGTGCTTCAGCTTGATCTATCATCATGTCTGTTGTATCAATATGTGATAAAAGAGAGAACAGTGAGGATGTCTTCATATAGATTAACAATTCAAGAGGAGGGGTTATGACAAAATGTTCCATACAGATTGTTGAAAGCAAAAGTGAAGCATTTTTCATTTAACAATTTAGTTATTTAGCGAAAAATGCAAGTAACATTTACATTCGGAAAAAAGCGATTATCTCTTACACATATGGTCGGCCAAGGTGATTGCGGAGGTATAATTCACCCGGACCTTAACGCTTATAGAGTCCTCGATAAGTTTAAAATACTTTCTTTTAAATTTGTAACAACAACAAATTAGGGCTTCTAAAAGTTTTGCAACCGGACCCGCAACTAGTCCCCACGTTTACAGAGGGCCATACAAGCCACGAATTTTAACACTTCACTGTAAAAAACGAAAAAAAAAAAAAAAAAAACAAAAAAAAAAAAAAAAAAAATCCGTTAAAATACAGAAATTAGAAAAAAATCCGATTTTTCACAAAATTTACGAAAAAAAAATTCCGTTAAAATACGGAAATAGTACTGGCGTCTCGATTGCTAGTATACAACTTCCGCATTTTAACGGAATTTTTTTTACGGTGTTGATAGTAATTTAGGGCACTCAAAATTTTCTTGCACGTGGTTCTTTTTAAAAAGAAAGCCGGATTTGCTCTTGAGAGTACAGGTGAATTTCAAAACTCACTTTTCAAAAATTTTCAACAGTATCATTTGTAAATTTACAGCGTTATTAATTGCAAGTAAAAATGTATATATGCAAAAATCTGTGTTAGATGGTGAATATATTTTTAGTTATTAAATTTTAAATGTTTTGAAATTGATTAGCTTTACAATATTTAATTGTAACATATATTTATTGGAAAAAAAATATATATAAACGTTAAAAATTACTCTATTACAAAATAAAGAAAAGGTCTTTTAAATAAAAATATTCATTTGCTCTATGAATTAAACAGTAACTTTTTCGTTACATATATAATTTCAATGCTATTTTCTAAATGTAACAATTTTAACACACATTGCTGCATGCTGTATACAAATAAAGGACGGAAATTTAAAAAGAATACTATAATCGAACATAGGGACTAACTTCGAACATACGAACTTATTTACGATAGTTTGTAAATATCTCCCTGAAATATTTACAAACTGAGGAATATATTAATTATCCAGCATTAACAAAAAAGCAGTTTATATACATATATTCCCGTTTATATATATATATATAAATACTTACATTTATCCGCCCCCCTTCCCCCTCTAAATAATCCTCTTTAAAAATAAAAAGATTTTTTTTAATATACATACACAAATATGATTTTTTACTTCACTGAAATACAGAAATAAAATGTTCAGCCAAATTTAAATTATTTCACCAGTCCTTTTAAGAAATGAGCCGTTAAACGTGCCTATTTTTGAGCCGTACAATCATGTGATTAACGCATAACAGTCAAATATCAAAACATAAACATGGAAACATAATAAATACAGAGGATACACAATAAACCTAACTAGCGCAAGCGTAGTAAACTTAAGAGGGCGAAATTACTAATTTATATTTCCTTGTATCTAAACGATAGAATTTATGATTTTTCTGCTGAATAATAGCCAAGGAGTTTAAAACCTTCTTTCATATTATCCGTTGCAGATATTGCAGTTGGTTAAAGCTATAAACGTAGATTACCAATTTGCATATCATTTCGTTAGATCTTCAATAAGAGAAGAATACTCAAATGAAAGGGGAAGTAGATTTTATTTATGAATTCTAAAGAAGCAGTGGAATTTTTTATAGAAATATTCTAGACAACTAACAAGATATATATACTGTTTCAAAGAATTTTATGAAGCTTACTACGTCATTTTTAATTTGCATAAAAATTCATTTATAATTTGTACATTCACAATTGTTGATGATAATTTGAATTGGTTTATAATGGTTTTATATATATATATGTGTGTGTATGTGCGTGGAGTGCTAGAGAACGACAAGATAGTGACAAGATAATATACAGGACGTTATTTAACCCGGGAGGACGCGCACCGGACCTGATAGACCCGGAGTGTGTACGGTTTTTACAGTTATCACCACTATCTTTTTAAAAGTAATCTTCAACTTCTTTTGTTCAAAATTGTCTCCGACTAAATAAGGTGACGATTATTATTTGAATTTATTGGTGACAAAGTAAAAACCATTCATACCCTGGGTATGCGCGCGCTCTCCCGGGTTAAAAAAAATTAACCCTCTCTCAAAAATTTTGAACAAAAAAAAAAAAAAGAAGGAAAAAAATCAGTGTTCGAGTTGACATAATTAAATATTTATTCTAGTAAAATTCATAACAGAAACACAATTGCTTGCCCCTGAAAGGGTTAAGAATAGCCACATTGTTTCAAAAAAGGGCAAATTTGTAACGTTTGTCATGAAAATTCAACTGTTATCCTCATTCTTAATAAGTTTTCCAAATCTTCTATTGGTAAAAATCCACGCGAATAAACGAAAATTTCTTAATAACAGCGTATACGATAGAATGAATATCTCCCCCCCCCCCCGCCCTCCTTAGAAGTTCCTATATTCAAATTTAATTTATATATGCAAATTTATTGTAATTCTAGCACTATAGCTACATTCTTCAGGGGACAATCGTATATTATGTCACATTTTTACGGCGGAATGAGATTAGCCAATTATATTAAAACTAAACGATGGTGAAGGATTAATCAGAAAAACAGACCAAACATAGGAAAAAAAAACGCTTAGTATACTTCATTTTGGGATTTGTTGTAAAAAGACCCCTGTTTATCTAATAAGAAAAAAAATTACTTTAATTTTAATTCATTGTTTGGTATTATAAGATAATATTTTTTTTTTCTGCAGCATATAAAGTTGGTTTTTTTTCCTGTATAATTACGAATTTGCATTGTTCTAAATTAAGAACTGATTTATAAATTTATTGTTTCGATAAAATAAAGTTTCAAATTATCCTTTTCGTGTCTGGCGTCCTAATAATAGTACACATCTTTACATTTATTGTTATTGTTTCTTTACAATTACTATTGCTTTTATTTTCACGTGGTATAATGATAATATATTTACTATTATGATTCCATTTATGCATCAGCCTTTAGTTATGGAATTCCAAAAAAGTACACTTCAAATTTATATATCGTTGCTCGGAGTTTTATTTCAAACAAGTGTTAAATTCTTTTGAAATGAAAAATTGGGGCAACTTGTCAAAAAAGAAAGATAAAATAAGGAAAAAGTATTCAAAAGTTGCGATATCTATTAAATCCTGTAGTTGTAATAATACAGCATTTCCCCCAACGTCTTCAAACACTCTTCCATTATTACATTAATAGCACGCAAAATAACTACTGACCTATTTGCCAGATTTCAGTAATCGTAATTTTTGCCATTTGGATAGCTACATTTGATGTTTCTAAATTAAAATAATTTTTTCTCCAAATCGAAAAACAATTTGACCCGAAAGGGTTAAAAGAATATTTTGAAGGCTTATTTCAAAAATTAAATATTGTATAATTCCATGACATTACAGAAATAAAAATGCCTATTTCGACGACCAAACAGGCATATTAATGTAAGGAGAAGAACGCGCCTTAAAACCTATAAATTTGCGTGCATAATATGTGGACGACCCCTTACGTCAGTAGCATAGTATTAAATTATACCGTTAAAACAAATGCAAACAAACAAATCAACAAATAAAAAGAAGGGAGAAGTGAGAGCGGCTGGCCCTGGCCCACCTTACATAATCTGTCCGGCAGTAGACGTGATCATCCTTGATGAAGCAGGAGGGCTGCAAGTCCAGTGCTGCTTGACAGACCGAACAACGAAGGCAATGAGGATGCCACGACCTGCCATTTACATGTAGCAGGAATCTGTCCGAGATGAGTTGTCCGCAAGCGTAACACATCTCCTGCTCCGTCTGAAAAAGATTACAGAAAAGTTAAGCTAAGAGATGACTAATAAATAATCTCATCAGGTATTATAAATATGGAGACTAATAGACATAATTAACGATTAGAAAGATTTTACTGATATTCTTCCTTGTAAATCCTATTTTAAAATGTCAATTAAATTTCCATCATTATTAACTGAATCTGTCAATATGTATAGTTAAGCTTCAAAAATATAGATAAAAAAAATTCTAAGATAATGCTTTTCAATATTTTATGCATTTCTCAAGAAAAATTCACTCTTAGTCTGTGGAAAAATGTAAATTTAGTCCATTTGTTCAATGGATATTAGTTTAACATTTTATCTCTATTTGATTAAATGTGTTTTACATACTTACTTATTTATTTTATTGCGATCAAGATGAAACGAACGGCGAAAAATATTCCAAGCTACGCATTAGTATAACTAAACGATGCCGATGACAAACTGTGTAAAAAAACTTTTTAAAAGAGAAAAACAGAAAAGATACAGGATAAAAATATGCCCAAAACGCGCTTTAAAATAATTTGGCATAACAAACGCAAAAACACACACGCTACTAGGCACGACTAAAAGCTAAGGGTGGAAGATAAACAAAATATTTGGCTAATGCTTAATGGTTTCTTTCGAAATTATTCGTGGGCGCTGAAAAAAAATCTAGTCTAGGACGCCAAGGCTAATAAAACCGACACCGCACATTACCATGTTTTAAAAATCGGTGATTGCAACACCGCAATTTGCTGTAATTTTACCTGTAAGGAGAGAGCAGAAACTTTTGCAATATTACAGCAGTTTATTATTGTGATTTTAAAAAAACAACAACAACAAAAAAATCCTACCGACTATAAAAAATAATGTAGCCCAGACAACAAACATTGCGATAGACATAAAAGTACGATAATTAAGTATAGAAATTCTGGTTTTGCATTAAGAAATATTGAATTAATTATATAAAGTTAGTGTTTTAATTTGCTGTTCCGTGTTACAAAACCTAGGAAAAAAAGGAATATTTTATTCGTTTTCTTCATTCAGCGCGAAAAAATTTTCTCGGGGTAAATTTTTTTGGACAACATGTTTTAAATGCACGTAGATAATTTTGTGAAATTTTCTGTGAGGCTATTCTTTGTATCACTTTCTTTCTTCTTCAAAGGCAAAATAAACAAAAGGTGCTGCTAAACAGACGATTATGATCTCAGGTATTAGAATCATTATCCTTACTAAAAAATCCCGCGGATCTTTATTTACAATACATGTGCAGTATCTTACGGAATACTGAGACAAATTTCTTACGTACTCCAAGTTAAAAATATAATCTATATTTGCTTACTGACTTACTTTCTGGACCGAATAAAATTTGTTTATTTGATTTTAGTACCCCCCCCCCCCCCCCGCAAAATAATGCACTGTAAGAAAAAAAAAAACCTTTCAAAATGACAGAAAAAGAACTGTCAACTTTGGCGCCAGTGGAAAACCGTTTAATTTACAGAAATATCTCTAATATATATATATATATATTTTTTTTTTTTACAGAAAACAACTTTTTTCTGTAAAAATTACAACTTCATATTTTTTTAGAGAATAAAACTGTTTTTTCTTTAAAACGGTTTTCTTCTGTAAAAAAGTACAGTTTCTTTCTATAAAAATTATAGGTGTAAAATCTCTGTAACTCTATGGCTGTTTCCTCTCTCATTGAAATCCATTTACGCTCCAAGACTAAAACTATAAAAAGGAAACAGCCTTTTGATTTTTATCTCCAGTCTAAAGTCATAAAAAAATTTTTTTTGCTCGCATTACAAACAATGAAAAAAATAAATGAGATCGGAATAAAATACCAGCACAAATTTTTCTAATGGGATACACTAGTTTAACAAATGTTTAAGATCTCAAAAACTACATCGATATCAAAGCAGCTTGCACATTATACATGAGTTGATTTTAAAGAAATTTGCCTGTTATTCGACTTAATATCAAAGCAATTTGTGCGTTTTGTGATTTGATTTCGAAGCAATTAGCACGTTATATAACGCGATTTCAAAGTGATTTGCATGTTGTATAATTTACGCTTGTACGGAATGGATTATATTTATGCAATGTACTACTTTTAAAAATAGTGCGAAAAATAAACAGAGCCTTACATAGTTCAAGCCTGTAAAGTTAAAACGAAATCACGGTGAAAGTATCTTCACAGTTTTTCAGCTGGGACGCATGACATTACAAAAGTTGAAAAAACTTGGTGACACGTTGTCCAAATTACCAAATGCCACAGGACCTAAGACTAAAGAAGCTCCAAAGCCTATCTATTCTTATTTATTACAGTCAAGTTTACAGCACAGGGCCCAGAATGAAATTGCTGCGTGTTCACATTAGCGTATTTATGCCACACTGTTAACCCGGGAGAACTCGCTAGTGAGAATTTCTCTCACGGTGCCCAATTGCTTTTCTTTTACTTTACATTCGCTTAATCAACTTTTTTTGCTTGGCTTGGTACTTTTATTCACAAAAGAGGTAAAATAATTGAAATAGCATTTTAAAATTTTAATTAAAAGGAAAAAGGGTTTAAACAAGGGTCTTAAAAAGTACGATGGTGAGAGAAAATCTCATGCAGCGAGTTCTCCCGGGTTAAGACCTCATGTCAATTTCAAAGTTCTTACACGTTATAAAACCCACACTTAGGAAAATAACCTTTTCATTTCAGAAACAATATGCGTACAAGAAACTTTAACATGGAATATTTTTCAAAACTGCATGAAAATAAATGTTAGATAATTTCAATTTGAAACAAAGATTTTTCTTCTTTTTCTTTCTTTTTTTTTTTCTGTTTCTTTCCTTTAATGTGAACCTTTAAAACATATCAATTAGCTATTATCTAATTTTTCTCTATAAATTTGTTTTTCTGAGCAATAAAATAAATGTCTCTGTGCGATGTTATTAAAAATTCATTTTTTTCCTTCATTTTTTCCCTTCTTTAAACTAACCGAGGTTCATAACTAAACTAAATGCGTCCGGGTTGTTATGCAAATGGGCAAGATGAGTATATTTTTTTAATTTTTCTCTCGAGACTAAAACTATAAAAAAGAAATAGCCCTTTGCTTATATTCACCTTCAGGTTCAAGAATAATTTATTATGACTTATAAACTGATATACGGAAACTTCAGACAACTTTATACTTCAAGAGTGAACAGCTGAGCGTTAAAGCTTTATTTGTGTGCTTGGCTCAGGAGGAAGTCTTTTTTTTTTAAGCAGGGTTCTCGTAAGCCGAATACAAGCTAGTGGTATTGTAATCCCCAGTACGGTTATTGAAGACAAGCGCTAGGTATTTTTCTAACCGGTGTGAGCTATTTAAGAAGGCCCCACTGATTTAGATGTATGAATTTATGTCGCCACTTTCATGAGGTGGCGCCTATTGAATCGCTGCTAGATGTTGTGTAGAATATAAATGTTGAACAATATGAATTTTTATTGTCTCTACTTAAATATATCAACCATACACACCCATATTTTTATAAAGTGCACAATATTTGTACTCTTGTGTTTTATTAATTACAAACATTTAAAAGAATACTATATAAATCAGACTTAAACGGAGATATCTTACAGGATGAATATTTGAACAGCAAGTGGTAGAGTGAAATAAATTGTTCTCTGAAAAATATGAGAAAACATTCTTTTTGTGTGTGTGTGTGCATGTGCATTCAAATTTTCTTCCTCGTTGTCAATGATTTTGTATTCCCCAGATATACACCGAAATAAAAATTTCATTGGACCATACAGCACTGGACAAATTATTATGGTAACGGGAAAAATTGCCCATGAATCAGCCTGGAAGTTAGTTTTTTGTATTACATTTAATATTGGTTGAATATATGCATTACTTAAAATGAACGTATTTATAAATGTCCACTCATGACTTTTAGTACTTCGTATATGTCCATCTTTAGCAGCTATGACTGCCTTTATATACGTCTTGGCATCCCTTGGATTTACTTCTGAATAAGTCGTTCTATTTCATCACTATGATGCCATGCATGAAATTAATCGCTCAATTAGTTGAACATTGTTTGTTGCTGCACTTTTGTTGACTCTGGTCTTCAAATCAACAAAATTGCAGCAACAAACAAGGTTCAGCTAATTGAGAGATTAATTCATGTATGGCATCGTGATGAAATGGAACGACTGGTTTAGAAGAAGGGATGCCAAGACGTATAAAGGCAGTCATATGCTGCTAAAGGTGGACATACGAAGCACTAAAAGCCATGGGTGGACATCTATAACTATGTTCGCTGTAAGTAATGCATGCACATTCAACCAATATTAAATGTAATACAATAAATTAATATCTAAAATGATTTATGTGTAAATTTTCCTGTTACCATGATAATTTGGCCAGTACTGTATTTTGTTAAAAAAAAAAAAAAAAAAAAAAAAAAAAAATGTTTAACCAAACAATTTTTTGTTGGATCAAAAATAATAGTTGTTCGATAATTATTGATTCAATAAAAATGTGTTTGGTTCACTAAAAATTTCTATTTAACTGCAGTCCAATTAGGATTTTGTTAGATCTACAATATTTTTATTGGAATATTACTTATTGAGTGAAACGAATATTTTCCCCTTGTAAAGCGGATTTTTCTTTGCGAAAACATTTTGTTAAAAAATCCCTTTAAAAAACATTTTTTTCTTTTGTTTTCAAAATAATTAAGATACGCTTAAAATGTGCCACATACATAATGTGCAACGGAACCAATGCCAATAAGTGGAAGAATAAATTATTTTAATTTGTACATAAACAATACTCCTTTCATTCTACTTATAGAGCATAATTTAAATTTTTTTTTCATTTGAATCTAAGAAACATAACTGAAAAACTATTAAAAATTGTATGCTATTAACTTGTGATTCCAAGTTAATAGCATACATATATATATAGAGGAAGTTCGGGTTTTATGGTATACCATTTACATTTTAATTTTTCAGTCAACAGAGAAAAATTGAGACGCATTGAAAGTTAATAAATAACAAACTTTGACTATTTCTTAAAAAATTTTTAATGCGTTTAAAGTGGAAGAAAGACTACATATCAATATTTAGCTTTAAAAAAAAGTTACACTTTTCGGTTAATGGCGACAAGTCGGGTAATATGGAAATGGTATAAGGAACATTAAAATTGTAAGAAAAACCACGATTTAACCCATTTGTGCTTGAATTTTTGTTTTCTCAAATTTGTTGGTAAAATCATTTTGTCGCAAAATAAACTAGAAAAATACTAAAAAAAATTGCGCTAAAATTTTTCGTGTATTTATTTGATAAAATGTAAGCATACTAAATATGGGAATATGCATAATATTTATAATAGTATAATATGCAAAATTATATGTTTTGTCTAAATTTATATAAAATAACTTTTAAATTGTATATTATACACTAATATTAGTATTTTTATGAACTTCTAAAAAATTATATTTATTTCTATACAGAGACTAATAACATTATAAGTATTATTAATAATAAACTACGAATAATCGTATTAGAGGCTTAAAAACAATTTTCTTCATAATCATCTTAAAAAGGACTTTACATAAATAACTGTCCCGTAAATGGCTAATAAAAATATACACCCATTTGTGTCTTGCGCTCTATATTTTCTAAGTTGTAAAAATGCATAAAAAATAGGCTTGAACATCACAATTAAAAAAAAAAGTATTTCAAAGAAGTCTAGGAGCTAAGATTATGACTTATTTATTTGGATCCTTAATAGAAAAAATACAAATAAACTCCCTTTTTACATTTCGCCATCTTGAAAAATGAAAAATCTATAAATACTGAAAAAACCCCTTCATTTAAGCAAATAAATATCAATATTATGCTGTCATCTCTCGGTAACAGATAAAGACATTTATAGATAATTATTTCATACAATTTTCATATTATAAAGAAGAAGAAAATTATACAATTTTATTAAAATTCGAAGCATCCCAAAATGGGACGCGAGGCATAAATGGGTTAAAAGAATAACCAAAATTATTTAATGTGTAAACCTTAGTACATCAACTATAAATCATCGGATTCTTTGAAATTTTTTTTTAATTTTTAGACTTGTCTTGAAACAGTTGTCTAGCTGATATTCCATACTACCCGATACACCATCTTGAAAAACATAACATATTCACTCGTCAACAAGTCAGCATAGAGGAAAACTGACTAACACAGCAATAAATATAAATGTTCAACTTGATACTAAACTTGATTAACATCACTGACAATTTGATAATTAATACGAATTTGATAAAATTTATTCGCAGAAAACTTCAAAACTTGAGAATACGATTTTATTTCACCGCGAAGCTCCAACAACAGGTATCCAAACAGAACTGAGCACAGTTCTTCATGAGGGTAGTAGGAAGTCGTATTGCAGATTTACACTAGGCTGCAACACTGTAATGCGCCAGATATTGAAGCATTCCATATTGCCCGACCATTCCATAATACCCGAACTTCCTCTAATTATGATAATAGAAACAAAGCAAATATCTAAAGCATTTTCTTAATAATTTAAAAGCACAAGTTTCTCTTTTTGTTAAATGAGGCATTTTATATATAATAATCGTATGTATTAAAATCTGATTTTATGTATATACATTGCACATCTCCTCCTTCCAGTAATATGCAGAATTGCAAACTGAAACGAACTCGATTTTAGTAAGAATTCTAAGATGTTCTAATAGCGATATAAATTTCGAAATTCAAAATTCATCTCCAAGAATTTTTTTTTAAATTATTATTTAAAGACATAACATTTTAAGCTGTATTTTGTGTAAAACTAATAAGCAAAAATTTAAATATATATATATATATTCCTCAAAATTATGCAAAAATTTCATTATGTTATTTAATATTTAAAAGAATTTTAGCTAAAATTATCGCACAAAAAGACACCATACCAATTGAAATTTATTGATTTTATTTAAAATTCAATAGCTGTTTAGAATAAGCTTAAATTTTCTGGTTCCAATTATTATAAAATGATATTTGTCTGTATTCACAGAGTTAAAACGGCTGATCTAATAATGTAATAACTTTCTCGATTTGATATTTAATTTGCAAAATGTGGAGTCAGCACTAGATTTACACAGTTTAAAGCGTTATAATATATTTATAAATGAAAATGTGCACACAGCGTTTAGAAACATGTTTTGAAACATATGCATTTAAATAAATAATTTAGCATATGTTATCAAAATTCTTAAGAAAGGGATGAATAGTTAGGAGTTATCAGAATATATCTCTAACTGATTATTAATCCTAAACCTTATGTACAGAGTTTTCTAAAATGGGCTGGCAATTTTTTAATTGCAGAACAAGTAAACGAAGACAATTATTGAAGTGATTCTTGCAGGAGAGTAATGCGTGAAGTCGGGAATTTCTATATGTTTCTTTGTGTATATTACTATACATGCTTCTTTGTTTTAGTTTCAAATATCATAGATGACTGGCGCTGTTCTGTCTAAGTCTGTAATACTGCTCAAAATAACTTTACGGTAAAAACTGAATGAACTTTGTAACTTTGAATTAATATTTTTAAAGGAAGTTTTCACAGATTATATTTACTTTTAAAGACTGAACTTAAATGTGTGTATATTTTACCAAAATTTCTATCTTTATACATTAGTTTGAGTGTTCTAACACTTTGATACAGCGTAGCGTTGTCTATCGCTAATTTATGGAAATAAAACAAGTAAGCGCAATAAAGAAATTCCGGATATCACGCCATTAATCTCTTGCAAGAATAATTTCAGTAACTATTTACATTTTATCGATGTTTTCCCCTAAGCGTCAGTTCATTTCAGTACACCTTGTATTATTAACATGCTTGTGCAAGAAATATCTAACATTTTCACTGTGTAATAAACACATCTTTGAAATCTCTGTCGGGTTAGATTGAAGAAAAAATATCCTCCCTCCCCAACTCCGAAAGCATTTTCTATTGTTCATGAAAAGCATAAATTATAATATTTTGATAAAATGTGAATTTCAAAATGATTCAATTATTATGATGAAAACCAAAGTAAACTTCATTGTTAATATAGCGGGTTAGCAACATCCAATTTCATTTTCATCAGAAGGAAGTTTTAAAAAATTAAGGATAAGAGTCATATTCTAATTATTTATCAGCTAAACTCAAATGCATTATATTAGCTGTTTTCTATATGAATTGAATATTAAATACGTGACTTATCACATTGCTAACTAAGACTAAAACCAACAGAGTGAAAAATGTCCACGCCGGGAATCGAACCCGGATCCTTGGAATAGCACTACAATGCTTTGCCATTTGAGCAACGAGGACGGTACCCAACCTGGTATCTCTCACTCACATATGTCGGTAATACTATAACCGCAGCACAAGATGGAATTACACATATATTCTATATGAATTATTACCCGAATAATCACTGGAAATTTTCAAGACAAACTCATTCGGGAAATTAAAAAAATAAAAATATTAAAAAAATAGCTTTTTAAGTTAAGTTTCAAGATAACATTTATATAAGTATCTCAGACATGTAGTAATAAACAACTTCTGAAGTAAACAGGGTTCGTACGCCTCTGGGGATTTGAAAACTGGATTTTTCGTAAAATAATACTTCCTTATTTATTGAAAAAATCTGAGCTTTAATATGGTGACCATTACTTTAAAAACATTTTAGTATTCAAATCTCCTGAATCCCGAGAAACGTGCGAACCATTGTAAAGTAGTCAGTTATACGGAATCATCAATAGAGATAATACTTATCTTTATAGAGGGTGTCCCCCAAACGATTGAAAAGTGCTTTAATTTTTCACCTGTTGGAGATATACATAGGAAACGTAAATTGAAACGTGTTCAAAGGTATGAATTAACCCTTAAATGCTTGGTGTTGCTTTTCGGCAACATACCCAATTTAGGCTCTAAAATACTATTAGAATAATATTGAAGCTATAATGCCTAATGTTGCCAATAAAATACATTTTGAAAATATTATGAAATCGATTTTCAACATGTAGATGGCAACACTTGTGCTGTTTAAGAATAAAGATAAATTTATTTTTTCAAATGTTGCTACTTGTTCTTTTTGTTTTGTTTGGAAGCTTGCGAAATACCCTATTTTGACGTGTAGTGAGCAAGAATTATTTATTTATTATTATAGTTCCTAAAATTCTTGTGTGTTTAATATTATAGAATGTTATCCAGGGAAATTATTTTTTCAATTAAACACCAGTATTGCCGATTAGTAACAAACTGTTTTTTAGCCGTAAACTATACTTAAAACAAAATATGATTTTTTAAAGTATTTTTCTCATGATTTATTTAAAAAAATGAAAGCCGAAAAACATTATTACAATGATTTTGGAAAAATCAGGCATTTAAGGGTTAAGATTATATTGACGAAGTAGTCCGGCCATTAATAAAAAAAAAATAGTTACACTTTTTAAATTTTTATACCGTCCTGAGTCCTATAAGTTACATTAAAAATATTTACCCATGCTCCGACAAGTACAACAGCATAAATTCCATTCTTCTATGACCAAAACTCACCGATACTGTTAAATTTACGAAGTTTCGGAGCTATCTGGCAATATAATCGTTTGTCTGTTTTTAATGGAGGAAAGATCTAAAAAAAAAAAAAAAAAAAAAAAATTCAAAGTATTATAACTCGGTGAATTTTGGTCGTAGTAGAATGGAGTTTTAACCGTTATACTAGTCAGATCATGAAGGGAATATTTTTAATTCAATTTATTGGACTCAGGGAGCGTATAAAATTTTTGAATGCGCAACTTTTTGAAAATTAAAACATATTCTTAATTCTTACCTTATTTTGAAGATTTTGGAATTTACACTACCCACGTATATCCAACAGGTAAAAAATAAAGCAATCTTCAACACTTTTGAGATACCTTGTATATATGACCAATATAAAATTAAAGGAAAAGTCTATAACATAAAAACGATCAATAAGTCAAATATATGCAAAACGTGTATGCTTTTCAATAAACAGCAGTTTCGCATAAGCGAAATCAATTTTAACCACAAGAACTGCGAAAGTTATTGGAAATTTTTAAGCACCTATTGGCCAACGAGGTAGATATCATTTTAAATTCTCCTGAGGTGAAAAATATTTAAGTCAGATAAAAGTTCTATGTACGGTTATAGAGGTCTGCACGGGCCGTAATTTTCAGGTCCGGGTGAGGCCCGACACGTTTGTATTCACATTTCGGTTCACGAACCGGCCCGTGCAAAAATTAATGAAAACAGATCCGACTCAATTTCCCCAGGAAATACCGATTTTTCTTAACATAAAATTAATACTTTTTTTTCTGGAATACTGCATACGTATTTATGGGAAAATTTAACATTATAGATTACTATATTTTCGCAAGCCATAGAATGCAGAATAGCATCAGTACCAGCCCGCCATGCAGTCCCAGTATGTAGAAAGAATATGAAGCCTGATTCTGGCCCGGCCCGAGTCTGATGAAATAATTAACCCCTGGTTCACACACGATGCAACTGCTGCTCTACGCTGAACATGTTATATTTTTGTACTGATGATGTCAATCTAGCATAGGTTCGTGCAGCATATTTATACTTGTCCTCGTCCCAGTCACACGTCCATTGAAAATTGTTTGTATTTTATTGGCTTAATTTGATCCTTTTAAATTTTATATCGGGCCGAAGTTTTTCATCAGTCCGTTAAAAAATTGTCCTTAATTCGCCGGCTCGGCCCGTTGGAAATTTCCCTTTCATTTTGTCGGGCCGGCCCAGACCGCGGGCCTGTCCAGATACGGGCAATGGGCCAAGCCCGGGCAGTGTAGACCTCTAGACGGTGTATTAAATAAGTCAGTCCCTACGGCAATTTCTCCGAAACTTTGTTAATTAATCTAACTATAAAAATTAACCTGCTATATTAAGTGTTTGATTCTTAAAAATATCTTACATTAATAATTGATGACAAAAAATATTCGTTTTAATTACTTCGAAGTCGTCTTGATTCTTTAGAAAATGAATAAAAAATACATAAAAGGAACTTCGTTTGGATTAGTGGACTATCATTAAAAGTTTAAAACATAGTCTTTTAAAGTGTTTTCCTATAAAAGGTAAAAAGAAAAGAGAAGAAAAAATATAGCTTTATTAATTTGAAATTCAAAGAAAAAGATCTAACACGGGGAAAAAATAAAACAAAGAATAATTTATAAAAATAAATCGCTAAAAAATAATGACAGAAATATAAATAAAATTATCTAAATGAATTTTATTATTACACTAAAATAAGTATAACTGAGAATGAAATCAAAAGAAAAATCTGAGTTAAAAAAGCCCGAAAGCTAAAAGATATTTTTAGTAAATTCGAAAGAAATAGCAAAAAAAAAAAAAAAAAAACAGCACGCAGGAAACAAAAGAAAAAATGATGAAAGAAACGTATAACAAATGAACAAATCGTTCATTTTAATTTAAAAATGAACTTCAATTAAGTATTTCTCAGTTTAAGTATTTCTCAGTCGTTCAAAACTACATTAATTCATAAAAGAGAGGTTTTTTTTTTTTTTTTTTTTTTTTTTTTTTTGCTTTGTAGTATATAGTTTTGTTAAAATGTGAATAGTGATTAGTGATTTATGACTGCTTACGGTTTTAGTCTGGGAAGTGATTTCAGAATTAATTTTATTTAAATCTAAAGTCATGCAAAGGGAGGAAATATCACCACCTCTTGCTAGCTACGCCGCAAATCATCATATAAAAAAGTGACTGGTGCTAATCGATTACTAATACCGGCTAATATTTAATACTATATTTCAGTTTTGCTTAGGGGATCGTCTACATATAATTATTGCCCCAAAATTTAACATTTAAATGTTAACATATAATTTTTACATCATGTTTGGATTCTTTGGTAACTTGTATCTTCAGATTCAAACGGGAAGTCATTTGGTCATGCAGTTTAGAAATTGTGCATGTTTTAAGTTTGGAACCTAATGTTAAATTCATTTTTAATCGTTTCAAAACAGATTACAATGTGTGTATTTTTTTTAAACGTAATTCAAAAATACTTGACGAAATGAGCTGCAAATATGGATTTGCATATTTGAAGTTTCTAGAAATCGATTTGCGTTAAAAAAAATAAATAAAAAATCATAACTTACAATTTATGCTTTTTCGAAAATTAATTTCGAAAATTATACAGGGTGATTCATAAATATCGAAACAATAGGCTATCTCCTTAAATATTGCCCCTAGGCACATACTTCCAATTGCAAAGTTTCATAAAAAAGGTGCAAAATTTGATGAGATAAGTTGCAACTCTATGGGGGGTCTATTTGAGAAAATACAAAAATTAAATTTTTATACGGCCCCCGTTGAGTAAAATTTCCACTTAGGAATTTTTTCTTCATCCATTCCCGAATTAAACACAAAAAAAATTCATCTCGATATCTCGATAGCGGAAATATTGAAAACCTAAATTCGTGACTTACATCATTTACCTATGCCTCTGAGCGCACGAGTTATTGACTTATTTTGAATGCAAGATAGGGATCATCCACAAATTGTATATCATTAAACGTCGATTTAAGACAGCGCCTCTCCTTTGGACATAAAATAGCAGCGTACAGAATTTAGTTTAAACTTGCTTTCAAAATATGCTGGAGGTCTGCATTAGAGGTCTGCACGAGACGAAATATCCAGGCCTGGGCCCGCCAATCCATAGAAAAATAAGTTCGGTCCGGCCTGGAAAAAAGTTAAAATCTCAGTCCCGAACTTGGACCGACCTGACTAAATGTCTGCAAAACATAGTTTTTTACGTCGATATGGTTAAAAATTGTTTCGTATGAGGAGTTCCAACCAAAAGTACTTACTATAGCTTTTTATTTTTCATGTTTATAATGTTCATTTGTAAAGTAGGCTGTGATATTTATTTTTTTTAATGAATCTCTATTTGTATGTAAAGTTTCACTTATTATTAATATCGGTAATCCATATTCCACGTATTGTAAACTTTGAAAAATGCTATACAGTAAAATCTTCTAAGACGGAATCATATAGGAAAGAAAAAAAAATGCGTTAGAGACAAGCCTTCTTAGCAAGTGTAAATGTAGCTTTTTTTAGGTATTATTATATTCATTTTGTATGGATCAACACATTTATTCGTTTCAGACAGGATTCCGTCATACGCGGGTTCTTTCACTGGTTTTATTATATATATTTTTTTTTTTGCCTAGAAATCTACTATCCTTTAAAAAAATGAATTTATAAGTTTAATTGTAAAATAATGGCAATTTAAAAATATATGCATTTTTTGTAAAAATTTTTAGGCTGACCCAAATTTTACTGATATTTGCACGGATCCGGTCAGTCAGAGGCAATAATTTTAGTATGGGTTGGTTCCAAAGTGAAAATTTTTCCCGGTGCAGACATAGGCAGATGGAATCCAGTACTGGTTCAGTATGGAAAAGATACCTTAGGCCCGCCCCGGCCGAGCCTTCAGAAAAATATAAGGTCCGGGACTGGCTCGGCCCTAGAATACAGACTTTTTTTTAACGACCTAGATGGGACGATTTAAAATCTGAAGTTGTGAGGGCTAAAATTATGAAAAAACTCTTAATCGGCATGCTGGAAAAAGCCTTGTTTTAAAACAACTGACAGATAGCGATGACCGCCTCGGGAAGTGAACTTTTGCTTTGGAGTATTAGTGCAATCCCGAGGGGTAGAATAAACTGACGGACATTTAAATAGTACAGAAAGAAGGTGGAAAGGGCAATAGTTAAACTGAATCTTAAGTTCAGGAAGGAGTTACTTTACTCGCCTGCAATTCTTAAAAAGGTATTTAAACATTTTTTCTAAGGAGATAATCTTTGTTTAAAAATTTAAAGGCGTTTTTCTGCATGGTGGGGTTTATCTTTCACCATTTCTCGTCTTTAAATTGTTATAAGTCAAGAATTGTTAAAGAAAAAAAGGTGCAAACTTGGAATATGTCTTTTTTGATTAGTTTAAATTAATTTGTTTCGGAAAATTAAAAGAAAAAATATTTTTAAAAATATGATTTTTTTTTTTTTTTTAATATTTTAAGAATTAATATTTAAATAAATCCTGAAACAAAATTAAAATTATATTTCCTCTTTTAGTGGTCTGCATGGGCCCGGGCTTGGCCCGATGCCCATACTGATTTAATTAATATAATTGACTGGTTAATTTAATTGATTTTTTTTCAGGGGCCGGGCCGGTGCTGTATTCGCTGATTTTATTATGGTCCGGCCCCAGCCTGACGGTGAACTGTGAAAATATAAACGGGCCGTGCCGGACTTTTAATTTTTACGCCGGGCCGTTCCAAGACAGTTTTTGTTCGGGCCGGACTGGGGCCAGACCTGTAAATTCCGGCCCATGCACACCTCTACTCTTTAATTAAATGAAAAAAAAAATTCAAATTCGAAAAATAATGTTTCGAGTTATAATGATTTTAAATTACCCCACTTAAAAAAATAATAATCATTTTAAATTTTTTTTTAACTTTATGAGAAATTTCAGGATGTGACTTAGTTTGCAAATTATATGGGTAACCATCACAAAAAAGAAAAAAAAAAAATCAAAATTCTAACTCAATAAATAATATTTTTTGCATGTTTCCTAGAACTCTGAAAGTAACATTGTTTCTTGGATTACACGCACTTCAATTTGTGTCTAATCCCTTAAAACCTGACGAATTATTTAAACGGGCATAACTCTCTGAGTTTTATAGATATGAAGACATAATTTTTTTGTGTTTAATTTAGGAATGGATAAGGAAAATTTTTCTAATTGGAAATTTTACTCTACGAGGGCCGTATAAAAATTTAATTTTTGTATTTTCTCAAATAGAACCCCCATGGAGTTACAACTTTTCTCATCAAAATTTTCACCTTTTTTTTATGAAACTTTGCAATTGGAAGTATGTGCCTAGGGGCAATATTTAAGGAGATAGCCTATTGTTTCGATATTTATGAATCACCCTGTATATATATTTTAAATTGATTCGAAAAATATATGAGTTAACATATACGTTTTTCAACAAATAATTGATTTCTAGAATCTCCAAATATGCTAATCCAAAGATAAAGACCCATTAAAAATGGATTTAAAATTAGGAGTTCCAAATATTAAACCTACATAATTCCTAAACTTTGACCATATGACTTCTCGTTTAGTAACGAAAAGTAAAACGCACCGAAAAATCCAAATACGATATGAAAATTAGTCAGAATTGAAAAATTTCACGTTTTGTGCAATTTCTATTTGTAGCTGTTCTTACGCAAAATATAAGAACAGCATTAATTAATAGAGAATATTGCTAATCGATTGACTTCAGTTACATTTTTGTACGAAGGTTTGCGGCAGAGAAGTAAGGGGATGTTGCTCCCTCAGGATTGTCCAAGGGAAATTGAATCTAATATATAATGTTGTGTGCTTCTAGTAAATTGAGTTTATTTCAATTTTAAAATTTCAAGTAAAAAAAAATTAGGCGGAATTAACCATTCTGTTTAACGAAATTAACAACTATTAATATGATGATTCTGAATTAATCATTGTTAAGGATTTATAAATTTAATGAAGTAAATTTAAGTTAATAAATTTTCAATGATTAATAAAAATTATTAATTTCTAGAAAACTTATGATTTTTTTCTTTAAATTAACAAATATAATGAATTATTATTTCAGTAATTAATAACTGCTAATATGTTTATAAAATTTAGTATCTTGATTCGTAACTTTGCTTGATATGATCCCGTCGTAATGTATATACCGTGTTTATCCAAAAATAACACTTTATCGGAAAATAAGCTCTAGAATAATTTTAAGGGATGCTTGTAGTATAGGTCACATTCCGAAAATAAATCCTACCTAAAAAATAAACACAACTCAAAAGAAAAAAAATACAATAAACTTTCTCAATTATTTAGATTAGGAGATAAACCCGGAATAACAGAATATAGGTGAAAACTACCATGTATATTATTTCTGATGTCAACATCTTTTTATCTCTGCACATACTAAAAGCACAGCCATGAATGAGGTATTTTTCGAAAGAGTCTCCATGCGGCTTTTGATGTAGTATATTTATATATCGTTAAAACACGTTGTTCGATTAAAAAAAAAAAAAAAAAAAAAAAAATGCAGTTAATGAAAAAACGTATCAACAAATAATTTCTGCGGTCAGAAATCCTCGCACGCATCTATTATTTTTTTTACTTTAATAGATTTTTTACATTTAGTATCTATATTTTTGGATACCCATTAACAATACTAAAAATCATATTTATATGAAAAACAGCAATAATGCGTTCAAATAAAGTTTTGAAATGTATTAAAAGCGATATATTCATATTGGTCTCGCGTCAGGATTTAGCAGCCGAAGAAATCGCCTAAAGATCGCTATTAACAATTAGTCTTCCTGATTCTGTTTATTTCAGTGATCTAAGCGCGAAATCAGATTACATGTCTTAAATTTGTGTTTTATTTATGTTTTATTGTTTTAGTTACGGATTTTTAGTTATTGGATGTTTTAATTTCGTTATAGAATATAGAAGCTGGAAACAAATAATGAGCTATTTATATTAATTTAAGTGCAAACGGATTTATCTTTCGCAATCACCACCATGCTATAGATAGATTCGAAGAAAAAAATCATGCTTGAAAATTATTTTAAAAACAATAAAAATTGAGTAAATTGCGAAACAGTTTTCAAACAAATTACGATATAGTTTTAAAACAAATTGCATTTGAAAGTACAGTCGTGGAAAAAAAAAAGTAAACAACCCCTACTAACTCCTCAACAAATTATCGTAGAAGAAAATGACTGGTACAGAACGATTGGAAATAAAGTCTACTTTTAAATCATGTATATAAAATTTGCTTAGGAGGCCACCAACATATTAAAACGAACCCTAACTTTGTTTTTTTCAATAGCAGTACCCGATTCTGACAGCATAAATGAACTCTACACCCTTCAATTAGCCAAAAAACGAATTTTTATGCAATTCGTACCATAAGTTTCCGAAAAATTAATTATTTTAAAACGAGCTTATTTTAAGGGCTGTATCCAAATTGAAGTTCCGTACTGGATTGTTAACCGAGAGAGCCGCTTCCTTGATCAAGGCACCTTTAGCGCCACTCAAGGAGTCAATGAAGCTATGTTAGATTACAGAACGGCAGAATAAATGTCAAAATGTCTAATCACTTCCATCATAGACGGCCCCTTAAACCATCATTTTGCCGTTTTTTAAGCATAATTTGAAAACTATTTGGAAGAAAAATGTGAAATTTTTGAATTTCCATAAAGCAGGACTTAATAAATCTAAATCCATCAAAAAAATTGTAGGTTGCAATTCATAATTTTTTCGAATATTAATTTCATGATTCATAATTCATATCATAAAATTATAAAAATTGCAAATTCAGCTTATTTATGTTTGGGTATATTAGTATTATTACCACAAAAAAATTAGCACATTAGGAGCATAATTTCGGGAGATATAAATAAAAATATGAAAATATAATTTAACATTAGAAGCACTAAATTTTGAATGTTTATAATTCAAAAACTTATCATTCAAATGACTTGAAATTTTGTGTCTGGGCATAGTTTGAACCGAAGATTTGAAATATCTCGTTAAAATTGGGCATTGCTATTGAAATAAATGAAGTTAGGATTCATTTTAATATGTAGATGACCCCCTAAGAAAATTTTATATACATCATTTAAAAGCAGACTTTATTTCCAATCGTTCGGTACCAGTAACGTTCTTCTATGATGATTTGTTGAGGAGTTAGTGGGGGGTGTTTACTTTTTTTTTTCCACGACTGTACATCATTTCCCCTATTCGACATCGTAAAAATTGAAAATGTGCTGTTTAGAAGTAAAAGCAAGATTTGATCGTCTGCTGTTGCCATTCGCAAAATGACGTCAACGTTACGCACTGACACGTTTGTCCTTTATAATATAGATAGCCAAAATTTAAAATATCATTCTGGCTATAAATTTTTGAACAAGGTGCCCAAGTAGACGGAAATGGTGGGCCAATGTTGGATAATTGTTTTCCAACATTTGACTAGTAAGAAATGTCCGCCTTGTCGTTACCATTGTCCAAAAAGAAAAAAAAAACATTTACCGACAGATAGCTGATCAGAATCCTGTTCAGATACCATTCAAATTAGAGAGGCCTCTGTTTGATTATTGTTGACATATCAACTGTAGAGTTTCCCAACGGTTTCCACAAACTGTCAACAATGGGCCAACAATCTGTTCTACTTGAGTTATAGCGCCTAGAATATATAGAGTGGAAATCGGCTACTTAATAACATATGTAATACTTAAAAAAGCGCTAAAATATTATAGCCCTTAAATGTGCAATGATACTGCTGCAATATGCAGATCGCAGCGACATCTGATGGATATTTTCTACAACTGCAAGAAACTGCTAGTCTATACAATGTAATACTAGTAATATGAAAATCCCGCAGATGTCGCTGCGATCGACACTTGGGATTTTAGCAGTATCGTCGCACATTTAAGGGATACAAAATTTTAGCACTGTTAGAGCATATTTCCACACTAGGTATTCTAGGCGCTGTACTTGAGTGTAGCAGCGTCCAGAAAATGCAAACTTTTGTACTTAGATGAAGGCAAGAGGGCGAACTTTATGCGGAAAAAACACTCCTTACTGAATATTAATATGCCGAAAAAAACATCAGTAAAGCTAATTTTTTATTGAAGAGACATAGATGGAACGTACATTTATCTTATACTATAATGCGAGCAAAAATTGTGTGTGTATGTATGTGTGTGTATGTAAATTTATCATAAAAACGGCTCTAACGATTTTGACGAAATTTTGTATTTTACCATTTTCGGGCACGATAAGACCATTGGGCTAGGTCACGTGTTCAAGAAAATTCGACTAGTGGGTCATTTTGGGTCATAATGGGTCAAGGTAAAGCTAATTAATCTAAAAAACGGTTCAATCGCTTTTGACTAAATTTTATATCTAACCGTTTTCGGCACGAGAAAACTATTGGGCCAGGTCACATGTTCGAGAAATTTCGATTACTGGTAATTTTTGGGTCACTATGGGTCAAGCCAATTTTATCTAAAGAACGGCTCTAACGATTTTGACTAAATTTCGTATTCTGTCGTTTCGGATTACGAGAAGACCAATGGGCTAAGTCACATATTAGAAAAAATTCGATTAGTGGGTCATTTTGGGTCATAATGGGTCAAGGTCAAGCTAATTATATCTAAAACGGCTCAATCGATTTTGACTAAATTTCATATCCAACCGTTTTTCGGCACGAGAAAACTATTGGGCTAGGTCACATGTTCGAGAAATTTCGGTTAGGGGGTCACTTTTGGGTCACTATGCTTCAAGCCAATTTTATCTAAAAAACGGCTCTAACGATTTTGACTAAATTTTTTATTATGTCGTTTTGGATTACGAGAACACCAATGGGCCAAGTCACATATTAGAGAAAATTCGATTAGTGGGTCATTTTTTGGTCACTGTGGGTCAAGCAAAGTTTATCTAGAAAACGGCTCTAACGATTATGAGGAAATTTTGTATTCTATCGTTTTCGGGCGCGAGAATACCATTGGGCTTGGTCGCATGTTCAAGAAAATTCGATTAGTAAGTCATTTTGGGTCACAATGGGTCAGGGTCAAGCTAATTGAATCTAAAAAAAGGCTCAAAACATTTTGACAAAATTCTGTAATATACCGTTTCCGGGCATGAGATGCCCATTGGGCTAAGTCACATGTTCGAAAAAATTCGATTAGTGGGTCATTTTGAGTCACAATGGGTCAGGGTCAAGCTAATTGAATCTAAAAAAAGGCCCAAAACATTTTGTCAAAATTTTGTATTATACAGTTTCTGGGCATGAGAAGACCATTGGGCTAAGTCATATGTCCGAGAAAATTCAATTTGTGCGCCATTTTTGGGTCACTGTGGGTCAAGCTAAGTGTATCTAAAATAACGGTTCAAAACATTATGGTAAAATTTTGTATTATATCGTTTCTGAACATGACAATACCATTGAGCAAAGTCGCGCTTTCGAGAAAATTCGATTAGTGGGTCATTTTTGGGTCACTGTGTGTCAAGCTAATTGTATCTTAAAAAAGGCTCAAATGATTTTGCCAAAATTTTGTATTATACTGTTTCCGAGCACGAAAAGGTCATTGGGTTAGGTCACATGTTCCAGAAAATTCGATTAATGGGTCATTTTTGTTCAATGTGGGTCAAGTTAATTTGATCTAGAAAAAGGATTTAATGATTTTGATTAAATTTTGTTTTCTATCGTTTTCGGGTTCAAGAAGACCATTGGTCTAGGTCGCATACTCAAGAAAATTCGATTAACCAGTCATTTTGGTTCACTATGGGACAAGGTTTAGCTAATTTTATCTAAAAAATGGCTCAAACGATTTTGACAAAATTTCTTATTACTAGCACGTTTCCTAGCACGAGAAGGCCATTGGGATAGGTCACATGTTCGATAAATTTAGATTAGTAGATCCTTTTTGAGTTACCGAGGGTCAAGCTAATTTTTATCTATAAAATGACTTCAGTGATTTTGATAAAATTTTGTATTCTATCATTTTGGGGTTCGAGCATTGGTTAGGTCGTGTGTTCGACAAATTTTGGTTAGTGGGTCCCTATGGCTTAGGATTATGCCAATTTTATCGAAACAGCAAGAATTATACAGTGAGAATGAAATATCGAATTGAACACAAGGCTAATTTTCTCATGTTCAGAAACGATATAATACAAAATTATGCCATAATGTTTTGAGCCGTTATTTTAGATACACTTAGCTTGACCCACAGTGACCCAAAAATTTCACACTAATTGAATTTTCTCGGACATATGACTTAGCCCAATGGTCTTCTCATGCCCAGAATCTGTATAATACAAAATTTTGACAAAATGTTTTGGGCCTTTTTTAGATTCAATTAGCTTGACCCTGACCAATTGTGTCCCAAAATGACCCACTAATCGAATTTTCTCGAACATGTGACTTAGCCTAATGGGCATCTCATGCCCGGAAACGGTATATTACAGAATTTTGTTAAAATGTTTTGAGGCTTTTTTTAGATTCAATTAGCTTGACCCTGGCCCATTGTGACCCAAAATGACTTACTAATCGATTTTTCTTTAACATGCGACCAAGCCCAATGGTATTGTCACGCCCGAAAACGATAGAATACAAAATTTCGTCAAAATCGTTAGAGCCGTTCTCTAGATAAACTTTACTTGACCCACAGTGACCAAAAAATGACCCATTAATCAAATTTTCTCTAATATGTGATTTAGCCCAATAGTCTTCTCGTAATCCAAAACGACAGAATAAAAAATTTAGTCAAAATCGTTAGAGCTGTTTTTTAGATAAAATTGGCTTGTCCCATAAGGACCCAAAAATGACCCACTAATCAAAATTTTTGGAACATGTGACCTAGCCTTATAGTTTTCTTGTGCCGAAAAACGGTTGGATACAAAATTTAGTCAAAATCGTTACAGACGTTTTTTAGATAAAATTGGCTTGAAGCATAGTGATCCAAAAGTGACCCACTAACCGAAATTTCTCGAACATGTGACCTAGCCCAATAGTTTTCTCGTGCCGTAAAACGGTTGGATATAAAATTTAGTCAAAATCGATTGAGCCGTTTTAGATATAATTAGCTTGACCTTGACCCATTATGACCCAAAATGACCCACTAATCGACTTAGCCCATTGGTCTTCTTGTAATCCGAAACGACAGAATACGAAATTTAGTCACAATCGTTAGAGCCGTTTTTTAGATAAATTGGCTTGACCCATAGTTACCCAAAAATTACCCAGTAATCGAAATTTCTCGAACATGCGACCTGGCCCAATAGTTTTCTCGTGCCGAAAAACGGTTAGATATAAAATTTAGTCAAAATCGATTGAGCCGTTTTTTAGATATCATTAGCTTGACCTTGACCCATTATGACCCAAAATGACCCACTAATCGAATTTTCTCTAATATATGACTTAGCCCATTCGTCTTCTCGTAATCCAAAACGACAGAATACAAAATTTCGTCAAAATCGTTAGAGCCGTTTTCTAGATAAACTTTGCTTGACCCACAGTGACCCAAAAATGACTCACTAACCGAATTTTCTCTAATATGTGACTTAGACCATTGGTCTTCTCGCAATCCAAAACGACAGAATACGAAATTTAGTCATAATCGTTAGAGCCGTTTTTTAGATAAAATTGGCTTGATCCATAGTGAGTCAAAAATGACTCACTAATCGAAATTTCTCGAATATATGACCTGGCCCAATAGCTTTCTCGTGCCGAAAAACGATTAGATATAAAATTTAGTCAAAATCGATTGAGACGTTTTTTAAATATAATTAGCTTGACCTTGACCCATTATGACCTAAAATGACCCACTAATTGAATTTTCTTGAACACGTGACCTAGCCCAATGGTCTTATCGTGCCCGAAAATGGTAAAATACAAAATTTCGTCAAAATCGTTAGAGCCGTTTTTAAGATAAAATTTACATACACACACACACATACATACACACACAATTTTTGCTCGCATTATAGTATAAGATAAATAGTCGCCAGTTATAACAATTTCCAGTAAAAAATAAATTCGTAGTCAAAAGTGTTAATCGATTAAATTACTCGATCTACTTCATATTATGGCAATGTAATGAATATGATAAAGATGAAATTTTTTAGCAATAAAGTTTATTATTTCTTTATATTTAACATGCTTAAAGTTTTTGATTTAATTAGCAAATATTAACTATGTTAATATTAACATCACGATAAAGTACTTGTTTGGCAACATGTGCAAGTAATCTCTTACCTTTGCTTTTTCTGCTGCATCATTCTAGGTTAGAAAGGCTTTCAAATTGGTTATATGTTTTTTATTTCTCAATCCTTTTTAATTATGTTTTATTTTAAACTATTTGTTTTTCCAAAATTTTATTTCTGTATTTATTGGGCGTGTAGTCCTAAATTCGTATTCTTTAGATTTTTTTTTTTTTTTTTTTTTTTTTAGGCGAATACGAAGATTGAACCACACACTTTATTTGTGGTAATCAAGGTATTTAGAGCCTGATGAATCCCTGATGAATCTACCTTAGTTCTGCAAATTTCCATTATTCCTTTTATCCTATTTTTACTATGTTTATAAAACCCATGTTCAAAATGTTAAGGGGATCAGTTTATAGTCAATGAATAAATCTCTTTATTAATTATACTTTCATAATTTTTGTTGGTAATGTGCAATGGTTATTAATGGTCATATATATATATCTACAATATATATATATATATAATCCTAATGAAAGGAATTTATGAAACGAATTTATGAAACGGGTATATGAATCGACTGATTAAACAACTGATTATGTTTCACGGCGATTTCTCGTAAAATATTTAATACTTTGCGATGAAATTGACACCAAAAATCAATATTGATCCGCAGATTTCAAAACTGGTATTAGAATTTTTAAATTCGAATTAGTTTTCGAAATATTAATTTTTTTCTAATTTTATATACATTTTTATAATGATGGCAACTCAAATTTTAATCATAACAGATATTTTGTTTTCAGATTTTAGAAAAGGTTACTATTTTAAACTAATTTGGCGAGAAGTTTGGCCTCCCTTAAATGTATGCTAAGAAATGTATCATGTTACTTTTCTTCATAATTCATTTTGTATTTCATTATCATTTTATTTCATACAAACATATACACATATAATATATACATTTAAAATAAATGGCTTTCATTTCTTTATTTTTTTTAAACGAAATGAAAAGAAAAATATTAGGCACCGGGTACCTATTTGGCGCCAAAATGGCATTATTTTGGTTGACATGGTAACCCGGCTATAGTTGTTTATTTAATAATAAATGTTTATTTACTCTATTTTCTTTTTTTTTAATTACATAAATTGTTTTGTTCTATAGTTATTTATTTTTTTGGTTATTTTCCTTTAAAAATAATATAAAATAATTAAAAAATACGGTACTACTTAGTTATTTCGTCGACCCATTTCGCCAAATTATATAAATCGCCAAACCACTCGCCAAATTACACAAATTGACATAATTTTTATTTTAAATAACGAAAGAACAAAGAAAATAGTAGAACTTTAATAAATATACAAATAAAACGTCGAAATAAAAATCACTTGATGACGTAAAGACGTGTAACTTGCTTAAAGTCAAGTGAATGTGACATTTACGATCAACCATTATTGGCATTTAATCTTATAGTTTGGTGATAGATTTTTGGTAGACGGGATAACTAAGTAGTACCAAAAATACATACGTAACTGGTATTCGAAAACGAGATTTTCGCCAAATTTTCGTTAAAAAAATCACGCCAAACCCGGTGCGTATATGACATCTGGCCAAATATTAAATGATGTAACAAACGATGACATTTAATTTCAACTTCAAAGCAATGTTTTAATTTACCACTCGGAAAAAAAAAAATGCTAACTTGCGAGTTGAAAAATAGCTATTGGCGAGATTTGCACCCGGCTAGCGTAACAGTACCAAGAATTCTTTGCGACCATTGAAACTTTTATGTCGTTTTTCTCTATTCTAAAAAAAAGTAACTTACGCTGTCACCGCCGCCGGTTTTGAATTTTTTGTGACCAGAGGTCTTCCTCCGTTAATATTAAGAAAAATACTACATGCAAAAATATGAAAATCGGCGGTATTATAGAAAAAGGTTTGATAAACACGCTGGCGCAGACAGTTTTCAAATCGAATAATTATTTTAAGAGATATTTAATGCTAAATTTGGACAAAATCGTTCCATTAAAAAAGTTTTATAGGAGCAAAAACTATAAATGGGAATTAATTCATTTTTAGATCATTTTATACGTTAGAATTTCCCGGTGTGCAGACTGCATTCACTTTTTAATTTGACTTACTTTTGAGGTTTTATTTCTATTTTAAATTCAAATTTTCAGCATTTCGAGTGATATTTATTACTTATTTTAGAAATTGGTATTAATTTAAACTGTTGCCAACTGTATAAACAGTGCAAATAATAATGTTTGCTTCAAATTAAAAATTTATTTTGCACGTGACTATTATTGACAGAAAAAAAAAAACTTTCAAATTAGGACTAAATAATAACGTATAAAAAGCAGGAACTTATTGAAAATACTTCATAAAAACTATACTTACACGTGAATTTTAAAAGAGAAAGGATATTGTAAAATAATAAATTCATTAACATTCGTTAGAAGTCTTAAATAGGAGAAATTACGTCACATTTACGTCACATTACACTTATTACGTAAAATGAACAAAAAGTAATATTGCAAAACAGTTTAAATTTAAAAATTGCGCGAGATATCATTTTGATATTTTGAGATTATATTAATAAGATTAATATTAATTTTATTGAACGCGTTTAGACTGCTTTCGAGCGATTATTTAGTAATTTAATAAAAATAAAAAAGGTTACAAGCTGAAAATGAAGTGTCATCGACAAAAAATATGATTTGAAAGAGAAAAATCTGTGAACCAGAAAATAAAGAAATTGCTTAAACAGTTTAGTTAAGATTCGTTAACCTTCTGTGTCGTTTCCGTCAAAAGAAGGCATTAGTATTTGTGCAATATATTTGCATTTTGATGCAGATTTGCTTATTATATTAGCTTATTTTGAAATGTTTAACTGATTTTATTTAATCAAAGACGAAAACAGCCAATGTATCTTTTAACAGCAGCTGATTTTTCCTTAAAATTCCCCAATCGAAGAGAAATGAATAGAATATAAAATTATAATTCAATCTTTAAAATCTGTTTAAAGTGGATCAAATTAGCGTGCTTTTAGAGACTGTGGTGTCTGAATGGGGGGTTGGCGAGCGTAGCTCGTAGGTGGCCGAGCCCCCTAGTATATATATATATATATATCTTATATTATAATGCGAGCAAAAATTCTGTGTGCGTGTGTAAATTTTATCTTGAAAACGGCTCTAACGATTTTGACTAAATTTTACAAACTACCGTTTTCGGGCACGAAAAGACCATTGGGATGGTTCTTGTGTTCGAGAAAATTCGATTAGTGGGTCATTTTGGGGTCATAATGGGTCAGCATCAAGCTAATTATATCTAAAGAACGGCTCAATCGATTTTGACTAAATTTTGTACCTAACCATTTTCGGGCACGAAAAGACCATTGCGATGGGTCACGTGTTCGAGAAAATTCGATTAGTGGGTCACTTTTGGGTCACTGTGGGTCAAGCTATTTTTATCTAAAGAACGGCTCTAACGATTTCCACTAAACTCTATATTCTACAGTTTTGGATTACGAGAAAACCATTGAGCTAAGTCACATGTTCGAGAAAATTCGATTAGTGGTCATTTTTGGGTCAGTGTGGGTCAAGCTAAGTTTATCTAGATAACGGCTCTAACGATTTCGACGAAATTTTGCACCCTACTGTTTTCGTGCACAAAAGACCATTGGGATGGGTCTCATGTTCGAGAAAATTCGATTAGTGGGTCATTTCGGGTCATAATGGGTCAGGGTCAAGCTAAGCTAATTATATCTAGAGAACGGCTCAATCGATTTTGACTAAATTTTTTATCTAACCATTTTCGGGCACAATAAGACCATTAGGATGGGTCTTGTGTTCGAGAAAATTCGATTAGTGGGTCATTTTTGGGTCACTGTGGGTCAAGCTATTTTTATCTAAAAAACGGCTCTAACGATTTTCCCTAAACTCTATATTCTACAATTTTGGATTATGAGAAGATCATTGGGCTAAGTCACATGTTCGAGAAAATTCGATTAGTGGGTCATTTTTGGGTCACCGTGGGTCAAGCTAAGTTTATCTAGATAACGCCTCTAACGATTTTGACGAAATTTTGCACCCTACTGTTTTCGGGCACGGAAAGATCATTGAGATGGGTCTCGTGTTCGAGGAAATTAGATTAGTGGGTCATTTCGGGTCATCATGGATCAGGGTCAAGCTAATTATATCTAGAGAATGGCTCAATCGATTTTGACTAAATTTTGTATCTAACCATTTTCGGGCACGAAAATAACACTGGGATGGGTTACGTGTTCAAGAAAATTCGATTAGTGGGTCCTTTTTGGGTCACCGGTGGTCCAGCTAAGTTTGTCTAGATAACGGCTCTAACGATTTTGACGAAATTCTGTAACCTATCGTTTTTAAACTCGAAAATGCCATTGAAATGGGTCACGTGTTCGAGAACATTCGATTAGTGGGTCGTTATGGGTCACAATGGGCCAAGGTCCAGCTAATTGAATCTAAAATATGCTCAAAAGATTTTGACCAAATTTTATATTATACCGTTTCTAAGCATGAGAAGAGAATTGAGCTAAGTCACGTCACATGTTCCAGAAAATCCGATTAGAGGTTCATTTGGGTCACAATGGGTCAGGGTCAAGCTAATTGTATTTAAAAAGCGCTTCAAACATTTTGACAAAATTTTGTATAATGCCGTTTCCGGGCATGATAAGACCGTTGGGCAGGGTCGCATGTTTAAGAAAATTTAATCAATGGGTAATTTTGGGTCCTAATAGATCAGGATCAAGCTAATTGTATCTAAAAAACGGCTCAAAATATTTTGACAAAACTTTGTATTACACCGTTTCTGGACAAGATAAAACCATTGGGCTGGGTCGCATGCTCAAGAAAATTCTATTAGTGGGTCATTTTGATGATAATCGGTCGAGGTCAAGCTAACGGCATCTCAAAAAGTTCAAACAATTTTGACATTTTTTTTTTTTTTTATTATACCATTTCACAGTACAAAAAGACCATTGGAATAGCTCATATGTTCGATAAATTTCGGTTAAAGGGTCATTTTTGAATCAATGTGGGTCAAGCTTATTTTACCTAGATAACGAATAACGATTTTCACTAAATTTTGTATTCCATCGTTTTCAGGCTCGAGAACAGCATTGTGTTAGGTCGCATGTTCGAAAAAATTCAATTAGTGGGTCCTTTTGGGTCACTATGTCTCAGGGTCAAGTTAATTGCACATAAAACAGCAAGAATGATTCAGTGAGAATAATGTATCGCGATAAACACAAAGCTAATTTTGACTTAGCTCGGTCATTCCTGCTAGTATATATATATATATATTATATATATATATATATATATATATATATATATATATATATATATATATACAGGGTGTCCGGTCTCAACGGTGTCCAATGGCTAATTCCTAAACCGTTAGTCATAGACATATAGTTCCAATTACAAAAATGTTTTAAATCAGGTAAAGAAACATTTTAAAAGCGATTTGGGTCAATAAAACCATTCTTTAAAAAATTACGAAATTTAAATTTTTATACGGTCCCCCGGTCCTATAAGTTATATTTAGTGAAATTTTCCTTTTACACTGACAAGTAATACAAAAAAAGTCCCGTTATTCTACGATTAAAATTGACCGAGTAATAGCTGTTTAAAGTTGGAGCATATTTTTTGCTGCAAATTGGGGGTCATTCACAAATTTAGTCGAAATATAATTTCGTCAGATATAAAAATGTTTGGGAGTAAAATTAACATTGCAATATAAATTTGAAATCTTTAATCATTCTGGCATATTAATGGAAAATATACAATATGTAATAAACATTTAAGAAGAAAGATAAAACAGAATTTTTGTTAAATAAAATGATTCTAAATTAACAGCCTCAATTCTTTACAAAATGATACGTATTTTAAAATATTATTAGATTGCACAAGCCTGCAAAAGTTGGGTTATGTCATGTTTTTTACCGTTTGATAATTGATTCTTATATATTCTGTACAGCTGAATCCGAAATTGACCTTAATTTTTAACTATCATATGATTTTTCGCAAATTGCAAATTTCAAAGTTAAGAAGTTCAAAGTTAAAATTGAATTTCCTCCCCTATCTCATCGAACCACTCAGCTGTTTAGCTGTAAGAATCCCAGGATAAGCAAAAATACCGAATAAATTTGTTAATAAAATAAAATAAAATAAAATAAAAATGTTTTACATATGTTTTATAGTATGAGATTTTCGCTATATTTTAACTTACACATTTGCGATTTGCAAAAAAATTCTAACGTGATGGTTAAAAATGAAGGTCATTTTCAGATTCAGTGCTAAAAAGTGCGTAAAAATCAATTATCAAAAGTTAAAAAACACAGCCATCTCCTCTACTTTATAGTATTCGATTTTTGTTATTCTTTAAATTTGAAAATTTATGATTTGAGAAATATCCTGACATGATGGTTAAAAATTAAGGAATTTTCGGATTCAGTGTTAAAAGATACATAAAAGTTTAAAAACTGAACAATCGCAGTCTTGTATTATCTAATCTAAAACTTTTTCTTAAATTCCTTGGCAGAAATCTATCCGAAATTTTTTGTGTTATCCTGTAAAATAAGTATGAATGGTAACCAGCGAAAATCTTAATAATATTAGATTGTTATCGGATTTGCGCTAGTATGTAAAATGCAATCTCGTTCGGATATTTAAAAGTGGGTTAAAGTTCGAGTACAAATTTTGAACTGGATTAAGGGTTGGGTTGGGTTGGGTTGATTTTTGACGGCCAATTATCTACACGAGGGATATAGGACCGGGGGGAGTGCCCTCCGTGGGGGTCTTTCTAAGGGAACCTAATCCGTATTAACGCATGGAAGATCCACGGCTCGAAGAAAACCACGAAAACTCCGAACGATTAGGCCGACGGGCGCGATTGGGATCGAACCCAGCACCTCCCGTCTACCAGCTTCGAGACCGGAACCTCTCGGCCACTGAACTGGATTAAGATACATACGATTGTTGAAGTAACATAAAAACTTATAAAAAAACATAATTTTTGTTAAAAGAAATCATAAGAGAAACAGTCTCAAATCCTGACAAAATAAAACATATGTTATTTTAGCCAATTTGAGACTTAATCATAATACTTGTAGGATTTTTTTTCAAAGCGCAGATACACATGAAGTAAGATCTTCGAATACTTTAAACACTTGGTATATGATCCCTCAAAGACAAGCCGAACTCATTTGTTTTCAGAGTAGAAAAGTGGCATAAGTCATGCATTTTTAAAGTTTCATAACTCGCTCAATTTTAGCGTTATTTGAATGGGACTTTTTTTGTCTTACTTGTCAGTGTAATAGGAAAAAATTACTAAATATAACTTATAGGACCGGGGGACCGTATAAAAATTTAAATTTCGTATTTTTTTAAGAAATGTTTTTATTGACCCAAATCGCTTTTAAAATGTTTCTTTAACTGATTTAAAACATTTTTGTAATTGGAACTATATGTCTATGACTAACGGTTTAGGAATTAGCCATTGGACACCGTTGAGACCGGACACCCTGTATATATATATATATATATATATATATATATAATAAAGATGAAATCACAAATATGTGAACAAATTGTTAAAATTCAAAAGGCGAACAAGATATGAACATTGGAAACCAGTATGTAAAATAAGAAACTATGAATAACCCAAAGAATTATCAGAGAGCTTGCAGGTTTAATTCATAGTGAAATTGCGCTATTTCATCCAATTTTGTCAGCATTAAGCCTAAAATGACAAAATTTAGCTCCTAATGGCGCATCAGAAAACAAAATAAATCATAAAAAGCCAAGAGATCTAAAGAAAGATACACCTCACACAAAATATTAAAGATTGAAAAATGATTAGAGCACAATACTTAAATTATAGACAAAAAGCCAAAACTCCTGAAGCCCCACCAGTGGCCGAGAGGTTCTGCTCTCGAAGCTGGTAGACGGAAGGTGCTGGGTTCGATCCCAATCGCGCCCGTCGGCCAAATCGATCGGAGTTTTCGTGGTTTTCTTCGAACCTTGGTTCTCCAAGCGTTAATACGGGTTAGGTTCCCTTAGAAAGACCTCCACGGAAGGCACTCCCCCCCCCTTAGGGCCTATATCCCACGTGCAGATAATTGGCCGACATAAATACAACCAACCAACCAACCAACCAAAACTCCTGAAATTGGACCCACAAAATTATAATATGTGAGGATGCAAACAGATTTAAGACTATTGAAACATGTGGCATGGATCGGCAAAACCAGTACATAGTGAATGTGCCGTCTGGTGAGAAAAAGGAAAACTATATTGTAAAACAAAAATGTTTAGTGCTGCCATCTATACCCATAGAAAAGAGTGAAATCAATTGAAGAAATCAAGAAATGACTTAAATTAACATTTATTTAAAGTAGAATGAAAAAATGGGAATAAACTTAATAAGCACTGAGTGAATATTAATAATAATAATAATAAATAAATAAATAAATAAAAGGGTAGTGATCATATATATGTTTTTTTTAAATGGTCATATATGCATATATATACATATAACCATTATATAATATTATAATTCATCATCTTTGTTTTTAAATAAAAATTAATAAAGTGGGCATCAATACATTACATTGACATTATACAATATACATAATAAAGCGGGATTAACTATTATTAATTTAACTAATCATTAATGAATTTTTTTAATAAACCCATATCTTAATCACCAATATATGAGTATTAAAAATTAAAACATTCAAAATTGGCGAAAGAAAAAACAACAGGATGTCGAATTCATAAAAAGAACAAGTAAATGAAATATATGAAGGAAATCATAAATATTTGAAATATTTTCTAAAACTATTTGTAACTAAATCAATTTAACAAATGAAAAAAGACCTGAAATAATGAATTACTGTCAACATCAACAAATCATTTGCACGAAATGTATGATCTCAAAATTGAAAATTCATTAATTCGAAAAGAAAAACTGCAAAATGTACTTGAAATGAGAGAGCAATTATGAATAAAATTGGAACTAATGATTCGTAACACGTTTTCAAGGGCAATAATACGAATATATATATATATATTATATTTTTATATATTTAGCAGCATATACACACGGTGCGTCATAAGTTCGTTTAAACTAAAAAAAAAAAATCATAATAAAAGAAGGGAAAAATTTCGGGAAAAAAAGCTCGGGAAAAATTTCGGTTTGCGGGAATATGATCAGAGGGACATTGAATTTGTTTTTCCATGTATAAAAAATATATATATATATTCCAAAAGTAACCGAAAAAGGGCGCTCACACCTCATACTAACACGTTTTATGTAAATCAGCAAACACAAACAGTCAAGGAAACAAATCACAATAACGTGACACTGTGCATTTATTTTAAAATAAAAGATGTTCAGCATGACCAGCCCACCACCATCAGGTATCAGGCAAGTGAGAAGCCTATTACAGCTGAGTGTAGCATGCCAGCATCGATGCTAACGACGATCCGTCGAAGGGAATCTTTCAGTTTCACCTAAGTGGCTGGGGTTGCCCGGTACACACGAGACTTTAAGTATCTCCACAACCAAAAATTTGCCGGAGTCAAGTCTGGAGATCGTGAGGGCTACTCATATTTACAACCTCGACTTATCACTCGGTCTTCAATGAAAGTGTCCAACAGGCTTGACTTCAGCTTGACTCCTCTTTCGGTTACTTTGAAATCATTTTTTTATATATACATGGAGAAAAAATCCAATGTCCCCCCGATCATATGTGCGGAAACCGAAATTTCTTCCGAAGAATACTTCTTTTATTATGAATTTTTTAAGTTTGCACGAACTTAAGACGCATCCTGTATAATATATTTAGCACTTCTGACCTCAAACCTCTGTAATTTCATTGCGATTTTTTAATATATTTGGGGTACATTTTATTGAAATTTTTTTAAATATATGTTTTTATAATTTTTTCAGCAGTCCACATTTAGCAAAAATTTTTATCCCTTTTTTTAATAGATGTACAGTCGTGGGAAAAAAAGTAAACACCCCTTACTAACTCTGCATAAAATTATCGTAAAAGAAAGTTACTGGTACCACACGATTGGTAATAAAGTCTACTTTTAAATGATGTATATAAAATTTGCTTAGGGCGTCTACATATTAAAACGAGCCTTAACTTCGTTTTTTTTCAATAGAAGCACACAGTTCTCATAGCATAAATGAACTCTACACCCTTCAATTAGCCTAAAAATAAATTTTTATGCAATTCGTACGATAAGTTTCCGAGAAATTAATTATTTTAAAACGAGCGTTTTTAGGGGCTGCATCCAAATTGAAGTTCGGTACTCGATTGTTGACCGAGAGAGCCCCCTTCTTGATCAAGGCATCTTAAGGGCCACTCAAGCAGTCATTGAAAACTGCTAGATTACAGGATAGCATAAGAAATTTCAAAATATCTAGTCACTTCTAGCTATCATAGACGGCCCTTTCTCCTTAAACCACCATTTTGCCGTTTTTTAATCATAATTTGAAAACCACTTGGAAGAAAAATACGAAATTTTGGATTTCCATAAAGCAGGACTTAATAAATCTAAATCCATCAAAAAAATTGTAGGTTGCAATTCATAATTTTTTCGAATATTAATTCCATAATTCATATTATAAAATTATAAAAATTGCAAATTCAACGTACTTATGTTTGGGTATTTTAGTATTATTGCTACACAAAAAATTAGCACATTAGGAGTATCATTTCAGGAGATATTAATAAAAATATGAAAATGTAATTTAACATTAGAAGCACTAAATTTTGAATGTTTATAATACAAAAACTTATCATTCAAATGACTTGAAATTTGGTGTCTAGGCATTTTTTGAACCGAAAATTTGAAATATCTTGTTAAAATTGGGTATTGCCATAGAAAACAATGAAGTTTGGGTTCGTTTTAATATGTAAATCCCCCCCCCCCCTTCCCCTAAGCAAATTTTATATACATCGTTTAAAAGTAGACTTTATTTCAAATCGTTCGGTACGAGTAACTTTCTTCTACGATAATTTGTTGAGGAGTTAGTAGGGGGTGTTTACTTTTTTTTTTCCAAGACTGTACCCTTTATCTACTGAATTATGAATTCATGAAAGTTTCATCTTCTAAAGCCTTTTTCGTGAATTGTTTAGACAAAATTAGAAGATTTACATAATCATTTAATAAATTTTAGAATGATTTTATAAGTGTTGAAGGATTTAGAAGGATTAATTAAATTTTAATTTATAGGGATTTTGTGCACTATTTATAACCCTACAAAAATCTTTTATTTTAAATGTTTTTCTTAGTATTTTGTAGAATTAGGAAATGTATAATTATAATGTTCTTACAATAGAAATATAGAAATATTTCCGAATTGAAAAATTCCACCTCCCCCCAACGCTAGAAAGCTGAAAAGATACAAAGGCAAAAGAAATCGTCCTTTTAAAAATATTTTTGTTTGGTGTAACCAATAATGCTTTTGTAACAAGATAAAGTAATGTATCTATAACTCATTATAAACTGTATTACTACTAATCGATGTATTAAATAAATTTTATAACAAGCTATTTTAATGGTACGTATATGTACCGTCAGTAGATAAAGGGTTAAATGGCTACTTCACTCCCGCAAAAATACCCGCACACTAATATTAATCCACTGGAGGAATTTCTTTTAAATATCTTGTTTACATTTCATCATTTTTAAATGATTTTTTTCTGCATTTGATAGCTAGGGTAGAGGTCTGCACGGGATGGAATTTCCGGGCCCCGATCGGGCCCTGCCCGAACGGAAGCTATCTTGACCCGGCCCGGTGTAAAAATTAAAAGTTCAGCCCGAGCCCGGACCGGACATTTTATATTTTCACATTTCACGGCCCGGCCCGTATAAAAATCTCTGAAAATAGGCCCGGCCAGTGGAAAAATTAAATCAGACCCAATATGGCACGACTCAATTTCTACAAAAATATCAGATCTTTCTTAACATACAATTAAGATCCTTTTAAAGAATAATGCATACGTATTTACGGGATAAATTTACAGTATATTTTAAAATTACGATGTGTTCTCAAGACAGAAAATACACAATAGCAACGTTAATGATAAAGTAATGCTTAGAAGTTTCAACATTCAAATAAGGATGCATTAAAAAATTAATGTAGTATAAAAGAAAAGAAAAAAAGGAAGATTAAAAACTTGGTAACTTTTGAAGCTGTATAATAAAAAGTAGATTTGTGAAAAGGTATCTCAGTCTTTTATTAAGGCTTTTCTCAAATCTAAAGGAGCTACATTCTGACACATTTCTGAATTCATTTCTTTTCCGAAACGCATAAGATTGGCAGGTGTTCTTATTCAGAAACTATGTAATCAAATAACGTTATCCATTTTTTGATAAGGGCAATTATCTTTGAGAAAATACTGTCGAATTTAGCGTTTTGAATCGAATTTCCAGAAGCGATAACACGGGTTAGGGAGAAAAATCTGCAGTCACGTGACAAGAATCTCTTCTATCTCAATATGTAATTTATTTATAAAAAATGGAAAACGCTATTCAATTCCAAATCCTTCAATAGTCATCCTTGTCAATTTTATTCCTTTACAGTTGAAAATTAGTTAGAAAATGTGTCAGAAACTTTCGCATTGTTGAGCAGTGAATTTGACAACCACCTTAAGGTATCGTTCCAAAGATTCCATTAACAGAAGTTCATTATCGCTATTAATATTTTTCAAAATATATTGCCTGCCCTACACACATTCTGAGAACAATTATGTCCAGTTCCGGTCCGGGTCGACTATGTAGAAAAAAATGCAAACCTGACCTCGGCCGGACACGAGTCTGCTGGAAAAAATTAAGCCCGGGTTCAAACACCATGTAACTGTCCGATGCCGATCTCTACGGTGGATATGTTATATATTCATATATTGATGTTGTCAAACTAGCACCGATTCGTGACGCATATTTATACTTATTCTCGCGAAAATCATATCCATTGAAAATGGTTCATATTTTATCGTCTTCGTTCAAATTTTTATATCGGGCCTGTAGGCCCTGCTTAATTTTTTTTTTTTTTTTTATCGGCTCGGTCCGACAGTCCCGTTCAATTTCTTGCCGGCCCAGCCTGTTGAAAAAATAGTCCTAATTCTGCCGGTCCGGCCCGTTTGAAATTTCGCCTCCATTTTGCCGCCCGCGGACCGGGCCAAGACCGGGCCCGTGCAGACATCTAAACTGGGATCAATATCTACAAAGCTAGTTTTCATTTTTACGATTTTGTTTGCAGGTTTTTTTCTTAATAGTACATTTCCCTTTCGGAACCGGTTTCAAAAGTCAAGGTATACTCGCAAACAAAAAACCTGAAATTTTATTTTACAAAAATTGAAAAAGTAACAAAAAGATCTTTGTAGAGATCGGTCTCAGATATCCAATGCAAAAAAATAAATAAATAAATAAAATAATAAAATAAAAAATAAAATAAAAAAATAAATAAAATTAAAAATTAAATAATAAATATTAAATATTAAAATTAATATTTTTACAAATTTCTCCCATACGATACCATTAAGCGAGCGGGTATTTGCGTGATTGTGGGTATTGCGTGATCATCATACTTCATGAAGATCAGCCGAGGATCTCTCTAGACTGACGTTAGAAACTAAGTGTTTAGGCCTGAGATATCGATGGTTACGGCTGGAGTCCACGGTATTGCAAATATCCAATATTTTAATGAAAATGTATATTCAATTTCAACAATTTGAATGTGGAAATTGAGACCGTGGCCCAAGTGCCTTATACAAGGATTCGCCCTTTTGGATTGAGCAAAACAGAGAAATTTTGCACCATCTAAAGATACCGGAACATAATCCCACAGCATCTTTTAAATATCGTTTTCATAAAAAAAAGGAAAAGCAAAACAAAAATACAATGAAAGAGTTCATAGCATCTATAAAAAATTATGAATCTTCAAAAGGAGCAAACTCTAATAAACACCAAATTTCCTTTCTGTTAGTTTTTAGCTTTACATATTGAATACACATACACACTTTTGAAAATTTTAATTATATTCTCCTTCAATATTTTAAAAATCAGTTTTCTTCGGGTTTGCCGCTGCTCAATACAACACCACAGTAAATGATAATTGGCTTGGCTTACATTACTTCAAGATATTCTCGTGGTTCAAAATAATATATATTACAGCGGTTCTTGTCCGCAGCCCATATTCAAGGGGTTTGAGAAGGTCACGCATTCAATATAAAAACTTTCTTTTATCCCAATTTTTAGAGTTACCTTGTTAATAACAAAATGAAAGGAAAAACAAGAATAATATTTAAAAATTCAGCATAATTAGTTTACATATTTAAATATATAAATCGTCTCAATTTCTATTCGACAATTTAAAAATTATAAAAATATTCACTATTAAATCCTGAAAGGGAATGCTGGGATATCTGCCTGCAAAAACAGATGATATCTGAAAGGGGTTCGTGGTAACTGAGATGTTAAGAACCACTGGACTGGTATAATATATGTTGCAAAGTAACCCGCTCCTATGGCATGCTTTTCATTACTTTTAGATTATTAATAAAAGTTAAATATATATTTATGTTAGCTTTTCATAATAATATAGCTGTCTACTGCCTTTATAGAATGAACCACCATCATTTTCAAAAGTCATTTTACAAATTTGCTATGCTTTACACGAGTTGTATTTAATAAATTCCCAAATACGTTGCAAAGTAGCTCCAGATTACGGTATGTAAGGACTACCTTAAAACAAATGATCATTTAGAAGTTAGCTAATATGACGGAATGTTTTTGATTCGGCAAATCGGAAGGGATTCATTCAATTGTCTGCAAAAGTGTCAAGCATGTCATAAATGGATGTTAAACCAGTTTTTTCGTCTGCAACGGCTTGACGAATTACCCTCTAGACAGGCCAGGTGACTCAAAACAGAACCAAGGAATACGGGAAACTCATGGGAGAGCTGCAACAAAAAGGTTTGCTTTTTGTGCTGCTTTTTACTATGTTATTCATCATCTTTTACTTTCCGTTGTGATATGTCGAGTTTGAGCAGCAGTTTTATAGATGGTAGATTTATTATTTACTGCGAGGCATATACTTCTGGAATGGAAAAGTGGTCCAGACTTTATCACTGCGGTTATTTTTTGATGACAAAACTAAAAAAAAAAAAAAGGTGTTTCAGACTTTTTTTCTGTTGATCATTTTGGTTCGCCGTCGAAGGTATTCTTTTATGGATTTTATCCTCTATATCTTACTTTTAGCTTATTTTGACCTTTATTTGGAGCTAATAAACATTTTATAGAAACATGAGACTTTACTATAGTCATTCTTTCTTGCTGAATGAATTGTGAAATGAAAATAGGATTTAGGGATTTGTAAAACTCCAAGAACACTTAAAGGCATGCTTCACTGGTACAAGTTTTTGTTTACTTCGCGCTGATCGCGAAAAACCATGCTAACCTATGGGGGAATTTAATTAGGTGATTAATAATTACCTAGCTATTAATCACGCTAATTAATGAAATACGATTTTTACCACCTGGAAGTAGACGTAGATGCAGAGGTATTGCGTTGTCAATAATTATTTTACTAGATTTTAAATAGAGGGTCCCGCGTTAGAGAGACAATTGTTGCATAGCGCCTCAGGAACCACGCTCAAGAAAACATGTGTACATTCTAGGCCCTGAACCTGAACCTTAATGGATCGTAACGCCACAGTTTTATTTTTCTAGATTTTAACCCGGGAGAACTCGCTAGTGAGAATTTCTCTCACGGTGCCCAATTGCTTTTCTTTACTTTACATTAACTTAATATCAACTTTTTTTGTTTGGCTTAGTGCTTTTATTCACAAAAGAGATAAAATAATTGAAATAACATTTTGAAATTTTAATTAAAATGAAAAATCGTTTAAATAAGAGTCTTAAAAAAAGTACGACGGTGAGAGAAAATCTCAGCAGCGAGTTCTCCCGGGTTAAATAATTTTAAAAACGCGATATACTTCTAAATTTTCAAGGGTAAAATTTTCAAAATTTATCGCCTTCTTAAAGATAATACTTACAATGTAGAAAAATTATTTTTGAAAACGCACTATGTCTCAAGGAGTCTACTTCCTGGTGATGAAAACCTCATTTCAATTTGTATATGTAAGTAATGAGTAATCACCTAATTAAAGTTCCTCAAAAGTTAACATGAGAATTTGCGATCGGCGAGGAAAGCTGGCGCATGCCAGTAATACAAACGTAATCGAACTAACCTTAATATAAAAAATAAGAACAAAATGTACCATCCTAATAGCATGTTTCATTTTAATGGTGAAAAACAAAAAACATTATTGCATCTGCCTTAAATTTCCTATTGAAAATTTCACTGCGAAATCAGCATAAAAAAAATGATCCATTGTGCCTCTCTTTTGCAGCGATCCAATGTACCACATGTAAACATGGAATAAGAAAATTTTCGAAAATATTTTATTTGGTATAAATAACGACAAATGTTCCATAAATTTTTCAATCAATGAATGTTTTATCTTTAAATTTTAACTTTCTTTTTCATGTATACTTCTAACCTTTATTAGAAAAAAATAATTAAAATTTTAAAGAAGCAAAATTTTATTTTTTTGTGGCTAAAAACAACAAACTTCCTCTAAGATGATTAAAATCTACTTTGACATTGTAATTTAAGGCTGAAAATATTCATTACCGTACTTTTATTTTTGAGTATTAATCAGTGTTGGGCATGAACGCGTTCATCGAGCGAAAACTCACGATTTTAGCTAACATTCAGTGAACATTGAATTGAACTCCACTCACTTTGTGATTGATAAACGAACGTAAGCTGAATGAAAGCTCAAAAATCCGTGAGTCTGAACGAAATTTACAATTCAAACACAATTTTTTTCATAATTTATTTAAAAATTTTCAAGAACACGTTTTTCCCCTTCAAATGCTATTTAGAGGCTTATATACGGACTCGGGACGGATCGAGCCTGATCGTCAGTTTTTCTGGGTGGTGCCCGAGTCTTGAATTCTCTGGAGGCTCGGGCTAGGCCGAGCCGGACTTATTTCTGGGCATGTGCTTTATTCTTCCTAGAAGTCTGCACCGACAGAAATTTTCTAATCTGGTCACAACCCTGCTTGTATGAAAATCATTAACCCATTCCTGTCTGACTCGTGCAAAAATCTGTGGAACAACCCCCTTGGATCAACAATTTTTGCCGAAAATACATATATTTTTGATTTACCATTATTATAAAATTAAAATTTTTTTTAAAGAATAGTACATATACATTTTTAGGAGGGGGGGGGGGATACAGTACTGTAAAACGTGTTATAAGAATCTGTGTATGACGAGAGACGACAGACCTGGTAAAAAGGGAACTTAAGTATAAAGATGTTTTTTTCTCTCCTATTTGATTCCGTCTTAGAAGGTTTTTCGATATAAAATTTTTCAGATTTTTAAGTCTCCAAGCCGTGCAAATGTAATAATGATATTAATAATAATTCAGATATTTACATACAAATAGAGATCCATTAAAAAATCAATATAGTTTACAATAGGATCTATGGAAAGAAATGTAGTAGAAACAGGTATTTTGAAAATAAATCCAATCCCGGCCCATCTCGGTCCGAACTTCTAGAAAAAGTAATCCCCAAACAAGGCTTGGACCGAGTGTCGGGAAAGAAAATTAAACTGGGCCCATGAAGACCCTTACATCGAATAACCAAAAGATTAGTTCACAAAATTTTGTAAGTTTGGTCGATAAAATTCTAATATATATATTTAAAAAAAAAAAAAAAAAAAAACCGAGTTTTTAGGGAACTCCACTCACTTTCATATATGAGTTAGACTTGAGCGAGTTCGTTTGAAAAGTTTTGAATTTGAGCGTGAACTTGTCTCATTTTCGAGAAATTGAATTTGAATTTGAATTAGTAGTTCGTTTTTTTTTTTTTTTTTTTTTTTTTTTTTGTGAGCGTGGTCAACACTGGTATTAATATAAAGTAAAAGCAATGTAAAATAAATACATTTAGAAGAGGTGGTCCACTGTATCCCTTTGTTTACCAAGCCCCATCTTTCACTCTGCATCAATTACTAACATCTGAAGCTGCTGAGTACTTTCAGTTGGGTCATAAAGCACTTTGTATAGCACTGTGAACAGCTTCAAATTCAGAGTATAATAAAAATGTTACGCGCCGAAAAGTTAAATTGTTATTGGTTGAAGACACTTCAGTATTACAGTCGAACCTGGTTATAACGTGGGCAAAGGACCACAGCCTTTGACCGTTAACTGAGTTCTCCCTATGAATATGTTTAATATTTCGTATTATAGAAATAAGGGCATGCTAAATTAAATTATTAAAAATAGCTGAATGATTATTCTTATAAAGGAAAATTTTACATTCCTAAATTACCAGTATGAAATTGATTAACTAAATTAACACATATTTTCACAATTCTTAATTTTTCAGTTTATAAATAGAATAAAATGATGCAAAACCAATTGAAAAAATTACGCTTACCATTTATTTGTTCATTTAAACAATTTTAAATAGTGGGATTTTTTTTAAACTTTTTATTTCTAACTTTTACTCTTTTACACTTTTACACTTTCACACTTCCCTTCTAATTAAATTCAACGCGCTAAAAAAGGGGGGATTAAAAAGAAAGGAAGAAAAGGCTTGCCTATCATATATATTAAAGCGTAAACCTGATTCTGTAAGATAAGACTAAAATATTCACGCAATTGCGCATGCGTGAAGTTAAATTTACTAGATTTTCCATTTAGAGGAATGGTTGAGCAGGTCTGGTTAGTCGAGTGGTCTAGAGCACCAGTTTAAAGCTCCGAACTTTCGTAGACAACGTAGGTTCGAGCCCAACGCCCGGCAAAATGATTTTTGGCGATAATTCATTTCGTTAATGACATATTTTATTAAGAGGAGAAGTTATATGATTTTGATTTTATTATTATTTGAATGGTTTATCATTAAATAAAATTTGACACTCAAAAATATTTTGAAAAAATAATTTTATATTTAAAATATTTAACCTAAAATATTTTGCATGTAATTATCAATTAAATAAATTAAGCTGATCTACAACTTTTGTTTATATTTTTTTACCATTATCAAGAATATATAAGTGTGTGAGTCAGAAGGAAAAGTTTGCTATTCTTTTCCGTAAAAAAAAAAAAATAAATAAAACGGAAAGAAAGGAAAATATTCATATAAGAACTATAAAATAAATTATATTGATATCCATGGTTTAATATTTAAAAAATGAAGAAAAAAGTAAAATAAAATTCAAGTAATAATAAATATATATTATAAATCGTTAATTCCATCAAGTTTAAAATTTAGGCTTTTAGAGACTGATATAAATAAAATGCATGGCAGCTTTTAAAGGTCGTGTAGTTAAAAAAATAAAAATAAAAATAAAAATAGATATTGTTATTTTGTTATTTTTTCAACAAGAAAAATGAGACTGTAGTAAGTAAAAATAAATGCTCTGCCCAGTATTTTTCGGTAAATTTCTGATAAAAGGAAAGCATAATTGGTTGTAAATTATAAACTTAAAGTTCTTTCACTTCATTCAATAGGTTAGACTGACAGCACCCTCTAGCGCGCTTTCAAGAAATAGGAATCACTTATGCAATATAAAAATTTGTCACGATTTCAATAATTAATTTAAAAGCAACTAATTCAAAATTCAAGAATTTTTCTAATGGAACATCCAAGTTATTTACCGTCAAATCTTGACGGGTACTATCTAGTTCTGTTTTAAAGAAATTTGGAACTCAATTAAGATGAAAGATTTCAGGAAAGACAATCTTTTCAAGTCGTTGAATTTTGAGCAAAAATATACACTATATAAATGAAAATGTCACATTTATTTTTGAAAAAAAAAATGAAAATCTGAAAACTTTTGCAACTCCCCAAAGTTTTGCTACTTATATTCAAGCACTGAAAAAAAAAAAAAAAAAAAAAAAAAAATGAAGTACTAAAAAATGAGTAAATTGATGTACTCATCGAATTGAGTATGTTTGGATCAAAAATTAACCTATGTTTTCTTTATTTTGAAACATCATATGTTATCAAACCAAACGAAACGATAACTTTGTACTTTGCAATGGTTTATTTTATTCATTGTGGCATAAAAATCTTTATTGACCCATTAGCCACTGGTGTTGCGTTGACGCAACGGTCGAAATAAATGCAGATTTTTAAATTATTTACATACCCACCACTATTTTTCAATAAAAAAATTGGCCTTACTTAAAGGCACAAAATTTTAAGATCAAATAAAGCGAAAATTATCTTTCAGAGTTTGTGGTGGCAAACGGCGTTCGGGTAATAAGTTGAAAAACTCAATCTTATAGTTTTGGCGGTTAATGGGTTAATAGGAAAACAATCCAAAATATCCTGGAAATCAGGGGAATAATATTACATTTTTATTCCTCGAAAGGAACTATATTTTGCGTCTTTTTTATAATGCGTAAAGTTACATTGCGTTCAGTGGCGTGGCGTGAAAATTTTCGGTGGTCATCGCAATTATTTAAGTTTGTGGTGAAAAATTATTAACTCTAAAATTCAATGGTTGAATGTTCAAAACAGAAACTTTAAATCTTACCTTCACTTATACATGAACTCCAAATGTTCTGCTACAACTGGATCGTAGAGTTTTAAAAGCTTATTAAGAGTTTTAAAATATTGCTTGGTCATCGCCGCATCCAGCGATGACCGGACGCCACGCCACTGATTGCGTTGTTGTTACGAGTGCTTCTTATATATACAGGGTGCAATATGTTATCTATCGCCGACCATTAATTTCTCAACCGTTGATCGTAGGCAGATAGTTTCAATTACAAAAACGTTTCAAATGAGCTAAATATTCATGTTGTGGCATTATTTAAAGTAAAAAATCAATTTTATAAAAATTACGATAACTAACTTTTTATACGGTCCCCCAGTCCCTATAGTTATATTTAGTAAATGTTTACACATATCATAACAGATATAACACAAAAAGTTTGACATCTGTACTACAAAAATTGACAGAGTTATTAAATTTCAAAGTTTGAGATTTTTGCACATGATTTTGTCTTTCATTAAGGGATCAGTTAAAAGATGAATTAAAGTAATTCGTGATCAAAATCAGAGTGCAATGTCCTTTTTACGGCGAAACCAGCTTTAGCCGGTATCACCAAATCGGGGAATCACCAACTAAGGTCATTTCATCTGAAAATTTGAGCTAACTTTTAAGGGTCGAACAACATTCAAAAGTATCGACGATACCGGCTAAAAGTGACTTCGCCGTAAAAAGGACATTGCACCCTGATTTTGATCTCGAATTACTTTAATTCATCTTTTAACTGATCCCTCAATGAAAGACAAAATCATGTGCAAAAATCTTAAACTTTGAAATGTAATGACTGTGTCAATTTTTGTAGTACAGATGTCAAACTTTTTGTGTTATATCTCTTATGATATGTATAAAATTTTACTAAATATAACTATAGGGACTGGGGGACCGTATAAAAAGTTAGTTTTCGTAATTTTTATCCAATTGATTTTTGACTTTAAATAATGCCACAACATGAATATTTACCTTATTTGAAACGTTTCTGTAATTGGAACTATATGTCTATGATCAACGGTTGAGAAATTAAAGGTCGGCGATAGATAACATATTGCACCCTGTATATCCATGCATGGTCGGTCCGATCTGTATGCTAAGTGAGATGGATTTGTTAGTAAAAAAAAAAAAAAAAAAAAAAGAGAGAGAGAGAGAGAGAAAGAAATAGAATAATGGGATTTTCAAGATTTTGTCAACAACTATGAAAGTAAGTGCTCTCAATTAGATAAAAATACGTTTGTTTTGTTTTATGTAAGCTGTACATTCTGTAGATATTAAATTAATGTAAATATTAAATTATTGACAGTATCTTAAAATAATTTAAAATGCTTGAAAATAATGGTCTTGTCATACAAACATTTGATTAGATGAATCTTGATAATTCTTTATTCTTCCTTAATGAATAATCAATTATATGCTTCTTGTTAACAATTTTGAGCGTTAAATAAATGTCAGCACATTTTTACTTTAATCTGTAGAAAACGGGGTGTTCAGGGAGACGAAGCCCCTTTTAGAAGAAAAATATTTTTTTTCCATTTAACTTCTTTTAGTTTTGAAAGCATTTTATTAAATGTCTTTTAGCCCGCATGTTTTTACCTTATTTTGGTTTCGCACGTGTTACTAATCGGTTATCTTTGACGCCATCTTGTTTTACTTCATATTTTTATGACAAGAGCATTGTTCGTAAGCAGTTTTAAATTATTTTAAAATACTGAGCATAATTTAATATTTACAAAAGGTAATTGATTACGAGAAAAAGAAAAAAGTATTCACTATTTAACAGAGAGACATTACATGGGATCAAAAATAAATACATAAACATTTCATATTTGAATACATCCATAAGATCAAAAATGGGTACATAACGGTTCATATTTGAACACATTCATGGAATAAAAAATGAGTACATAACGGTTCATATTTGATTCCATGGATGTGCCATGGAATCAAAAATGAGTACACGTGTTTCTCAATTTTGAGTACATTTGGATAGGAGCAATTTTGAGTATGTGACGTATTTAAAATTGAGTACTTTTTATTCAATTTTGAGAACACATTTTTTTAGTGAGTTGCTTTCGTTATACAACCCAATAATATTTTATAAAGTTTAGGGTGATTCAAAATGAATGGACAAAATACATCAGCAATCCCATTAATTTTGTCCTATTCATTTTGAATCACCATGTATTTTCATATTAGGCTAAATATATTCTGGTCGTTAAACCTGTTTTTTTGTTACATCGCAGCTCATTCTAAACGAGCTAGACTATATTAAGAAACTTTTTTCAAGCAATTTCGTAATAAAACAGTTCTTTTCCTCTCAAACTTCACCTGGAATATTTTCAAAACTAAACATCAATTGATTATGATAATAAAGAAAAATTTCTTTCATTTTTTGTTCACTGATGAAACGCTAATTTGTTCTCTCAATTAATGTGAAATGTTCTTAATGTATGATATAAAAATGAAAGAAAAAAAAAATGATGATCATGAGTGTAATTCCGTAGCAAATGCCTTTCTTTTTTTCCCCAGCCCTCTATTTATGAGATGTTATTTTATACATAAAAATGAAGCCATCATTAATCACCCTCCTTATATCCTCAACTTATTTATTCATTAAAAATTACATGAGAATTAGATCCTAAATCCGATGTGCTCTATCACATTTTTTTTTACGCTAAATGTATTTATATTCCATTGCAATATTCAAGAGTTAATAATAGCATATTTATTAGATTTATTTATTTTACTAACTTGGTTTGTGTTCATAGCTGTACTTATTATTGTCTCTCTGTGTGTTCTTGAAAATTTTTGCGTTCCTTTAAGGTCCACCATCCTGTCTATCTGTTAGAGTACTTGCTGCTAGTCGGCGGGTGCCGAATTTGAATCCTGGTTCGGGCTTAGATGTTGGTAAGGGCTCGGAATCCACTTTAACCATTTGCCTAAAATATTTTAAAAATTTTACTGCTTAGAAATTTTTCCTTTCTCAAGGTAAAAATAAGCCTACAAAAAACAAAAAACAATTGATAATATAAAATCACACTTCTATTTATATTTGCATTCTGTTTATTTATTTCTATCTTCCTAATGCTCGGGCAAATCAATATCGTTCAGAACAGTCTGCACGTATCTGACACGGGAATATGTTAATCTGGAGTTCTCATGATTTGTTTAGTTCTTCTGGGCAGATAATGACGGTTTCAAAACTAACCGCAAACTTTTCCGCAAGATGCTTCAAGCAACATTAATTTATTACGTGAAATTTCGTTTCTTACAAGGAAGTTCTCTATACGGGCATACTCCGAAAAATCTGAAGAAAAAATATAGAATGTTCTACTCATGAAGATATATTTATATATAAAAAAAAATTCTGCGGAAACTCGATAGAGCGTCCGTAAAAAAAAAAAAAAAAAATAGTGAAAATTTCGATATTTGGCGATTTATCACCGGCTGGTAAGGAATAAAATTTCAAAAAATACTTTATGTCAAATACTCTTTAACCCTTAACTGAAAACGTAAAAATCCCGTGCACAAACAAAACACTTAATAATTTACCAAATAGTGAACTTAAACATTTAATCTTTAACAGTAATGCATTAACAGGACCAATTTTTTAATATAACAGCATAAAAATAAGTTTGGAATGTCGGAGAGAAAAAATACACTGCTCAAAACAATTAAAGGATATTTGAAGTTTTATATAAAATAAAGATATAAACGAAATTTTTTTTGCCGAAAATAGAAGAAGAGAATCACAAATGCAAATTTTTCTGGTTTTCAAACTGTGGAGTATGAAAATTTTGAGTTCGACGTCAAAAACGTCGCTTCAGCGGCAGCGAATGAAATTTGACTTTCAACTGGATAAAAGAGAATGAAGACAAGGATGATCGGCATTCAGTGATTGCTTTGTTTCGATGAGTACGATGTCTCAGCGAAGTCATTTGACAGATTCAGAAGCTTTGAGAATTGTTGGTAGGTTAGAAGGGGGCCAAACTCAAGCCGAAGTAGCGCAAGCCATTGGAGTGTCACAAAGTGTCATTTCCAGGATCTGGAACCGTTTTTTGGAGAGTGGATGTGCAGGCCGAAGACCAGGGCAAGGTCGTAGACGGGCAACAAAGCCCAATGAAGATCGGTATTTAGCGTTAACAGCTCGGAGACACCGAACCATGAACGCTACTCTTCTCAAACAACACCTTCGCTCGGCTACAGGCACCACAATTTCAACTCAGACTGTCCGAAACCGGCTCCATGCTGTAGGTCTGTATGCTCGCCGACCGATGGTATGTGTTAGATTAACATCAAGGCATCGTCGCGACCGCAGGGAGTGGGCAACCGAGCATGTCAACTGGAGGAGAAATGAATGGAGAAATATTCTGTTTTCTGACGAGTCCCGTTTTTCTGTGCATCCGGATAATAGGCGTATTTTCATCTGGAGGGACCGTGGCAGTAGGTATAATCCTGCGTTCGTGCACGAAAGTGTCAGATTTGGCGGTGGAGGAGTGTTGGAGTATGGTGGCATCTCCCTTGACGGGCGCACTGACCTCTACATCATTCGAGATGGAGCTCTGACTAGTCGCCGATACAGGGATGAGATCCTCAGACCTATTGTAGTCCCTTACGCTGCAGCAATCGGAGATAACTTCATTTTAATGGACGATAACTGCAGGCCACATCGTGCAAACCTGGTGGAGGATTTCCTTTTCGAGGAAGGAATCGTTCGAATGGAATGGCCAGCGTGTTCTCCAGACATGAATCCAATCGAGCACGTTTGGGACGCTCTAGGAAGACGAGTTTCTGGCCGCCAACAACCCCCACAAACTCTCCAAGAACTGGAAAGAGCTCTTCTGGAAGAGTGGGGCAGAATACCTTAACTCGTCATTAATAGCCTTATTGAGTCCATGCCTCAAAGGTGTTCAACGTTGCTGGCCGCCCGTGGAAAACATACCCCCTACTGAAAATGATTTTCTTTGAAGAAAACACCTTTTCTTATTCTTTTTTTCTCATATGCACAAATTGTGTTTTTTTCCTTTAGTACACAAATGCGCAATAAAATGCATTTTTTTCTGCCAAACATGTGTAATTTATTCTCATATAACCTACTATATCTGTCGACCATGTATCAATCAGCTAAACAGTTTACCAGATACAAAATCCACCTAAAACTGCAATATCCTTTAATTGTTTTGAGCAGTGTATTAAGGGCAGATATGTAGATGCAAACATCTCACAGACGTACGTTTCCGGTTAAGGGTTAAGATACAAATGTTTCGTATTGAACTTGTTTAAATAAATTTAATGTAAATAACTTTAGTTTTGTCAGTTTAGTTTCATTTAACTATAGTTTTGTCATATATATATATATTTATAATGAAAGTTAACCGCCAAATTTTATGAATTAAAACAAAATTTAAATTAATTAAAATTGTTTCAATCTCAAAATTAAATCCAATTGAACACTGTCGATTTAATTTTGTTGCTATGGAAACAACGACTTCTTTGATATTGAAATGAATAACTGCAGCATTCTTTATCTTGCCTTTATTTTGGAATACGCTTAAATATACGAAAATATTTTTTATATATAAAAGTGTTTTTAAAGTAATAAAATTAAATAACAAGCAACATATATATGTAATACAAAAAATGTATTTCTTAAATTCTCTCATTTTATATGTCATTGTATATATTTAAATTCATTAAATGCTATTTACACGCATTTTAAAAATCAATTAATCGTTTGCTTTTGGCGAGGAAAAGTACTGCTCGCCAAATCGCGTGACGCTTTCATCTTTTCGCACCAAATACTCGATATTATTTTATTTTTTTACAGACTTGCTATTGCAATTCCGCCGCTAAATTTGACTGATCCTTTATTATATACCTAAGTAGTTTAATTAGTATTTTTTTCAAACTATTCTCAGTATGCCCGGTAAGAAGACCTTCCTTATTTATTTGTTTCTAAATATTTGTGCAGTGACATCTAATTTTTACCGTGACTCAACACAACACATGAACATAGGTGACAACTTTTTTGCAACGTGCGTAATTCATTAAATGTTTTAACACTGATGATAATACCAATTGAATATTTCAGTTCTGTTTTGTCAAAGAGGTGTAATTACTAAAAGTTTACGCCGTTGGATGTTATCGTAATGCATTTTAGTGAAGCTTGGTCCTAAAATGCAATTTGCATAGTTTCTAACCTTCCCAACCTCAAAGTCCAATAAATCTATTTTTAACCAACATTTTTTGCATAAATGACGTCAAATAAGTACCACGTAGAAATGAAACACATTCTGTAAAGTAAATTTCCTGTTTCAAGATACGTTTATTTGACTTAAAAAAAAAAAAAAAAAAAAAAAAAAAATACCCGCATGGTTGACAGCTATTTATTTAAGGTACAGTCGTGGAAAAAAAAAAGTAAACACCCCTTACTAACTCCTCAACAAATTATCGTAGAAGAAAGTTACTGGTACCAAACGATTGGAAATAAAGTCTACTTTTAAATGATATAGATAAAATTTGCTTAGGGGCCATCAACATATTAAAACGAACCACAACTTTGTTTTTTTCAATAGCAGTACACAATTCTGACAGCATAAATGAACTAACTCTACACCCTTCAATTAGCCTAAAACAAATTTTTATGCAATTCGTATCATAAGTTTCTGAGATATTAATTATTTTAAAACGAGCGTATTTTAAGGGCTGTATCCAAACTGAAGTTCGGAACTCGATTGTTAACCGAGAGAGCCCCCATCTTCATCAAGGCACCTTAAGAAGTCAATGAAGCCTGCTAGATTACAGGACAGCAGAAGAAATTTCAAAATATATAGTCACTTCTATTATAGACGTCATAAACCACCATTTTGCCGTTTTTTCAGCATAATTTGAAAACTACTTGGAAGAAAAATGTGAACTTTTGGATTTCCATAAAGCAAGACTTAATAAATCTAAATCCATCAAAAAAATTGTAGCTTGCAATTCATAATTTTTTTCGAGTATTAATTTCATAATTCATAATTCATATCATAAAATTATAAAAATTGCAAATTCAGCGTATTTATGTTTGGGTATATTAGTATTATTGCTACACAAAAAATTAGCACATTAGGAGCATAATTTCTGGAGATATAAATAAAAATATGAAAATGTAATTTACCATTAGAAGCACTAAATTTTGAATATTTATAATTCAAAATCTTATCATTCAATGACTTGAAATTCGGTGTCTAGGCATAGTTTGAACCACAGATTTGAAATATCTCGTTAAAATTTTGTATTGTCATTGAAAAAAATGAAGTTTTTATTCGTTTTAATGTGTAGATGGCCCCTAAGCAAATTTTATATACATCATTTAAAAGTAGACTTTATTTCCAATCGTTCGGTACCAGTAACTTTCTTCTACGATAATTTGTTGAGGAGTTAGTAGGGGGTGTTTACTTTTTTTCCCACGACTGTACATTAGTACATAACGATTTCTCGTTGAACATATATTTCCTTTTTTTAGATACATAATTTAATTTCTGTTAACTTTAAATAAAAATTAACTTTCAAAAATCTTATTTTTATTTTAACCTTGGAGGACTCGCGCCGGGTCTGATAGATCCAGAGTGCGTATGGTTTTTACAATTGTCCCCACAGTTTTTTAAAAAGTAATCTTCAACTTATTTTATCGCAGAATTTGTAACAATTGTCTGCGACTAAATAAGGTGATTATTATTTGAATGTATTGGTGACAAAGTAAAACCCATTCATACCCTGGGTATGCGCGCGTTCTCCCGGGTTAAGTACCTGTGTATAGTAAATCCTCTAATAAAAATAAGTGGAAATACGGGAAGAGTTTCAGACTCCTCCCCCTATTTCAGAAAACATACATTAAGTTTTTATTTTAAATATTTAATGTCATATACATTTTGAAAGATTACAACAGACCATTATCACTCATTTTACTGCTAAAAGTATGTTTAATTCAAGCAATATGTAAGAAGTTTTGAGCGTAATAAATAATAAATAAATAATAAGAACGGCCTTTTAAGAAAATAGCTGTTTGCCACAATGCTATTTTAAATACTTTTTAAATACTATTTTAAGTAAATGATATTTCAATTATCAACATTATTTATTTCAATCTTTATGCATTGAGGGAGATAATGTTAAGATATTTGAAAATTGCTAGCTTATGGCCGGGGCTTAATCAAGCCAAAGAGGCCCAGGAAATGGTATTCATCCCCCCCCCCCACACACACACACGCGCGCGCACACTTTCTTAGACTGTCACAAAAAATAACCTTTTTCTATTCCTTAAAATACAGATATGATTATATACATAATTATCAAGATAAATATTTTTTGTTTTAATCATATGCTGCTCTAAAAGTACAAAATTTTGATTGTAATCAGTACAAAGTCAAAATAGTTTTAAAGTAACAACTTTACAAAAATTGCATACAAATTTGGGGCCCCTCAAAACCAGGGTTCAGAATGCCAAGACCCAGCTTACCATGCTTTAATCAAGCCCTGGGTATGGCACTTTTCTTCTCTTTGTTTTTCAGTCTTTAAAGTACTGATGAAACATGTAATCGGTGATGTGAAAAAAATGTCTTTCGTATAAAGTCTACAAATCAGAAATTCCGTCATAAAATTTCTTTGATTTTCCTTCACAAATAACTTCTGTTATATTAATTTAAATTTCCCATTATCAACATTTTAGATTTTAAAAATTAAAATTGAATTGCTTTGTGCGTTATTTAATTGTAATCAGGTATAATTTCAAAGAACAAGGGCAATAAAATGTAGAATTTTTGTGTTGTTTAATTTTTTTTTTTTTTTTTTTTTACACATAATCCAAAATGCATTCTCTTTAATTATAGTAGAGAGGAAAAAATCTTAAAAGATTTTTTTTTTCACATTCAATTGTATATATATATATATAATAACGATTTGGAAATGAGCCAAACGATTTGGAAATAGACCAATGAAAATATACGTAGATACCGTCTGATTGGTCAGAGGTTTCGGACTTTTCTTAGTGGGAATTGTGCTTGGCGAAAACCATGAAAGTAGAGAATTTAGATAGGATGGGCGGAGAAAGGGAAAATCTTCTGGATTTCGATAACTTTTTTTTTTTTTTTTGGGGGGGGGGGGGGGTTCAGAGGTCGATGGCAAATGTGATTTCTACAAAAAGAAGATAATTTCCATTAACTAATGAGAAGAGGGGGGGAGGGGGGTCATATGCGTTTTGATAGCCTCCTGCTATTTTTTATGAGGGAGTGTGTGGGGGGTTATTTTATTATATAAGATTATTTACTGTAACTACAAATTAGCGACTTCATTACAGAGATAAGGAAAAAAAAATCCAAATAATTTTAATAAATTTGTTACTTTTTAAATGTCATATATTTTTTAAATTTACAATATTTTAAATTTTAAATTTTCTATTAATTTATAATTTTATTTAATTATAAATTTATTTAATTCGTAATTATTCAAATAAATTATAAATTTTACATTTTTAGCTCACAGGCTATCAAAGCCTGAGAACTAATGTGCCCGCAGGTTCTGCATGTACGTATGTACGTAACGCGATAACTCTTGATAGAAATATCCGATTTGCTTCAATTTTTTTTCTCGGTTCATTCTGATAAGGCGCTCCTCTGATTAGTTTTGGGGGTTCATTGTTTAAGTATAAAGTGAGGGTACGGGGTGTTAATTCCCCCCTTAACTTAGATAAAAGGGTTTTTCATGTAGAATTTTCAAATTTGCTTAAAATTTGGTATATCGGTTAATTTTGATAAGGCGCTTCTCTGATTAGATTTGGAGGTTCATTGCTTAAGTATAAAGGGGTGAATGGGGGGGGGGGCTAATACCACCCCCTTAATTTAGATAAATGCACTGTAAAAAAAAAGACTGAAAAAACGGAGTTTCTACTGGCAATCGAGACGCCAGTACTATTCCCGTATTTTAGCGGAAATCCCCCCCCCCCCATAAATTCCCGAAATCCGTATTTTTACGGAAATTTTTCCCCATAAATTACAGAAAATTTTCCGTTTTTCTGGAATTTATGGGGGAAATTTTCCGTTAAAATACGGAAATAGTACTGGCGTCTCGATTGCCAGTAGAAGCTCCGTTTTTTAGACCTTTTTTTTATAGTGTGGGTTTTCTATCCGATTTGCTTCAAATTTGGTATACCGGTTTATTCTGATAAGGCGCTTCCCTGATTAGATTTTGAGGTTCATTGGTTAAGTTTAAAGGGAATGGGGGGGGGCTAATAACCCTTAATTTAGATAAATGGGTTTTTCTATTCGATTTGCTTCAAATTTGGTATACCGGTTTATTCTTATAAGGCGCTTTCCTGGTGAGATTTGGAGGCTCATTGGTTAAGTATAAAGATGTGAAACAGGGGGGGGGGGGTTAATCCCTCGCGTTAATTTATTTTTCGAGGGGCATTATTCTTTGAAATAAGAGTATAATATACAATTAGTGTGGATAACCTGTGAGCTCAATGCCATCAGTTTAACTGGGCACTTTTCTTTTTATTTTAATGATTTTATATTTAATAATTCGTATAATTATGAAACTCTGTAAGCTCTAATGTTTATGTGCTTGGAGATAAAATTGTCAGGAGTTGGGGAGGAGCGCGTTTTTACCAAGTGGAATCTAAAAATTGAATATAGAAAATAAGAGATCAAGATTGGAAACGCAAAACAATTGCGTCTGGGGTTGGCTTAGAAAATGAGGATTGCTTCGCGATAGCGAACGGAATCGGGAAGCGATTACGTGGGGGTTGGTGAGCGTAGCGAGCAGGGGGTAAAGCCCCCTAGTTTAAAACAAAAAAAATCATCATAATGTAGAAAGGAAAATTAATTTTAAAACAATTCTTATAATTAATTTTCATCTATAACACAGATTAGAATATTACATTTGAGTTCTATTCAAATATAACTAAACGAAATTTTTATATAATTCAAAATATATTTATCTTGAATATAATAGCCTAAAACAACCTAAAATGGAATTATATTTTGCACATTTAATTCCTTTTACATGCTTTTCAAATAAAATACAAAATTGTAGTCCACCATATGGGAGAAGGAAAATTAATTTTAAAACAATTTTCAAATAATTAATATTTTTTTTAAATTAAGTGTTATTATTTAAGTGTTATTTTCAAACATATATTGAAACGAAATTTTCATATAATTCAAAATACATTCGCTTTAGTTGTGATAGCTAAAAAAAAAATATCGTAAACGATTTTTTTTTTTTTTTTTACATTTAATTCCATTTGCATGCTTTGAAATAAAATATAAAATTGTTAATATTTACTAAACAATCCGTGAGAATTCAAGATAATTTAAATTGGTTTAAAAGGGAAAACAAAATTCATCATACGGGAGTAAGAAAAGTTTATTTTAAAGTAATTTTCTAATTAATAACTAATATGTTGTCAAGGTTATGTCAAGTATAACCTATAAAGTAGTGTATTTGAGTTCTATTTTCAAACACAAATATACATGAAATGTTCATATAATTCAAAATATGTTCACTTTAATTTTAATAGCTGTAAAAAAAAAAAAAAAAAAAAAAAAAAAAAAAAAACACAAAAAAAAAAAAAAAAAAAACACAAAAAGAGGTCTTTTGCGCATTTGATTCTTTGATTAAAAAAATTTTTAATGCTTGTTAAATAATACAAAATTCACAATACGCTCTTAATAAATATCCATTAAAAATCCGTTAAAAATCCATGAAATGATATGTACTTTTTCTTTGATTCTATTCCATTAATTTACAAAATTACCCGCTTTGATATGCCCATTTCCCCTCAAAACACGTAAATCTCACCAGTCTAAGGTAAAAATTGCCTGAAATCCTCTAGCCCCTGTGTTTCCGTCAAATTACAGGGTTGGACAACCTAGCTGTAAACGCTTTTTCATTTTAAAAACGTAACTTTTACGTTATGTATCCCCCCCCCCCCCCCCCCAAATCACAGAATCTTCGAGAGCGCTTCTTAAGTGGCCGCTGCACTGAAACTCCCAGAACTCGAAATTCCATGTTTACCCATGGGAAAACTTTCAAGCGCAATGACACATTACCTAATATAATTATTAAAATACTGTTCACACCATCAGAAAGTAGACGTCAGATGCCGATGATGTGCGTTTTTAAAAATTGTCTACATAAAATTTAAGCATTTTTAAGAAGATTATAAAGTTTAATCAAATGGAAATTTCATAGTTTATAGGGATTTTTTATGTACTTAAAATTTACGGAAATAATTTTTAAAAACGCACATTATCGGCATCTGACGTCTACTTTCTGATGGTGAAAATGGTATTTTAATAATTATCTTAGGCAATGAGTCATCGCGCCTGAAAGTTTTCCCATAGGCTAACATGGGATTTCGCGATCGGCGAGTTTCAGTGCAGCGGAGCCTTAAGGCTGTTCTCAAATCCAAAGGGGCTACTTTCTGACACATTTTTAAATTTATTTTTGTTCGCAAACGCATGAAATTGGTGGGTGCTTTTATACAGAAACCACGTCATCGAAAGACGTTATCCAGTTTTTAGTAAACACAAAAGATCTTCCAGAAAATACTGTGAAAGTGGGTGTTTTGAACCGAATTTCCGTACATGACGCCGTGAAACAGCATAAAAACCGCTTATCACGTGACCAGAATCGCTTATAACTTGATAAATAATTTATTTATCAAAAAATGGCAAATTCATTTCGATTCCAAATCACTTCAATAGTAAGGCCTACCAATTTTATGCCTTTACGTTTAAAAATGAGCCAGGAAATGTGCCAGAAAGTTTTGCACTTTTGAGCAGGGGATTCACTCAAAAATTCCCGAAATTTTTCATTCAAAAGACGGAAACTTCTACAAAAGACAGACTATTTGCAACTTGTTCCCAGTACTTTTTTCGTTTTAAGACGATTTTTTTTGGAGTGTAGCTCTTAAACGCGAATAATTTAAATTCGTTTAAATGATGAAAAAAAAAAAATGCATCATGTAAAAGTAAGAAAAATTATTTTTTAAACAATTTTCTGATAATTCATATGTTTACAGGCGTAAAGCAAAAAAAATGTCATAAAAGTGTAAAACATATTTATCTAGGCCAGAATAAAAAGTAAATGTATAAATATATAAACTAAAAATCTACTCCAAAATTTAAAGTATCCAGAGTTCATCAAATTTTGTTTAATGAAATGAACAAAATTCCGCCCTCTAAATTTAAACAATAACAGAAACTTATTTAAAAGCATTACCTATGTATAATCGAAATCATACACATAATTTTCTCCTTCTAAATCATTATATTTTATTGTAAACGGACAACTTATTTTTGTAGTGTTTTATTTGACTGTTGCCAAGTTTTACGCTTTTATTTACCACTGTTTTTTAAAAGAAAAATTTGTCTTATTTAATCGCGAAAATTTAGGATTAAATAGGCTAAAATATTCTAATCAAATAAGTGGTAGGAAAAAAGCGCAAAAGATGGCAGACATGCAAACATGTTTCTTATTAATTCAGTCAATTAATTGGACAAAACGAAAATTTAAATAAATTATATAAGAGCATATGTAAAATTTATGTTAAATGTCGGTTTGCAGCTAATGTGTAAAGTAAGTTATTTGTTCTTATATGAATCCGTAAATTAAAAATACGTCTGCAATAAAAAAAAACTTGTAAAAAAACTACTGACGCATAAATATGAATTAAATACTCACAAAAGTTTTTACATTTTTGTAAAAGCTATTTTTAACCTATTAATAAATTTCGTTCTACCTTCTTAAATTAGGACTTTAATTTCATCTTCTTGAAATAAAATGTTTACATTTAAATTTTTGTGCAAAATAAATAAATAAATAAATAAATAAAATATAAAAGGCTGAAAAAGAAAATAACTCGAATGTGGATTATAATTTTAATTATAGTTCATTGAAGAAAAAAGAGAAGAAAATATTTTTATTTGTAAAATGTTCTTGTATATGGTTCACTTCATCATAAGACCACTACATGTTAAAATGGAAACAAACATTTAAAATTTTAATTGCAACACTATAATTTTATTACATATTTGAATGAATTCTGCATTTAACAAAACAAGGAACTACAAATTTTTATCAATTTTGATTCAGTCGTTAGTAAAATATAAATTATTGAGCATTTAAACAATTAATGTTAAAAAGAAAAGTCTGTTCTTTAGGCAAAAATGCTAGAATAATGCAGGTGTTTAATTACTTTTTGTTTTATACGATTACTTGTAAAAGTTCAAATGTCTTAACCCCTTCGGGACGGGAGCCTTTTACAAAATTTTTAATCTTTTGTCACCGTTTTTAAAAAACAGAAATTTGTGTCTTCTTGAATCGAGAAAATGCTCTGATTAAATAAGGCAAATTTTACAATAAAATTTTACTGGTGAGGAAAAACAAGGATTCTGAGCGCTTCATGCGGCCCGTATACGTGTCACTCTTCCCCAAGGGGTTAAGCAGAAGTTTGTTTACTCATATTCAGGCAAAAGGCCGTTTTTGCCCTTTGACAGTGTTTAGACAGTGACAGAAAGAGTTATCTGGGATATGTTGCACTTCTGGATTCATCTCTGTCCGGCGTTGAATCATATTTTCACTATGTTAAATTTAGCTAATTCTTAAACGGTGTTTTTCATGGTTATATATTTAAAAAAAAGAAGAAAAAAGAGTCCATGTAATAATACTTAATTGTATTTCCTAAATACATCACCCCCCAACTTCGTTATACTTATGGCCAAGTTGTAAAGTTTTAAATACAGGTTATACCAATTGTATCATGGCTTTAACTGCGAAAGCAGTAACCTTTCTGATTTTTTTTTAAATAAAAAATAATTATACAAGTTTAACTACTAATAATTCGTTAATAAATTACAGTTATAAGTCATCACCTTTTAATAATGGTTGTTATAATTAATTCTACCAGTTAAACTATCTGGAAATAATTTTTAATTTACTTTAAAAACATTCTAAATTTAGCAAATCCGTTTCTCCAAAGAGGGAATGCATTGTTGCTAAAAATAAGTTTCTTTCGCAGTCTTCATTCAAAATTTTACACTCGCTAGCTCCCCCCCCCCCCCCTCTCTCTTTTTCCCGTTTGCTTTTCTCATTCATCACAAACCCACAGAGTATGAAAACACTGTTTTTACACATAGCCGACTACAACAACGTGAATGACAGTTTCATATCTTGTGTTGTTATTTTACTCCATGATGCATAGACCGCTTAAAACAAGCAGGAAATACTAAAGAAGTAATTTGAAGGTGGGGAATGGTGTATAGCATATTATCACATGTATTACAATCCATCAAAAAAGACAAAGTTTTTTTTTAACTTTTTAAAACTTTTTTTATATAAAAACATGATACGTGCAGTGTTTTAAAACTACGATGAGTATGCTTTATTTCTTAACAGAACAGATAAAGAACGGCGCATTTCTGTGAATTTCTTAAAAAATCGTTTTTCGGTAAAATGTGTTTACTAAAAAAGATCCAGTAAATAATATTTCTACTAAAAAATGACACTGTGGCCAGTTTACCCAGTTCAAGCTTCTAAAGAATAAAAAGAATGAAGGCTTGCATAATGCCTGTTGAAAATAAACTTACTATACAGGGCGATTCAAAATGGAGGTATCTTCCATCCCTTAAACCGGTGATGATAGAAGCATATTTCCAATTATAAAAAATATAGAAATCAAGTATTGTAAATCGTAAATTGGGGTTACTAAGACCCCTCCCTCCAAAATAAAAGACGTTTTAAATTAGTTCTGGGTTTACTGTGTTGAGAGCAGTGCTTAAGTTGCACCGGAGCACAACGGAGCGTATACATACATGCGCACCAGAGCCTACCAGAACATCGTTGTATATTGTACGAAAAAAAAATCCTTGGACAGCACGATTTTCTTTTCCTTGGTTTTACTATTTGTTTATTTTGTTATATACATTATAAATATGTATAGCTGCCAATTACTACTTTTTTGTGTTGCCATTATTTCCGAATAGTAATCTTGGCTTCATTTAATCGCAGAATTTTGCGATTAAATAACGTCAATATTAGGTAAAGATTTCTATTCCGAAGTAATTTTAGCAAAAAAATAGAATAGATGACAGCTACGTATATTTATATACAGCATACATTTAAGGGGGTCCGGGACATATTTTCAAATAATTTTTATTTATTGAGTTAAAATTTCGAATTTTTTTGTGACAGTTAACCATATCATTTGTAAATAAAATCACATGATAAAACTTCTCATAATTAAAAAAAAATTAATTTTAAATTTTATTAAAAAAGTGGGGTAGTTAATTGTTATAACTCGAAAGATTATTTGTAGAATTTCCATTTTTTTGCATTTAAATAAACACAGAAATATATAAGTTTTAATTTAGATTCAGCATTTTAAAAAATATTAATTAAAATAAAAATTTAAAATATTTAAAGTAAAAAAAAAACGTATAAAAATAACAATATATAAACGTTTAAAAAAGAAAAATCATATTTTCAAAAGTCAATATTTTTTCAAATTTGCTGAATCAAAATTAAAGTAAAACAATTGAAAAAGACGTGTTCCAAATTTGAACCATTTATCTTTAACGGTTCTTGACTTATAACAATTTAAATACGGGAAAGGGTGAAAAAACCCATCGTGAAGAAAAACTCATTTTCGCAAAAAGTCGTTTTCATGACAACCATTGCTTGAAAACTATATTTTGAAAACAATCTAAAACTTAAAAATGAATATTTTCTGTTCCAATTAAGATAGAAACATGATTTAAGTTCATTTTAAGCAGAAAAAACAGAAAAATTTTTAATGTAATAAAAAACTGTAAGAAAATTTGAACATTTTTGCGTCTCAGACCCCTTTAGAATGTCAAAAATTTTGTGTTGCTTAAGAAAAAAAAAAAAAAAAAAAAAGCTTTAAATTTTGCTAAATAATGCATGAAATACAAATATACGGATGAAGAGGACGAGAGATACGTTACGGTTGTTTAGTACTGCAGAATAATAAGGTTCCGGTACTGTTTCTGTTATAAATTAATTTCTGTTTGAGAATAATTCATAGGATTCACCAAGTGTTTTGTCAATACTCTCAACTCAGTAGAACCAGAACCAGAACAGATTTAAAGATTTTTTGTTTCACGTCAAGTAGTCACACCAGTATTAATAACTCCAGTTTATGATAGATATTTTAGATATAGTATTTACTTTACAAGGGACTGTATACATATTAAAATGCGAAATTTAATATTTTATACTGATCCCGGGGTTAAATAAGTTTTATTTAGAAAAAAGATCCTGCGTCTAAGAAGGATATTAAAAATACCCCATTCTTTTACAACTAAAGGATATAAAGTTATGAAATTTTGAATTTTATGAAATTTCGGTGTTTTCTGTTTTCGCGTCTTGCCAATTCGAAACTTTTTTGTAATGGAAAGAATGTTTTTATCATCAGCTTCAGCTGGTTAAAAGATAATCGAGGTATAGTAGATAATCGTAGATAGCTATACTTTGAATCACTCGGTATAGTAAGTCTTGTTATAGTTCATTAAGAAAAATTTATTACACTAGATTAATTTTCACACAATTATACTAATTGCTGTAATCTTCAAGGTTAGCTGGGTGAAAAAGTTCGACCAGAATCGTCCGGGATAGCTCAGATGGCAGAGCACTGGCAGCTTCAGCCAGGAGGTCCCGGGTTCGAATCCTGGTCCGGACATTTTTCGCCCAGTTGGAAATTTACATCTATAAAAATTTATTAATCCGGCACTTTTGATATGTAGAAACATAATAATAAAACAAGTTGGAAATTGCTCGTCAAACGTGGCAAATGAGGTGCATTCGTAATATAACTAGTTTTATAAATATTTTTTGCACCACATATTGTACTGAATGTGTATTTTAGTGCACTTCATAAGTGCATATCAATTTCATTCTGTTCGAAAGGCTGTAACATCATTAAAATGCACTTGAAATATTTTTTCCCATTGGCCGTAATGTAACGGAAAAATTTGACTGTCCCTGTAATTAAATAATACATCCGATTTTCATAAAATTTGAAATGACTCTACAAAATTTTGCAACAGTTATATATTTAAAATTTCAGACCATTCGGTTGGGTTAGTTTTTGCTCTGTTATATGCGGACAGACGGACTGAACGACGGCTATAGGTGCTTACGTATTTATATAATTACAAACGCACCTAAAAAGCCTAGAATTATAAAACTTTTATTTTCCCAAATCTGTAGTTTTAACTATATACATATGTATGTATCCATGAGCTATAAATAACTTATCTTTAAGGCTGTTCTTAAATCCAAAAAGGCAACTTTATGACATAAGTTTTAATTTATTTTTGTTCGAAAATGCATGAAACTAGCAGGTGTTGTTGTTCAGAAACTATGTAAGCGAATAATCACTTAAGGAAGTGTGAAAAGTCTTTGTGACCTGTTCAAAATCACTTATAACACAATAGGTAATTTATTTATCAAAAAATGGAAAGCACAGTTCGATTCCAAATCGCTTCCATAGTCAAGCCTTTCAGTTTTAGATCTTTTCGTTAACAAATGAATTTGTAAATGTGTCAAAACGTTTTGTGCTTGTTGAGCAGAGCACTTGAGTAAAAAATAAGCAAATATTAAAAAATAAAATAGCCTTAAAATATAAGCAAATATTAAAAGCTATTCTTTCTAGTATATTTATGAACCCTGAGGCGAATTAGATTAACCCCTTAACTGCCGACGAAATCTTGCGCGATCTCTAGTGCCTTACTTAAATCGCATATTTCTGAAATTATAGAAAGTGTATATTAATTTTCTAAAACAACAGTAAGCAAATGCACATATACTGTTACATATAATGGCTCAGGTGGTAAAAATTACCTCACTATAGTTGGAATTCGCCATCCATTTAATAGATGCATGCATTTTCTAAAGACGCACATATACGTCCGGGGCAGTTAAGGGGTTAATATACTTTATGGACGTTTGTTTTATTCGCACTCGTAAACCTAAGATGAATTAGTTTATTATATATTCAAGTGCATAACGCACACCTACGGGTTTGAGACAGTATTTTTCTATTTTTAGGTATATCCGCCATTATTATGTGCGCCAAACCCTCCCTTTTTCTTTTCTTTTTTTCTTTTTATGAAAAGAAACCTTCACCAGATATGTAGCATGAAAATATAATAAAGAGTTTTAAAAAGTTTTTTTAAATAGCACAAACATGAGAAAATAAGCAAATGCAAAGTGATGACATACGCTCAACCATGCGCTTCTTTGCTTGAATCCCCACAAATGTTTGAAATAGTATACTCATTTATTCAAATAATCACGTCTTCTTCTCTTATTTATTGATATAGAAATCTCAATTCTTATGCTTATTTTTAAAGCTTTCATTTTTATACCGCGTATAACGCGTACCTGTAAATTTCGTTAATTTTCTTGTTTCAAAAGTGCTCGTTATACGCCAGAGTATATACTGTATATAAAAGCATATAAATATTATTATTACTTAGGATTAAATGAATAATTTCTTTATTTGCATTAACCTGTAAACGTATAAGCATTAATAGCGGCTTTTTGAGAATCTTTCTTCAGTATGGCAAATGGATTCGCAATTAAATAAACGTGGAAGAGCTCTCTGAAACCAAAAAGGAAAGAAATAATAATAAGCTGCACTTGGAAATGTTCGATATCTCTTTGAATTTTCACCTTTTTTATTTTTAAATTTGCTAATTTTTATTCGAGTTCTTGCCACAATCTTCAGATAGGCAATTAGAACATTGCGAAGTTTTCAGTAAAGGAAATTGATTTTTGAAAAGTTTAAATTTCAAGGCAATTTTAAATGCAGCATGTCAAAAGAAACTGGAGATTTGTGAATGAAAAAAACATTCATTCTTGATTAGAAAAAAAGATATATTTAGGTCCCAGGAATGATTACAAAAAACGTAATATAAATGAGTCTTTAATCAGACATTTTTTAAGCAAAATTTAAATTTTCCAGGATTAAGACTGGAAGTATGACGAAGAATGGCCCCGTTGCATGTCTAAACAAGAAGAAGATCGCCTTATAACGAAGTTTTCTTTAAGAAATCGCTTTGGTATAAGTTTCGTCATAAAATAGACTTCGAAAAATCTTTAGACATCGTAATTTCTGCAAGAACAGTGCAACTACAGTAAATTGAAACTGGATTAAGACCTGTAAAACAAGTGGGTAAGTGTAATCGCTGATCGCACAGAGGGTTTCGTTTAATATGTCTTTTAAAATGCTGAAATAATTCAGAAAAAGTCCATATTAATTCTTTCACTTTTCAAAAACTCACTAGATGGCGCCAAAAAGAGTGTTAAGATATATTAAAATTTAAAATATAAAAGAAAAAATACCTTTTAATTCCCCAATAATACTCATAGATACTTTGAAAAAATTATCCATAAGAAGCCTATTATTTCAAAAAAATGTTTGTAGATGGCAGCAGCAAACAAAAAATATTCCAGAGGAATCCAATATTTATTCCTCTGTGTGGAATTAGTTATTAAAAATGAGGAATTTTTTATATTAAATATGAATTTGATTATTATCATCTGACATGTTAAACAATAATTGTTATTAAATGTGCATTTATAAAAAAATATAACTGAATGATTCTCCGAATTTTTTTTTAATTGAAATTTCAGATTTTCACTGTCTAAAAAAAAAAAAAAAAAAAAAAAAAAAAAAAAGAAGAAAAGAAAAGAGATTTTAAAAATTACCGCTGCGAAAAATAAATAAAATAAGGCTTTAAATTTGCCAAAAAAAAAGAGAATTTTCTTTTAATTAAATCCATCTGAAAATGAAGTGTAATGAAAAAATCAAAATTTTAAAGTGTCGAATGACAGATTCGAATCCACAATCTACTGGGTGGGAGACGAACCCTTTACCGCGGCGATATCGGTCCTCTGCGATATTTGCTGAATTTAACGTTATGTTTTGAAATCGAAAAAAAGAGCGAATTAATTTAATTAAAATAATAAAAGACTTTTTCAAAATTTTATGATTTTGGGAATGACAAGGAGTGTTCAGCTCTATGTAAAATAAATAAATAAATAAATGAATAAATAAATAAAAATAAAAAATAAAAAATCAAGTCTGTAATTTAAATAGTTTCCAAATACGAGCCTGTTACGAACAAACAGAGAAGCGAGACTATAAGGGTTTCGTGAGATGAACGAAACCCTAAAAAACACACTACAGAGACATAAAATGAATATAACAAAAATGGAACTGGCAATAAATTTTAATAATTGCAGTATTAACTATTGCAAAGCTTGCACGTGTCCGTTTTTCGAATACCAGTATTTGTGATAAAAATTTTCGTGCTTAGGTTTTTACAATATTTGAAACGAAAATTACGCTCCGTGTAAATATTTACAAAATTTTTAAGAAAAAACTAGAAAGAAAAGTTTTTTTTTAAGAAAAAGGCGGTATTCAAAAAGCGGACAGAGATGGAGGCCTGTGATTGGTCTATATTGCGATTGGTAAATATATTTAAATGAATCTTTTATTTTACCCAAGTGTAAATCCATACGCAAGACAAAGAAAGAGTGAAAGATATAATGAAAATTGCACTCGTAATACAGACATGCATTCTCCTTGTTCTGTGGTATGTTGTTTCAGAATTTATCATGGAGATCATCAAAATACTTACTCTGTGAGGTTCATTACACACTCAAATAAATTTAAACATTACAAAAGAGCATGCATCCCACCAAATTTGAAGTTTCTCACATAAAGTCAAAGACGATCAAGTTTTTTGCTTTTGATGCGTCTGTGGTAAATAACTTCCACATTTTAGTGCGAAATCAAGCGTCTAATGTGAGCACAATGAATAAAAAATATGATTATAACAGATTATAAGATGAACATAAATATTCACGTTATTTAGTTTAAAAAAAAAATTCATTAAATAAAGCGAAGATTACAATTAAAAATTTGTGGTATCCAAAACCTCTGAGTAGCGAAGCAAGTAGTTTCGTAGCAGTTTAAGAAAACTGATTAATACATTATAAAAACTACTCGGAAACGTTTTCGAAAATCAGTGGCAGCAAAAGAAACTTTGTTTGTGTAACCCCCTTCTTTAAAACTCGAAAATGCATTGGTTTCTGAGCTTTTCAAAGATAATGAACGATTTTCATATCGTGAGTAACTCAGAAGACGTTATTGTATATTTTCGTGCACGGTTATGTTATATTTTCGTAGATTAATAAACATTTGTTTTTTTTTTTCACAGTGCAGACTTGCGGAAAGATTTATTAATAAAAAAAGTTTCACGTAATGATTCTTACATTCAAATAACTTGAATATGAATATATCATCAGTTGCATTAAAAGTAATTAGATTTCGTCATAACTCATAGTAATAAGACATTTTTCAAGAAAAAATCCTCGCAGTAGATCCAGACTTGCCGAATGATTTTTGTTTGTGGAATCTGAAGTAGAGTCCTAAAGAGTCGAAAAATTAACTATTATAAAAAACATATTCCTGAGAAGCTTAATCCAGGAAATAAAATTTTAAAGAGTATTTTTGCGTTCTTTCTGAAAACAATTACTTTAGTGAAAGTGCATTTTGAATCTTTTAGCAACTTTTAAAATTTAAAATTTTTATACTATATAAAAGACTCTGAGCAAGGAAGGCGCAAAGAAATCGCTTAAATAATACTAAACGACCCAAGAGAATAAATATATTGAAGCAAAAAAGGAAATTGAATTAAAATTCTTGTTCAAACAAATTTGTCGTCTATATTAGGAGGGGGGGGGAGGGGGGCGTCCTAAAGGTGGATTAATAAAGACAACCTGAGAGAGTTTTTTCTAAATAGCCTAATTGCACTAACGATTGTTTTTTAGTTGATCTTTTATATTTTGATAAATATTTTGAAAATAAAACTAATAAATTACTTTTTTATTTTATATTCAGCATGAGCAATAGAATTTTAATGATTTTTCTATCATTTAATTAAAAATGGTATTATTCATATAAGAGACATAGACGGGGAGAATTTCTTGAGAAATTCGCAAAAATGGAAATCGCATAATCATTTACCAGGGTTCGTACGGGTACCATTATTTTCAAGACCAAATATCAGTATTTTTTTACAGTAAAATAAATCTAGTTTAAACACGTGAAATTTTGCTTTATTTAAGAAGAGATTTTCTTTAATAAAATACTGGTACCGAAGAATTTCTTAGTTTAAAAATTCAAGGACCCGTACGAACCCTGTTTACGCATAAATTAAATGTTTCTACGGGGCTTTTTATTAAAGTAATTATTATTTTTGTCAAGTGCAACTATATTTGAACATTTTTCATTATGTAGTATAAGAATATTCAATATATCTCGTACGTAATTGATCGAACTGAACATTTTGATTCTGGCCCAAAAGTAATGTTCATTTTTTTGTGTCTCTATATGTTCGTCTGCGTTATGATGTTTATAATAAATAAAATGGAGATTAAATTGAATTTGTTGAAGAAAAAGTCTCTGTGATGCTCGTTATTCAATAATATGTATGATAATAATTATTTTTCCTGTAATAACATCAAATAATTAAAATATAATGATCTAAGATGATTATAATATGAATTCCTTTTGTATAGTTTACAATAAATTTTTAACGGGTTTTAAGGGTTATAATTTTTCATATAGTAGATGGATTCTGAAGTTCCCCCTCCCCTAAAAATAATTATTCCAACACTGTAAAAAAAAAAAAAAGGACTAAAAAACGGAGATTCTACTGGCAATCGAGAAGTCAGTACCATTGCCGTATTTTAACGGAAATTTCTCCCCATAAATTCCAGAAAAATGGAAAATTTTCTGTAATTTATGGGGGAAAATTTCCGTAAAAATACGGATTTTTGGAATTTATGGGGGGGGGGGGGGAATTTCCGTTAAAATATGGAAATAGTACTGGCGTCTCGATTGCCAGTAGAAAAGTTTTTAGTCCGTTTTTTTACAGTGAACAATTGCATATGTTATTTAAAATACAATATAAAGGTTTAATTTTAAAAGATTGATAGTCAATAGTTTTATTTTAAAGTGTATTAAAATATATATGTTAAGGATTTTTTTTTTTTTTAAACTCAAGATTGCAGATTTAAATAACTGGATAAAAGTTCCAAAACAGGCATTAGTTTGAACTTACATTGAATATTTGAAAGTCTTTATAAATCGTGAGCGATAATTTCTGTAACAGATTTTTCATAAAATAAATCTGGGGTAATTTTAATGATATTTTGATGTGTTGTTGAGACAGATTGAAAATTAACTCGTAATTTTAATGATATTTTGATGTGTTGTTGAGACAGATTGAAAATTAACTCGTAATTCCAATTTAAACGTTAGATTCCTTCGTTATTAGGAGCTAAACACGCGGCAGTACCGAAGCAGTATACCATTTTTAATTAGGCATTTAACTATGCACCTGCTGCATAGTGCACAAAAAATCCACGGCAGAACTTATGGTGATCTAGAAAGTAACATAGAATAACGTATTCTTCTAACACGAGAAAAAAATTCTTCTTCAAGAGGGACAAAACAGTTTTTTGTGCGCAAACAGAAAATGCACGCACCGACCCGAGCGTGCTTTTGTGTGTGTGTTTATACATAAATGGTTAGTGTCACGCATTGTTTTTTACATGTAATTTCCGGTATAAAATGTATTATAAATTTAAAACTTTAAAATTTGAGGTAGATGCTCTCGAAAAGTAAAACTTTTTAAGCTTGTCTTTTTGAATTGGTTAATGACATTTTCTAATCTGTCTTTTACCTTTATTTTTTAATTCATAATCATCACTCACCACCAACATTAAGAAAAACTCCTCGTTGGAAAGTAGCTCTTTGGAAGAATGAATGTTAAATTACATTCAAACTTGCTTATTTAAAATTAGCATCCTAAATTTTGAACCGGTGAGCCGGTGTTCAGTTACACAACCAAGGATTCCTGCCACTGCTTGACTAAAGCAGAGCTTCCACATGTTTTTCGACAGTTATATACATACACACGCAAATAAAAAACTAACAAAAACACGAAAGTTTTATCGGAAAATAACAATAACATTCATATTAGACATTTTTAAATGTAATAACATATTAATAATGACGACTATTTTTAGTTAATTGCCTCTTGTGAAAGACATTTCCTTTTATTTACTCAGTAAACAAATTTTCGAATAAAAACAAACTAAAATTAAACTTTCATACTGACAAGAAAAAGATACATTTTTTTTTTCAATTATAAAAGTATCACATTTATAGTAATTATCTTGTGATTACTTCCATAATAATTTAAATAAATAATAATTATTGTAATAATAATAATTAATATCATGTTAAAAAACACTATTTTATTTTTTGTCATCCCAATAGTAACACTGTGTAAGTTTCATGGATATTCGTGTAAAAATGACTTCGTGAATGTGTTATAAAGTTTCGCGTTGTTGAGCGGGGAAAATAAACAAAAATAAGAACACACTTTTAAGTTAAATAAGACAAAATCACGCAGGGTTTAAGCATTTTTTGACTAAGAACGAAGCATTTATCGTTTTTAAGAATTTTCTTATATTTGACTTAAAGTAGCTCATTTCATTATGGCATCACACACGTGGGCCTAATGTAGGACATTCTGAGTTGCTTCACATTTCTGAATGGCATCAAACACGGGATTTCTCCTGGCTAGGTTGTCCTGTCGCATAAAGCAACTATAGAAGCAAAAGAAAATGGAATAAAAATCGAAAATTACTAAGTTGCGAAATTACTGAGTAAGTAGTAATTTTTTTTTGTCTTTTAATTTATGAGTCTTCTTTAAATATATTTTTATTTCAGTCTTATTTGATTTATAAATATGGCTACAAAAATAATGAAAGTAAAGGGTTTATTTTCAGTAAAAACTTATTTGAAAGAGCTAATACGTATATTTTCTCTCACTTCCTTTTTAACACAATTTGTGTTACCTTTTCGCAAAACAGAGATAGATATGGTCATAATTAATTTATACGTAATCAGAATATTTTTATGGCTAAAGAATAATATTACAATCATCCGGTGATTATGAAAACGTTTTTCAAAGATGAATGTGTGCGTATGTTTCTCTTAAAAATCTTAAAGAATTACTGAAGACCAAATATAGAAATCTATCATGTCGCTTTTTGAATTATATTTCAAAGCATCCTACAATTAATTATAAATTCTTTTAAGGGAGAAATGACAGTTGGAAATGAAAAACCTTCAAATAAGGAGCAGTGTAGTCAGGTTTTGCTCCAAGTTGACTCAATATACACAAAAAATAAAGCAATTTTCTGGTCAAGCAAACGCACTAAAACTATCACTCAGTTGGAATTTTCGATGCTTTCTCCGGCAAACTTGGTCTTTTATTTCTTTTCTCCAAAAGATACTGAAGTGATTTAAACATATTTTAAAAATCATTTTGTCTATATCTACCCTATATATACAAAATCCTAATGAAACGAATTTATGAAACGGATATATGAAACGGCTGAAATGAAACGAATTTATGAAACGATTCTTTGAAACGACTGGATAAACAACTGATTACGTTTCACTGCGATTTCTCATAAAATATGGAATATTTTGCGATGTAATTAACACCAAAAATCCGTATTGATCCGCAGATCTCAAAACTGGTATTAGAATTTTTAAATTCGAATTAGTTTTCAAAATATTAATTATTTTCTAATTTTAAATACTTTTCTCTAATGATGGCATCTCAAATTTTAATCATAACAGATATTTTTTTCATGTTTTATAAAAGGTTATTATTTTAAACTAATCTGGCGACCAGTTTGACCTCCCTTAAATTTATGCTAAGAAATGCATCATGTTACTTTTAGTAATAATTCAATTTGCATTTCATTGTCATTTTATTTAATACGAAACTTTCATTTAAAACTGAAACATTTAAAATAAATGGCTTTCACTTCTTTCTTTTTTTCAAACGAAACCAAAAGAAAAATATTAGGCACAGATGTCATATACGCAACGGGGTGCCTAATTGGCACCAAAATGGGGTTATTTTGCCTGACATGGTGACCCGCCTATTGTTGCTTATTTATTAACAAATGTTTATTTGAATTTATTTTCTTCTTATTTACAAAAAATGTTATAAATTGTTTTGTTCTATAGCTAATAATTAAACTTTTTTTAAAATTGTTATTTCATTTTAAAAATAACAGAAAATATTTTAAAAATATATGTGTAACTGGTATTCGAAAACGAGGTTTTCGCTAAATTGTCGTAAAAAAAAAAAAAAAAAAAAATCATGCCAAACTCGGTGCGTATATGACAATGCAACAAATCATGACATTTAATTTCCACTTTAACGCAATGTTTTAATGGTACTACTTCTCCCGTCGACCAATTTCACCAAATTATATAAATAGCCAAATTATACAAATTGACATAATTTTTTATTATAACGAAAGAACAAATAAATTAGTGTAACATTAATAAAAATACAAATAAAACGTCGAAATAAAATCACTTGATGGCGTGAACACGTGTAACTTCCTTAAAGTCAAATGAATGTGACATTTACGATCAACCATTATCGGTATTTAATCTTATAGTTTGGCGACAGATTTTTGGTCGACGGGATAACTAAATAGTATCTGTAAAACCAAGTAGCACCGTTTTAATTTACCACTCGACTCGAAAAAAAAAAAAAAATGCTAACTGACGAGTTAAAAAAAAAATGCTATTGGCGAGATTTGCACCCGGCTAACATAAAAGTACCAGGAATTCTTTGCGATCATGGCAATTTTTATGTAGTTTATTCGAAAAAATAATTTTGATTCTTTAATCAAAATGGAAACCTTTCTTATGAAAAGCGAAGGGATCAACCCGTTGTTTATGGCAGTTACATGACTAAACTATTATTATATAAATGAAATATTGGCGATAGACTAATATTTGGCGACTTATCACACTTGTGGCTGGCTAACATTAAAGTACCAAAATGGCCACCTGGAATATAAAAAGCGAAGGTATCCGCCTGGAACTGTTGATGATAATCACATGACTTAGGCTATTATTATAGAAATTGTTTTCAATTCTAAAAACAGCGCAAAGAATAATATTTCCTAACGATTAAAAATTTATTTTCACTTGACTATTAAAAACAGAAAAAATCTTTAAAATTACTATTAAATGTGTTAAAATCAGGAAAATATTGAAAATTGTGTCTTGAAAATTGTATTTATGCGTGAATATTAAAAGAGAAAGGAAACTTTAAGATAATAAATACATTAATATGCGTTTAACCCTTTCACGGGCAAGGTGCTTCCATTCGTAAAATCTTGAAATCAGTGAATGGCACCAGAATTAACAAACAAATTTCAAAATACAAAAATTCTTTTGTTTATTTACTTTAATAAAAGGAAAATTTTCATCCTAATATTCTGGTGCCAATGTGGTATTTAAGAAATAAAATTAAGTGGCCCAAAAATGAACCACCACCCTTGAAGGGGTTAAAGCAGCAAATTTTAGTAATTGTAGTAAATTGCATTATGTCAATCGTTTCATAACGCTGTTAAAAAATACCAGGAGACAAAGACTCTGTTTACTTAATTCATTTTATTTTAGATTCTTTTCACATGTTTAACTGATCTTTTTTTAACTAAACACGAAAACAACAATTGGGTGTCTTAAGAGCAACTGGTTCTGCCTTAAATTTTTGCAATCAAAGGGAATTGAATGGAAACCCGTTTACAGGGAGATCGCTACAGGTTTTTTCAGTATAATTCAATATTTTCTAATCTTTTTAAAACCGATCAGATTAACGTGCTTTTAGATTCTGCGGTGTCTGAACGGGGGTTGGCGAGCATAGCTTGCAGGGGTCAGAGCCCCGTAGTTTAATCTATAATTTAATACTTCATCAAAAAAATATAAATAAATAAATAAAAGTTACGCAATTTCGTAAACAAAAAATGTGCAGGTTATTTTAAAATTTTACGATACTAATCAGCATCTATACCATAAAATATATATTTGAAACTACTTTCAAAACATATATTAAAACACAATTATTTGCTTAAAAGACGTCCATTTCAATAAAAACACATTAAAAATATATAATATATACACATTAAATTTTATTGAAATGGACGTCTTTTAAGCAAATAATTGTATTTTAATATATGTTTTGATAGTAGTTTCGAATATACATTTTATGGTAGTGGACGTAATTGAGACTATTTTATTTATATTTATATTAACCCTCTAGCCGTGGGAAACGCTATTTTTGCATTCCATTGGGCTACTTTTTAAAAATTCAGGTTGCTTGATTCCCACCACTTTTTTTAAAAGCGTATAATTCGGCTTATTCTAGCCTTATTTAATCTGTAATTAAATAAAGTGACTATTTCTGCTCCAAAAAAGTGGAGTAAATCAAACAATCCTAATTTTTAAAAAGTAACCCACTCAAAAAGTCGCCCGCGGCTTGATGGTTAATTAGCATCTGTTTTTCCAGAAAATCTGAACGATCAAATTGTAACTAATTACAATAGGAAAAATATTAAAAAACTATATTGAAATGGTCAGTCAATGGTTGCTGAAAAAATGGAACATAAATATTGGTTATTATTTTTAATGGATTTCGCAACTTTACCTGTCCCTTTAAAATAAATCTCTATTGTTAATATGAGCAATAATTACGAATATCCAGAGTTAAAGCCCTTTTTTATAACCTTATAGTTAAAAAATAATAAAATAACATAAAAATGGTGAAAGCTATACATGCTTTATTTGGAGAATAAACAACCGAGTTTAAACTTTCCGTGTTAATCAAATTTTCTTAATACTAATTACTTATTTTTCTAAATAACAGCTCGATTTTACAAGTGATAGTTAAATTCAAATTGCTTTATTAATTTATTATTATTATTTTTTTAATTATTTATTAATATTTATTATTAATATTTATTTATTAATATTTTATAAATATTTATTAATTTTATTAGTGGTATATCTTTACCAGATAAAGAAGAAGAAGTAAACGAATAAATAAGCATTAATAATCAAAGAACTTACGTTCTATCTAATCATTTGGAATAAGAATGAGCTGCAATGGTTTACAATTATTTTATAAAGCTTTCTCTGTGATTCTTATTTCTTAACTCTTAGACTTGATTTTATAGATACTGCTTAAATTTAAATTTATTTTCTTATTAATTTCATTAGTATTACATTTGACAAACGCGAAGAAGTACAACAAGTATAATAACTTTAATAATCGAACAATTTCATCGCTCACTAATAGTTTGAAATAAGAACGAACAACAATATTTTCAAAGCAATGTGGAGAAAAAAAAAGTTAGAAAAAACAAGCACTTTTAAAACAGCTCTCGTGCAAGTTTTATGGCACTTTGGGTTAAAGTTCGGGATTATGTTGAAGTCAGAGAGAATTTTCTTGTCGAGTGAGAAGTGTGTTTTATACGGAAGGTCAGAAAGAAGAGAAGGAAAAAAATCCTCTTTTAGGATTAGAATAAAGAAACTGCAATACTTTTTGGAGTTTTTCTGTCAAAACATGCGAAATGTTTTCACAATTATTTTAGATCGATTAGATTGCTCTTTTGCTCTCCAGATCTCTCACTGTTTCGGTTTAGTTTGGCGGATAAGATATCCTGATAAAACCATACGTTCTCTTTTTTTAAATACTAAAATCGATGTATGAAATAATCTACAATTTAAACACAGTATGAAATTTAGATTTCACTTAAACTGCGAAACAAAAAATTATATTTTATTCTTATTGTAGTTCAATCTCACTTTAAACTGTTAGAAAATGATGAAATTCTTTTATTATTAAAGCTACTGTAAGATTGCTCCTTTTCTCTCTCCTGTCCTCTAAAACTGTTTAGTTTTAGTTTGTATAAAAGATTTCCATAAAAATCATGAGTGTTACTCTGAAATCGATGCATGAAATATGAAAGTCAGTTGAAAAAAATAAAGTGTCAGTTTAGAGTACATAACAGAGACATGTTACGAAAGTACGGGAACGAAAATATACAATAACCACTTATGAGTTACCCACGATTCCCAAAAGCGTTCTTTAACTTTATAAACCACATAATACAACATATTTTCGAGATTTAAAGAAGCATTTATAAGAAAAAAGTTTGTTTTAGTTGCCAATGATTTACGGAAACGTTTCCGAGTATTTTTTATAATGTGTTAGTCAGTTTTCTTGTCCCAGAATATAGGTTTTTCGGATGCTATATAAATTCTCAAGTAAACATTTCCATGTTCAACAAACAGGTTTTACAGACAAACATGAGAATTTACATTAACATTAACATTAAAATTAATATTATTTTGTTACTCCTGCATGTATAAATTCAATTAAGCATCTGAAATTGTTGAATTGAGAATTGAAAATGTTAAATTGAGAACTCATAGTAGGAGAGCTGTTGAACATTTTTGAGTAGGTATTTGAGGCACCCTGAAAATTTGTGAACACTTCTTTTGTAATGCCTGAATACAAAATCGAATGTCTGGCTGAAGGATCGTGGCCCAAAAACTGTGCCAGACAAAAAATGGCACTTGACACGTGTCTGGCACAGTTTTTGTGCCGACTAAAGTGTCTGTCATTTTCAAAATATTTTTTTTTAAGCATAAATATTATTCTGTCTCAATCTCAGCGTGCCTCAAATACCTTTTTTGGGTAGTCAAAAAAAATGGCATTTGACACGTGTCTGGCACACTTTTTGGGCCACGATCCTTCAGCTAGACATTCAATTTTGTAATCAGCCATTACAAAAGAAGCGTTGCACAAATTTTCAGGGTGCCTCAAATACCTTGCCTAAAACAGCTCTTGGCATAAATACATAGCATAATACTAAAAGCGGTATTCTGGTTTGAGAAAACTGATTAATACAGTATAAAAACTACTCGGAAACTTTTCTGAAAATCAGTGATGGTAGCGAAAAAAAATTGTTTTTATAAATGCTCTTTGAAATCTCGAAATATATTAGTTTCTGAGGTTTCTACAGATAAAGAACACTTTGGGAAATCATGGGTAACTCGGAAGAGGTTATTTTACATTTTCGTTCGTTGTTATATTATATTTTCCTAGATTAAGCAACATTTATATTTTTTACAGCGCAGTTTATTCTTATTTTAAATTCTTATCGTAGCTCATATTTATTTAAAAAATTAAAATCTTAGATTATTAAAGCTATTCGGTAGATTCCTCCCTTGCTTTAAACTGTTTTTATTTATGTCCGTGATAGGAGATCCTGATAAAAGCATATGTGGTTCATTGATTCGATAATCGATGTATGAAATAACATTACGTCTAAAAGGAGCATGAAATTTCTGTTTAACTTCGACAATCTTACAAAGAATTACACAGAATTCATTTGTGCGCTTTTAATTTTAACTAGCAGGGAGGACCGATCTAAGCTCGGTCAAAATTAGCCTTGTGTTCAATTCGATATTTTATTCTCAGAGTATCATTCTTGCTGTTTAGATATAATTCGCATGATCCTGAGACATAGTAACTCAAAATGACCCACTAACCGAATTTTTTCGAACATGCGACCTAACCAATGCTCTTCTCGAACCCAAAAACGATAGACTACAAAATTTAGTCAAAATCGTTAAAGTAGTTTTATAGATAGAATTAACTTGACCCATAGTAACCCAAAAGTGACCCACTAATCTAAGTTTATCGAACATGTGACCTATCCCAATGGTATTCTCGTGCTAGGAAACGATAAAATCCAAAATTTTGTCAAAATCGTTTGAGCCGTTTTTAGGGTTCCGTACTTAAAAAGTGAAAACGGAACCATTATAAGATCACTCCTGTGTCTGTCTGTCACAGCAATTTTACTCAAAAACTACGGGACGTGGAAAGTTCATATTGGGGGAAGTAATAAAGACTATTGACCCGAATATTTCCAGAATATTAAACATTTATAAATATATTTAGTATAAATGCAGAGGATCGAATTAAGTTACTTGAAAAAAAATCTTTTCTTTGTATATCGTGTGGGGTATCGTGTTAAAGCTTTCGTAGCGCTGAAATCAAAAATATATTTCATTTAATTTTAGGTATTACATTTTCAAAGTTATGGTGGAAAATGTAGTGCAAAAATATGTCCCCCCCCCCCCCCATCTAATTCCGAATCTATTGAAACTAAAATTATGAAAAAATTAGAGGTAGTAGACATTAATTTAAACCTTGCAGGAAAATTATAGCGATTATCCTAGGTCACATAGTTTTTGAGAAAATCTCATTTTTTACGGGCTACAGCAAAAATGTTGAGCAGCGCTAGAGATACCTATCGTAGCAGAAGTGAAAAAGCATTGTTGATCATGAATTTCGGAAAAAATCGTCGGTAATTAGCCGAAATATGAACCCTTAAAGACATCTACCCACCGATTACAGATGGGTTGCCCCCAGGGCTCGTGCCTTGGCCCAATCCTCTGGTTGCTTGTAGCAAATGTGCTACTAACAGAACTAAATCGGCTGGGATTTAAACTATTTGCTTTCGCCGATGATTTCAGCTTCATTTTCTCCGGTCGTTACAGACGTCATCTGGAGGAACAGTTTGCCGTAGCTCTTCCTATTTTCTGCCGGCTCCTGGATTTACTGCACCTCACACTCTCACCACAAAAGTCTCAAGCACTAGTATTCACCAAACCACACAGATATGATCCAAAACGCCCTCCAGTGATGAGGATCAATAATGTCTCCATTCGAAACGTACAATTCATAAAACTCCTAGGTATAACCATTGACGCAAATCTTAACTGGATCCCACACATTAACGACCTAAAACTTAAATTGACAGCATATCATAATAATTCATTAAGACTAACTTCTAAATTGGGAGGGGTAGACAACAAAACACTGAAGATCTGGTACCTAACAATAATCGAAAGAATAATACTTTACGGGGCCTGTATCTGGGGGGGGGGGGTAATTTATCATCCATAGCACAACCTAAACTAAAATCAATACAACGCACTTTTCTCCTACAAATTTCAAGAGGCTACCGCACAATCTCCACAGATGCACTACATATACTTACAGGTATTCCACCCATCACACTTCAACTAGAATACGAACACGCCAAATCCTCAATCCTACAGCTAAAACGTGACACAGTAATAGATTCTCTTTTTCCAAACACAACATTGCAATACAAAGTCAGGAGCTGGCAGCTCCACCCCGCTGAGGAGACTTCACATTTTCAAGTAAACACAACACGCAACAGCTACACACCTGCCCTTAGCACCACACTCTTCACTGATGGTTCAGGCACAGAGACTGGCGTGGGCGCAGCCTTCTGCGCCACGGAGGGCACGGTGGTGGTCCATCAGTGGTCTGCAAGGCTAGATGATAATAACTCCGTATTCCAAGCGGAGCTGTTCGCAATACTAAACGCATTAGAGTGGGTGGAATCCCACTCTAGCAATAGTATTATCATCTACAGTGACTGCCTCTCTGGCCTGCAGGCAATACAGGAACACAGGACAAAACATCCTCTAGTACTGCAAATCAAACTAAAACTTAAGAATCTCCTACATCGTATCTCACTAGGTCACGTCTCGGCTCACAAAGGTATCTTTGGCAATGAACTAGCAGACAACCTAGCGAAGAAGGCCACACAGAAAGAAACAATAGACACACACCTCCCAGTGCCCCAGTCATACGTCAAAGGGGTCCTTAGAGCAAGGATACTGACGCGATGGCAGGAGCACTGGGATACTTCAAAAAAGGGCAGGCACACATATAAGCTAATTCCTAAAGTTTCTCTCACACTATATAACTTAACACCCTACACCACTAGCTTCTTAACAGGACATGGCCCTTTCATGGCATATCTGGACCGCTTCAAAATAAGATCCACTGCCACTTGCGTCTGCGGTGAAGATGGCACTATAAGTCACCCGTACTACAGTTGTACTCTCATGCAACGCTGGCACTTGAGGCGTCCAGACATACTGCCAGTCAACTGGCTCCAAAACGTCCTTTCCCGCACCCTCCTACTCAACAAATTAAAACGCATTCACAATTTCCTTACATACTTAACAAACTTAACTTAAGCCCTGGTTCTGCTTATCTGCTCGTGCCATCTTACTTGTGCCACACAAAGCATTACATCTCCAATGGACGCTGAGTATTTGCTCGTGCCATCTTATTTGTGCCACGCAAATCATTACATCTCCAATGGACGCTTGAGTATTTGCTCGTGCCATCTTACTTGTGCCACGCATTCCATTCTTTTCCCTTCCTGCCGCCCCTTGTCGCGAGAGGGGTTCCTACCCCGGCGGCCAGGATCAGTGATGTTTATTATTATTATTATTATTATTTATTTTATTTTATTTTTACTTTAAATGTTCTCATACTCCCGCCCTCTGTCGCGAGTAGGCGTTTTCCTGGCGGGAAGGCATTCGTCTAATTTTTGTAATCTCACTTTGTTCTTTTTAAAATAAATTCGGGGTTCTGTGGTCGGTGGTGCATAGACGCCCTTAGCGGGTGAGCGTCGCCCCTTGAGCATTTTGTGTTTGTCCGTCTGCATACGGCCGGACAGGGCTGTACTCACTAACGAGCCCCAACGTGTCGGGGAACATACCGGGAGAGACGTTAAGCTCTAAGGGGCAGGCCTAGCCGGCCCTGAGCAGTCTCTCTTAGGCTGCCGAACCCTTAAAGACATGGACGGTTTGGACATACATAATCACAGGGACGGCGTACTGTATGCTCCACCGGCTTTTAAAGCCTAGCTAACAAAATTTAAGGATATATTTGTGTAATGCAATTCCCAGTATCAGTATAAAAGCAATAAACGTCAAATTGTCAAAAACAGACTTATTTAATGAAAATTAATCACATAAATACTATGATATTCGCGACTAGTTTCCATTGAGTGGCTCTCTCAATATCCTACTATGTCTTTAAAGGTTAACTAAAAATCTATGTGGAAGACACATATACAGAATAGCTATATTTGCCATTATTTAGGTTCCATATATCTTTGAACTTTCATGATATATCCATTTATACTTTTCTAGTATACAGGGTGCAAAGTGAAGTCCCTTTAACCTGAAAATACTTGCCAACGGAGAGAGCGACAGCTATGCAAGTGAGGTAACATTATAGTAAAGCGACTACGCCCGACTTAATGCAAACTACAGCAGCGCCCCTAGTGGCGAAATTTAAAATATAGCCACTGCAAATCGAAAACGAAAAGAGATAGAGCAAATTTCCAGTTAGAAAGTTTTAGAGCATCAATTAATTAGTAGAATACGACATTTGGTTTACATGGATAAGATAAATCTTCGTCTGTTTACCCCAAAATGTCCGAAATCGATGCACTCCTTTTTGTGTAAAAGTTTGAATGGAATAGCCAGAAGTATGAAGAAATACGCACAATTTATGCTATAAATACGTACTTATCTCAGTACATTTTGACAACATCACACACACACAAAAAAAAAGACATACTCTCTCACAGTGATGAAAAGTTAATATTCAGTATGTTCGAAAAGTTTGCCATTGCTCACGATACCCGTTTGTATTCGTGAGAGTAATTCAACATGCACATTTCTCAGCCTTGAATTGCAAGCCTCTTCAATACGATAACATAGATTTAACACTTTCAAGGGCGGTGGCTAGACGGTCTAGCCACCTAATTTTAATTCCAAAACTGACAAATGGCACCAAGAATATTTTAATAAAATTTTGCTTTTGTAAAGAAAGTGCAAAATAGTGGGTTTTTGTTTTCTGAGTAATTCCTTTGAATATTCTGGTGTCAGTCAATTATTTCATCAGCTTACGAACATAATTCTTCTGCCCCTGAAAGGGTTAATCTAAAATTTTAAATGCATTTGGAAATTAAATTTTTACAGACATTACAGCACAGTACAACGTCACAATCTGCAATTGTGAACTGCTACATTTCCAGAATGTGAATAGACAAAGTAGAATCGTCGCTCATCGATTTCGGACATTTTTGGGTATGCAGGCGACGATTTATCTTATCTGTGTGAACCAAATGTCGCTTCGTACTAATTAATGGATCCTCTAAAACTTTCTAATTGGAAAATTTTCTCTACCTCTTTTCGTTTGCGATTTACAATGGAATTTCTCCTTCCGAATTTCTCCACTAAGGGTGCTGCTATCGTTTGCATTAGGTCAAGCGTAGTCGCTTTACTGTACCGTTACCTCCCTTGTATAGCTGTAGCTCTCTCCGTTCGCAAGTATTTTCAGGTTAAAGGGACTTTCCTTTTCCTTCTGTACACTATACAGCTCAGTGGCGTGGCGTCCGGTCATCGCTGGATGCGGCGATGACCAAACAATATTTTAAAACTCTTAATAAGCTTTTAAAACTCTACGATCCAGTTTTAGCAGAACATTTGGAGTTCATGTATAAGTGAAGGTAAGATTTAAAGTTTCTTTTTTGAACATTCAACCATTGAATTTTAGAGTTAATAATTTTTCACCACAAACATAAATAATTGCGATGACCACCGAAAATTTTCACGCCACGCCACTGATACAGCTATATCCAACCCTACGTTGTATAGTTTTTACAAAGTCTTAGTATTCTTTTAGCAACGGTATTTTTTAATAATACACTTACTAATTCATATTTTATTGTACGGAACCCTCTGTACGCGAGTAATATTCACACTTGGCCGTTTATTTAGATACAATTATCTTGACCCAAAAATGACCCACTAATCGAATTTTCTCGAACATGTATCTTAGCCCAACGGTCTTCTCATGCTCAGAAGCGGTATATTACAATCTCATGCTCAGAATATAATACAAAATTTTTTCAAAATATTTTGAGCCGTTTTTTAGATACAATTAGCTTCACGCACAGAGATCCAAAAATGACCCATTAATCGAATGTTCTCGAACATGTGACTTAGCCCACACGTCTTGTCATGCCCAGAAACGGTATAATACAAAGTTTTATCAAAATTGTTTTAGTCGTTTTTTAGATAAAATTAGCTTGACCCACAGGGACCCAAAAATGACCCACAAATTGAATTTTCTCGAACATGTGACTTAGCCTATTAGTCTTCTCATGTCCAGGAGCGGTATAATATAAAATTTTGTCAAAATCGTTTGATTCGATTTTTAGATACAATTAGCTTGACCCACAGTGACCCAAAAGGACCTGCTAATCGATTTTTCTCGAACATGTGACTTAGCCCAATGGTCATCTCATGCTCAGAAGCGGTGTATTACAAAATTTTGTCAAAATGTTTTGAGCCATTTTTAGATTCAGTTAGCTTGACACCTGATCCATTGTGACCCAAAATGACACACTAATCGAATTTTCTTGAACATGGGACCTAGCCCAATGGTATTCTTGTGTCCGAAAACGATAGAAAGCAAAATTTCGTCAAAATCGTTAGATCTGCTTTCCAGATAAACTTAGCTTGACCCACAGTGACCCAAAAATGACCCACTAATCTAATTTTCTCTAACATGTGACTTAGCCCATTGGTCTTCTCGTAATCCATAACAGTAGATTACAAAATTTAGTCAAAATCGTTAGAGCCGTTTTTAGATAAAATTAGCTTGACCCGTAGTGACTAAAAAGTGACCCACTAATTGAAATTTCTCGAACATGTGACCTAGCCCAATAGTTTTCTCGTGCCCAAAAACGGTTGGATATGAAATTTAGTCAAAATCGATTGAACCGTTTTTTAGATATAATTAGCTTGACCCTGACCCATTATGACTCGAAATGACCCACTAATCAAATTTTCTCGAACATGTGACCTATCCCAATGGTCTTCTCGGGCCCAAAAATGGTAAAATACAAAATTTGGTCAAAATTGTTCGAACCGTTTTTAAGATAAAATTTACATACACACACACACACAATTTTTGCTCGTATTATAGTATAAGATTCAAGTTTACACCCTTAAAAAGTGTCTCAATAAAAGACGGACTAAGTTCTATGAAATAAAACAAAATTAGATTTATTCTCCAGAAATTAATTAAATGAACGTCCAAAGCAGAGGCCGTGGCCCAACAGGCCGGGCCTGGTTTCCACTCTTTTAGGGCCGGAACATGCTGTTTTCTGAAGGCTCGGGCCAGGCCAGGCCTAACTTAATATTTCCCTACTGAGCTGAGACTGGTTTCATTCTTCCTAGTCTTCACGGACCAAAAATTTCAGTTCTTGTTTTGACCCTTCCCGTATCAAAATCATTGTCTCTGCGTGGCCTGGTCAGTTCAAAGGATCAGTAAAAATTGGGCTTGCCCAAAAATTTTTGCAAAAAATGCCTACATTTTTAATTCGCCATTATTCTACAATTAAACTTTAAAATTTGTTCTTTTTAAAGAATAATAGATTTTTAGGCTTATTAAAGGATAGTTGTATTAAAATGTATTAAAACGTGTGAAAAAAACCTGCCTGTTGCGGAATCGTGTCTTAAACAGAAAAAATGTGTTGATCCATGAAAAATAAATAGTCAGCTCTCGTTAATTCGAAATCGGATAAATCGAATCTTCGCTTAATTCGAACTAAACATGAAGTCCCGAAATTTTCAATGGCAGAATAACGTTAAAACTTTTCCTTCATTCGAACTCATTTTCTCTTGACTTCGTTTAATTCGAACTAATGAGAATTCCATTTTTTCATTTTTCCTTACTTTCTCACGGACTTCAGATCCTTGAAATAACTTTCTTTCTTTCATTTTTGTCAGAATTGTTCAGAACTAGTATAATAATTCCCTGCATTTGAAATCCGCTTTCTTAGTGCGCCCTGTCTGTCCATCAATGACACATCCGCCCCTTCTTCCATTGTGCTTTTCCTAATCCCTTCTGTAGCATTTGACCCAGTGACATTCCAGGAAATTCACTGAGTGGACATCTGTTAAAGATAGGGGAAACCTGTTTTATCACTACATTCTACTTTCACTCTGGGGATCGAATTTTTCAGTCAATGGTTTTACTTACTGCTAAATTGTTTTTTGAGAAAGTAAAAGGTCTTGTTTCTTTAAAATATGGCTCCACGTGGAAGTTATAAATCGTTAACTCTAGAAGCCAAAGTGGAAATTATTAAAAAGGTAGGATGTGGCCAATCTAAGACAGGAATTGCTGCAGAATATGGAATAAAAAAGAATACGCTGCCTACTTACTTGAAAAATAAAGAATTCATCCTGAAATCATGGGAAAAGGAAAGATTTGCTAAAGGACGAAAACGTATGAGAACAGCAGCCCATGAGGATTTAGAGGAAGCTTTACTGTTATGGACAAAAGATGCATTGGCAAGAAATGTACCTTTGAGTGGACCTATATTGGCAGCTAAAGCGAAAGAACTTGCACTACTCATGGGTATTAAAAATTTCAATTGCAGCGAAGGATGGCTGACATGTTAAGCAGTGAAATAACATCGTACACAAAACTGTGTGTGGTGAAAGTGGTGCTGTAGACCTCGCTGCTTGCAATGAATTCTGCGAAAAGCTACCCGAACTTATTTCTACTTATGCAATGAAAGACGTGTTTAATGCCGATGAAAAAGGGTTGTTTTATAAACTTCTTCCTAATAAGACTTTAACATTTAAAGGTGAAACGTGCACAAGTGATAAACTTAGAAAAGACAGGATAACTGTGATGGTAGGTGCCAATATGGATGGAAGTGAGAAGTTAAAATTGTTAGTTATTGGTAAATCAACTAATCGACGTTGCTTCAAAGGCGTTAAAACACTACCTGTTGATTATGTGGCAAATGCTAAAGCCTGGATGACGCGTGAGATCTGCATCAGTTGGTTAAAAGAACTGGATAAAAAATTTTCTCGTGAAAACAGAAAAATTCTATTGCTGCTAGATAATGTGCAGAGTCATTGTAAACTACCAACACTGAGCTCTATAAAGATTGAATATTTACCCCCTAATACTACAGCACAACTGCAACCGATGGACCAAGGAATAATTCAAAATTTAAAAACTCATTATCGTAAAAGGATTCTAGAACAAATTTTATTTTCGATTGACCTTAAAGAAAGCTACGACATAACATTACTCACGGCCATCAACGATTTATATGCGGCGTGGGACGCCGTACAACCTGAAACAATAGAAAAATGCTTTCGACATGCCGGATTTATCCATCCATCTAAAAAGAGTGGTTATAATGCAAATGACGAAAACAACAGACCTTTTGAAGAAATAGAATTTCCAAACTTTTCTGAAAAGTTCCAATGCGATATTACGTTCGAAGAGTATGTAGCAGCCGACAATAGTTTAGAAGTATCTGGACCCTTAACTGTGGAAGAAATTGTTGAAACAATTCACGAAAAATGCAATGAGGAGATGGAATCGGATTCTGGTGATTCTGCTACTATGTCCCAAGTGCTTTCCTTACCCACAGAAAAGTCAATTGCACAATCAATTGAGTGTTTGCGTACATTTATCCTGATGCAGCCGTCATCAGACAAAGAACTTAACTGTTTGTTACAAATAGAAAAACTGGCTAAAAAGTCAAAAATGAATAGGGCTAAGCAAACAACAATTGATAATTTTTTTCAGAGATGATAAATAAGTGTAAATAATTTCTTAAATGTTCATCTAATTTCAGGTAAGAAAATTATAGTACAATTAAAATGTAATTTTAAATGCCGTTGTTCTGTAGTGTATTATTAATTTTTATGTTTTATTTATATTATTTTAATATTATTAATTATTTTATGTATTTATATCTTTTAATTTAATATTAAGTCATTCTAACGATAACACCCGAAATAAAAAAAAAAAAAAAAAAATACTATAACATTAATTCCTTTGTAATAGTACCCCTTTAAACATGTTTTCTCTCATACTTTCCATAATTCGAACTCTGGATAATTCGAACATTTCTTGTGGTCCCGACGAGTTCGAATTAACGAGAGCCGACTGTATATTAATATGTAAGAGGAAAAATATATAAGACATTTACACCTGCTAAGAAGAGAACTTCTCTATAACACATTTTTTTTTTCTTTCTTATGCAATTCCGTCTTAGAAGATTTTACTGTGCAGCATTTTTCAGTTTTTTTAAGTCTCCAATACATGAAATATGGATTAACAATATTAATGATAACTGAAACATTTACAGACAACAAATAGAGATTCATTAAAAAAAAAAAAAAAAAAATATCGCAGTCTACGGCAATCCTATAAAAATGAAGATTATAAACAAGAAATAAAATTTAAGATAAGTATTTTTTGTCAGAACCCCTTGTACAAGACAAATTTTTAACGAAATCGACGTAAAAATCAATGTTTTGTAGACATTCACTCAGGCTGGAGTGGGCTCGAGCCGAACTTTTAATTTTTATACCGGACCGGACCGAATTTTTTTTTCTATGGGTCGGACCGGGACCGGATCTGGAAATTTTGGCTCGTTCAGACCTTTTGTCCAAAGTCAATTATGCTTAACTCAAACTTATTTTCAAAAAGAGTCGAAAAGTATCGAAAGTTCATTTTCTATCGCTATAAATGAATTTTATTTCATTTTATAAATTCATTTTATAAATGAATTTTAAATGGGTAAATTTTACACAAAATGCATTTATGCGCATTCCTTTATTATCTGAAGTTTTTTAATTTTACAAATATGAAATAGCCCTATCAGTGTTTGATAAAAATATGTGAAAAGAATTAACTCCAATTCATCCCCTAGAAAATCAGTTAAGTATTCCCAAACTCATGTTTCACTACGCCGTACACGATTATGCCAACTCTCCTATCGCCTAACTTATAAAATTGCCAATAAATAAATAAATAAAGGTTGTGGTTATGCGCAAATGTATTCTGTTTAATTCGTTGTTATGCAGTCTAATTGAAATTGAAAATTTTATGCTGCTGTAAGTGTTATTTAATACGCCAATTTTAGTATTAAAGAAAGTATTAAAAGTATTATGCATAAGCTTACAATTAAAGTGTTAAAGGAACTCAGTTTCAAAAAGAAGCAGAAAGCATCGCAAACACATTTCCTGTTTTCATAGAAAAAATGTATAATTAATAAGTTTGTAAAATATTTTAGATTGATTAGACTGTTCTTTTATTCGCCAATTCTCTCATTCGGAACATTGTAAATTATACGGAAATATTAACAGTATTTTCTAAAAGAAATATTTTCTTTATTTAATGACAAAAATAATGAGATTTAAGAAGACGAAAATTATTCCAAAATTATATAGTGGTACAACTTCTGCATCGTCTGAGAGGAGATCCTGATAAAATCACGGAGGCTTTCTTTGATAGTAAGTTTGATGTATTTAAATAATACAGCAATATAAAAATTTCAATTACACTTAGATTGTGTAACAACTAATTAAACAAAACACATTTGGTATATCCCCAACACCAGAGATATGCAAAATCCTAATTATAGTGATGTGCAAAAGTTGATGGAAAAAAGTTTTCCTAGACTCCCAAACTCATTCTCGCGGAAAATAAGTTAAATACACGCTTAACCACCAGTTTTATTACACAATTACGCTCAACTCAAACTCATTTTTTAAAAGTGTCAAAAACTCATTGTCTATCACTTTATTTTCTTTTTTAAAAGAAAGCTTAGTTAATTATACGCTTGTAAATTAATTTAAATCGATTTGATTGTTCCGTTCCTCTCCAATCCAAAATTACGGTTGCTTGTCATAAAGAAATCTGCGCATGCTTTCGTTGATAACTAAAGCCAATGTATAAAATGATCTGTCCAAAATAGGACAAAGTTTCAATTTGAATGCAATGCGGAACAGAGAGCATAGAATGGTTGCACCCTAACCCCCCCCCCCCCCCCCTTCACCCATCTTTTTAAAAATCATCTATTTTCTTTAACATAATTTTCTAGATTATTCAAAGCACTATTAACTGTAACATTCATACGGTGAATTATTAATTACTCTCTATGTCTTGCCATAATTGAAAATATGTATTTCAGTTACTACTTTCAGCTAACAACAATTTTTTATTCTTCAAAATAGTTCGAATAATATTCGAATAAATCAAAATAAAATAAAAATCATTGTGTTTTCTCTAAGTTTGGAAAATAAATATATCATGTAATAAGTATCTCCTTTCTTAAGAATACATTTCTTAGAGGGCGTCTTGACTACAGTGGTGGGTGTTAGTAACTGCGAAAATCAGCTAATCCAAATTCATTCTCTAAAAAATGAGTTAAATCACGCTCAAACTCTTGTTTTAGAAAGACAGTGAAACTTAATTTTATTCTGAAAAATAAATGAAACTCATGAAAACATATTTTAGAGCAAATAAATTACAAACCGTAATTATTTGTAAATATTTTTTTAGCTTATTAAAGGCTAGAAAAATTGTCAATCGTAATATTTTTTAAAGTAATTTTCTAGCTTATTAAAAACTTTAACTGTACCATTTAAAGTCTATGTATCATTACTAATTATTCTCCACGTTTTGACGTAATTGAAAATATGTATTCCAGTTCCTTCTTTAAGTTTGCAACAAAATTTTCATCCTACAAAATAATTCAAATAATATATATATATCAAAATAAAATAAAAATCGCTGTATTTTTCCTAAAATTTAAAAAGGGAATATATTATGTAGAAACATATAATTGTAATTTATTTCATTGATATTCTTCATATATTTTTTAATGAGATCAGAACGTTATTAATTAAATAGCTACTCTTTTTACTCTAATGGAGAAAGCATAAATGTCATTTTATGAAAAAATATCGCCCTTTAAAAGAAAAAATATTTTCTTAGGCGACATCCCGACTAGTGATGGACCAATTCACTGTGATAAAAGAGCTGATCCAAATCTATTTTCTGAAAATGAGTTAAATCACGCTCAAACTCTTGCTTTACAAAAACAGTCCAACTCAAATTTATTTTGAAAAGAAGCGAAACTCGTAAAAAACTCATTTTAGAAATGAAAAGAAAAAAAAATGAAAATCGCAAGATTTTTTTATGTAGTTTTCTAAAAACATTATTATCTATAACATTTAACCTCATCGCGACGAGCGTCATGTATTTACGTGACACATAAAATAATCAAAACCTTTGATTACCCTATCAGTAATTTTTAAATGAATATTTTGCCTTATTTAATCAAAGCAAATTTGTTTATTATTATTATTATAATTATTTATTTCTGCGATTCAATAAGGCAAAATTTCTATTTTTAAAACTATTGGTAAAAAATTAAAAATTCTGAATGGGCCCTTTTTGCGAAGGGATTAAATTCTGGATTATTAAATACTCCCGATGTCTTCTCATAATTTCATTTTTCTTTCAATTTGCAACAAAACTTTCATCCTACAAAATAGTTCAAATAATATTAGAATAATTCAAAATCTAATAATAATCGCTTTATTTTATTTTTCCAAAAATTAAAACAGGAAATGTGTATGCAGGAAAATGCGCGCAATATTTATTTAATTGATTTACTTCGCATTTCTTTAACGAAAGTACATCTGATAATTAACGTTATTAATTGAATAGTGATCTCCTTTTAGTGTAGCTAGAGAAAGCATAAATTTCATTTTATTGATATATATGTCTTTTTTAAATATTCACGTCTTAGGGGACGGGCCCGACTAGTGACGGACAAATTCACTGCAAAAAGAGATAACCCAAAATCATTCACTGAAAAAGATTTAAATCACGCTCACACTCGTGTTTTGCTCAATCAGTCCAAGTCAAATTTATTCTGGAAAATAAGTGAAGCCATGGAAAATCTCTTTGAGACAAAAATTTCATCCTATAACATAATTCCAGAGATAATAAAAACTGTTTTATATTTCCTAAAATTAAAAAAGGAAACATATTATGTAGAAACATGTATTTGATGCAATATTTATTTGATTCATTTATCTTATGTTTCTACACAAGAGTTGGTCTGATAACTAATATTATTAGTTAAAAACCTATCTTTTGTTTTCACTATAGTTAAAGAAAGCATAAAAAAATATAATTTTATATTGGTCTAAACATGCCTCCTCAGCTCTCAAATACAGCAGCTAAACCGGAACATCCGATTTCCACGTTTGGATCTCATAAAGTCATTGAATATTAAATACAATAAAAGAGTTTTTTTTCTGGGCATGCCACAGAAAAGAACGGATCGGATATCCTAATATCGGCATAAAAACTAATGCTTCCGCAATCTGAATACCCCTTCACAATAGCGAAAAAACGGCAGCAACACCACAACCAGTGTTCACAGGCATGAAGCCATAAAGATCCGCGATAAGCGAAAACGTACAAAACACTTCTTTCGTTCATAGTGTTATTCAAGTATATTTTCTGACATGATGGAAGTCCATCTTAATCTTCTTGCGTATCTATGTCTGCCTATCTCGGCGAATACATTTTTCTCTTCAGCCTCTTTTAACATGATGGGAGAATGTAACGGAGAAAATAAATGAGTGAACGAGCAAACGTTTAACAGTATCGGAGTAAGTGTAGGAGCGATTCTGTTCTACAAGATGCTTATCAAAAATCCAAAATAAAAATGAATTGAAAGGACAAAAAAGAGCGACACTGCTCCGAGTTCGAAACCAGGTCCGAGAGCTAATTAATCACGTGGGTTATCTCACGGCTCGTATCTGACCTCTGTCAGAACGAAGGATCGAGCATGAAGAAGACAGATTGACTGACGTCAGCGGGTGGCACGTGCTACAGAGGCGCCATTGTGTGGTTTCTGTTGATCCCCGTTGACCTCAAGAGTATATCTGATGCGTTATTCCCCCGATGTAAAATTTTGGACCCCCAAGTTTCTTATTTCAGCGGCATCGAACGAACTGGCAACAGTATCAAAGGAGCAGTAGTCACGTGCAGTAACAAAATTCAGATAACTATGCATGATTGTTGAAGTCTTTCATGAAAGGAAATATTTCCTATAAACTTATTAAACATTAAAATGCTTTAATTTAGTAGTCTGAGTGAATTTTGTCATCCAGGTTGCTGAGAGTTGGTAGAGATTTGGCGCGTTAAGCCAAGGGACCTGGGTTCGACTCCAGTCCTGGACACTTTTTTACTCAGCAGGGAAATTTCAACTCGCACGATTTCTTCATCAATAAGTATGATTGAGATTAATTATACAGTAAGCTTTAACTTAGTGTTTGCTGTAAAAGTGTCTGTGTGATGGGGGGGGGGGGGTGCATCTGGGAAAAAACTCAGCTTAGTACAGAAATGTTGTTCAATATGGCAGGGAAATTATCATTTATTATGCCATTTATCATAGATTTAGTCTTCAGTTTCCTTATAATTCATTGCATACATATGCACACGATGAATTAAGATCGAATTTGGGCTGGTTTTGTAAGCTTTAATTGAATCTATTGTCGTGAAATATTTAATTTGAGTTATTCCTTGATTAACAAATTATTTAGGCCTAAAAACGAGACATGACATTATGATTGCTGTTCTAGTTTTTTTTTGTTTTGTTTTGTTTTTTTTCCTATAAAATGAACTCCACCAGCCGTTTAGAAGTTTGGAAATTATGTTTAATTCGGAGAATAGTTTTGATATTAATTTATATTTTCTTATATTTCAACACATGATTATTCAGGAAATTTACGATGTCTCTTTCTCATACGAAGAATACAATTATTGTTTCGACCAAATTAATTTTATTATATAAATTTATTTATTTTACATTTATCGATTTTTTTCATTAAAATTTTAAAAGGCTTTAAAAACTAAATAACTTTCTCTTACTGTTTTGATTTTTTCCTCAAGATTTCAGTGCATGTGTATATTAATTATCATTATAGCGATTAGCATAATATTTTTTTCCACGCTGATAGCTCTCGCCTTTACCTGTTAGAATTTAAGCCAGAAAATATTTTGGTAATTTAAGTTCCGTTTCAATTAAATTATCGCTCAAAATATTTTAAACCAATCATGTTATATTTTTCAATCAAAAGAAAGATATTTATTTCTTGTGCTGGTTACAAAAATTTGATAACAAAGTTCGCAACTGCCTGAATTTTATTATTTTGAAAGAACGCTATGACACCTTCATTACTATTTTATTGTTATTTTTTTATATTTAATGTCATACCGAAAGTTTAGAAATAAATAAATTGTAAAATTGATTTTTTTTTTCTGTATGAAGAATGTTATAAAATGCGACTAACATTCTGGGCAAGTTTTTTTTTTTTTTTTTTTTTTTTTTTTTTTTTTAAGTTAAGTGGTTCGCGTTTATTTTCATATCTAGATATCATAGTATTTCTCTTTGCATTTCAAAAGATATTTTTGTTAAAAGATAGTAAAATGTATTCTGGATGGCAATGCTATATTGGTTCAATGTTTGTCCACTATGGTTAAATATCAGGTTACAATTTTACAACATTTCGACCAAACTAACGCATTCACCATGTTGATTTTTTTTTTTTGGTTTCCCTGTACGTTGCCTCTTATGGAGGTGAATTAGATTTACAGGCAAACAGTTCTTAAGGTAACGATCGTCATGACGAAAAATCATATTAGTTTCACTTGCCCTCAAAATACATTTTTGTCAAAACATGATGAAATATATTTTGGTGATAATGCAATATTGATTCAATATTTGTTCAACTTCAATAAAATATCAGATAACTAATTTGCACAATTTCGTTCAAATAAAGGTATTCGCAGTATTGTTATTGTTTGTTTCCCTATAAGAAGAATCTTGTGGAGGGTGAATAACATTTACAGGAAAATTGTTTTTCGAAGTAGGACGCTCTACGATAGTTTTTCTAGCAACAATTCATTTTATTTTATTTTGCATTTAAATATATATATATTTATTTATTTAATTTAATAAAACATATTCTGGATGACAATGCTATAATTGGTTCAATGTTTGCCCACTATGGTTAAATCAGGTAACAATTTTACAGCATTTCGAGCAAACTAACGCATTCACGATGTCGATTTTCTTTTTTTGGTTTCCCTGTACGATGCCTCTTATGGAGGTGAATTACATTTACAGGCAGAGTTCTTTAGGTAAGGCGCGTCACGACAAAAATCATATTATCTTCGCTTGCACCTCAAAATATATTTTTGTCAAAACCTGATAAAATGTATTTTGGTTGATAATGCATTATTGATTTAATATTTGTTCAACTTCGGTAAACGATAGATAACTATTTTACACTATATCGAACAAATTAAAATATGAGCAATATGATTATTGTTTATTTCCCTGTAAGTCGAATCTTTTGGAGGGTGAATGACATTTACAGGCAAATTGTTTTTCGAAGTAGGCCGTTCTACGATAGTTTTACTAGCAACTATTCCTTTTATTTTCTCTTTTATTTCAAAAGCTCCAGCCCCCCCCCCCCCCCCCCCCCGGGATTGCACTTATACTCTAAAGCGAAAGCTGGGTTCCCGGGGCGGTCATCCCTGCTTTTCAAAAGGTATTTTTGTCGAAATCAAATAACATATATTCTGGGTAGCGAAGGGTTATATATTGACTTCCTTTTTAGTTACAATTTATTAAAACGCCAGACAACTATTCGACCTTATTTATACCACTTTATGGTACTTATAATTTGAAAATTTAGATATAAATATAACATTGATAAACGTTTGTTTTCCTATACAATGATCATTATGAAGAGTGAATAACTATAAGGGGGAAAGACTACTGGAAACAGAGTGTTTGAAACAAAAAAGTTTTTATGGTAAGAAACGAATGCATTTTATTTTCTCTCACTTAAGAAAAAATTATTTCTATCAACATTTAATAAAGTATATTCATAGTAACAATACAATATTACTAAATATTTGATGGATTTTGGTAAAATACGAGACAACTATTTTACATTGTTTTCACCGAATTAAGATATTCATAATTTAGATATTTACTAAAGAGGTAAAAGCAATATCTTTTTTGATAAGGATAATACATATAGGGGAAGAAAGGATAAAGTGGGCACTCTAAGGTTTGATGAATTTTTATACTTTTTCATTCAGTATAGTTCTAGAAACAAATACCAATAGTAAATATAATAACTGTAGTTTCAATTGCTATTTTAGTTTTATTTATTTATTTATTTATTTTTAGATGTACACGTTACTTTAAAAGAAAAATTAAAAAATGATGTTGCAATATTAAGTTCAGAAAAAGAGACGACTGAAGGGAAAGGCTTCTCGAAAGCTTCAGAAAAGTGTGATTTGCCGTACAAAAATTATTGAAATTCTTAATTTCTTGCTTTTATTTTATTATTATTTTAAATTTATAGCTTGAATCTGAAACAGGCAATATTATCTTGCTATCGTACAGTAAATTTAATTTAATTACAGGGATAAGCTGTACAAACAATAAAAGATATTTAATACATAACAAGAATCAAAGTATTGATTCGCCATAACTTCAATAAATGAATAAAACTTTTCTTTCAACATACTAAAATTTGCCCCAGGAGTTAAAATTTCTGCCAAAAAACAAAATTATTACAATAATTTTTATTCTAGTAATTGGCATCATTAACAAAATAAAAATGAAACAAAAATACTTAAAGCATTGTCGTTTTTTTTTAAGTATTAACTCCAATTTATATTTATTAAATAAATTTTCTATCACAGGAAAGAATTAATGATCACAAATAATCCAATATTATAAACACAAATTAGCCTCATTTATCAAATTAATGAAATGTATCTAATGATAAATTTATCTAGCAATCTATTGACTGTAGCGAAGTGAAAGAAAAGTGCCATGTAAATGAGAGCCCAAGGCATGTTTATCCGATAAATTACAGCGAAAAATATTTAATATTTATTTTTACATCACAAATTCCGTGTCATATTTTTTACCCGGAGTGATTTCGTTTACTAATGAACATCGGAAAGAAAAAAATGCGAAAATTTTTATAAATTAAGAATAAAATTAAACATTTGTTTTATATTTATATATCGTTCAGTTGCAACATTCACCAGTAAACCAGATGCTAAACTTGGTATTAGATTTAAATATACAGCTATAATCTACAGATGAAAAAAAAAAAAGAATCAGGCGAGAAAAACAAATTAATTATAATATTTTTTTATGTTGTTAAATAGAAAACAAACAACGGTAAATGTTTCAGAATAAAAATAATTGCAGTTTTTCATATTTACATGAGACTTCTTGCCACCACAATTAATTGTTAATAAATAAATTAATTAATTTCACGGTTGCCAAACAATTAAATAAAAATAAAGTATAAAATATGTTTTATGATGGTGTGTCCTTCAATCATATGTATTAATAAATCGGAGAAATTCAGAATTAGACGGAAATATTACTATTCTACTCTACAAACTGAAAAAAGAAACATGTGAATGTGTAAATAATAAATAACTTAATAAGGCATCATTAAGTAGAAAACAAACAATAACATATGATATAAAGAAGAAATTATCACAGTTCTACAAATTTACATAATAGGCGTCGGCAGATACGGTGTCAAACGCGCTCTTTTGACGGATTTCTCAAGCACAAAATACTCGAGGAACGACGATGTGTGTTATTATCTGTGATTTTATTTTTATGTTGAAGAAATCGCATAAAGTTTCGATCAGCTTAAGTAACTGCGTGTAACTGCTTAACTCACAAGTGTTTCACCAAATCAAATCATTAAATTTTATGATAGAGAAATAGTTACAAATGATTATAATTAATTTGGGGGAACTGCCAGTGTTAACTACACTGTTAAAAATAACGGTTTAACTTTTCACCAAAAAACTGGCGAAAGCAAGAGGTTTCATCAAGTTTTCCGTTAAAATAAAAATGACTGGAAAAGAGAATTATATGCTGTTTGCACTATAACCGAGATTTCGGTTCAACGTTTGTTATCGTTGAGTGGCATCAGGATCACGCGCTAAACTTTAATGACGTCTCAAGCAGCAACATGCATATCGCCTGTTTTGGATTTACCTCCCAGTCAATCCATGGAATAATCCGATTAAGTACACTAATGGTTATTGTTTATTTTACTGTTATACACATTATAATGTTTTGCTGTTAACTCTCGTACACAAAATTTGTATTTCTTATACCGGTAAATATTAGATCAGTATTTTGCCTAAGCCTAAAATAGTTCCGAACTGCATTGCATCCGAAGCGAAACAAACCACTATTTTAAAGCTATTAATAACTTAAGTATAATAATTTAGTTCATTTCTAAGATTTATACGAGCGAAATTATTTTTCGATTTCAATTACTTCTGTTTGTTGACGTTTTCAATTTATGAATAAGTTTCCCAATTATTAGTGCTTGTTATACACATACAAGCCCTTTACTACCACATGGTATGCATATATGTTTGCAAAACTGAATTTTTCACATTACTTAAAAGCATGTTTATCGAATTTTATGTACCAAAATTAAGTTATAAAAAAAAGGTTTATATGATTTTTTAAACCATTCATTTTTAAAAATTTAATGAAATCAATAAAAACAAGTGGCCGCCTTTTTTTTTTTTAATGAGATTACTGTATGCTTTAAATTCAAAATTAGCTTTAATGGATATATGAAGGCATAGGAAACTCCAACTGTATTAGAAGGAATATTTAAAAATTTTTAAAACATTAAATTAGATGAAAAATAAAATCGTGAATTGCAAATTCCGGTTTGTGTATGCTACGAACTATTACAAAATCCTGATAATATATATATATATATATATATATATATATATCCTTAACCGTGTTTTTTACGTTACTAAAGTATGTCTAATAATGCATTATAAATAGCTAAATGGTAAAAAGGTTAAAATGATTTTTCAGCCCATTTTTAAAAAGTAAATGTGTCCTTTATTCCATTATGGGGCGATTTCACAGAAAATTATCATTTTGCACTCTAAATAAAAATGAGTGACTATTCGCTCCAGAGGAGTGAATAGTCACGCTATCGCAGAGTCAAAATATGCCCAACCTCTTTAGAGTGAATATTCACTCTGAGCAAAAGTGAAAATTTTGACTCTCTGAAAGAGTGAATAGTCACTCCTGGGAAGTGAATATTCACTCTAAACAGGGGTGGATAATCACTCTTTCGGAGGAGTGACTATTCACTCTTGCTAAAGGAATGCGGTTTTTCACCCCTGGTAGGAGTGAATAGTCACTCTTTCATAGAAGTGAATGTTCATTTTTTATGGAGTCAATTCTTTTTTTATTTTGCTTTTATGGGCATTTTAAAAGAATCGCATCTTTTACAGCATGCAATGAAAATAGACACAAGCATGGTAAAGATTGGAATAAAATACTTTATCAGCAATATTTATTTAATTCATAGTTTGTAACACTAATTGAACTTTTAAGGAAAAATCAGTTAAAGTTACATATGAATTTAATTCAGATTACTGACAGAAATAAACTAATATATTTTATTCCAATTTTATCCTTTATGTTTGCTTTTATTGCATACCCTATAAAAATATTACTTTTAAAGTTTTATAAATAACTTTTTAATAGGTGGATATTATATGTTTAACAATGTTTGATGTCATTTTAACTTTTGGTTTTAAACATAAATTCCTATTTTTTTACCGTACTTTTTCCGTAAATTATTGCTATTTTTGCAAAGTCCTATTGTTCTAAAATATTTTTCATTTTTTTACTTAAAAACAATGCTTACATATTTTTTTAAAAATGAGTTCTAAGTATGATTTAAATATTAAAATGTGTATTTTTTCCGCTGTGATTTGCTTTTGTTTTATTTAATATGATCATGTAGTCTAAATTTTAAGTTCTCTGGAATATGTATAATGTCTTTTAAACATATTCCTTAAATTAATCATGATTTCTAATTTTGGCCGATTATTGTTGAAAACAATACTTGTTAATGAAACGACACGGTAAGTCATATTTAATTTAAATTTTTTATTCCCGTAGATATTGTATTTTGGGAATATGAGCAAAATAGATTTGATATGTTTTATAGGAAAAGATTGACCTAGGAAATAGAAAAAAATAAATATAAAAATAAACACATTACATTTATTTGTATATGTATGAATTTTAATAAAAATAAAGTGAATGACTGCATATAAAAGTTCTTATTGTTTGAAAAACATTTTAATGTAAAAAACTAGTTATTAATCTCTTTAAAAAAATATTCAGTCCTAAATCATGTAGCCCCACCAGTGGCTGAGAGGTTCTGCTCTCGAAACTGGTAGACGGGAAGTGCTGGGTTCGATCCCAATCGCGCCCGTCGGCCTAATCGTTCGGAGTTTTCGTGGTTTTCTTCGAACCATGGATTTCCATGCGTTAATACGGGTTAGGTTCCCTTAGAAAGACCCCCACGAAGGGCACTCCCCCTCGGGCCTATATCCCTAGTGTAGATAATCGGCCGTCACAAAATCAACCATCAATCAACCTAAATCATGTAAGAAAATAAGAACTTTTTAAAAAATATACTAAAGCTGTCTTATCGATAAACTTCAAAACAGGCATAAAAAACATTTTTTTTTCAATGCTTAAATATCATGTTTTATTTTTTAGTGCCAAAAATTATGTGCATCAAAAACGTAGAAAATGCGTTTAAATTGAAGGAAATTTAATAACTGATGCAGAATGTCTATAATTATTATTTTTTATATTACTCAGTCTCGAAATTTTAAAATCATAACCCACAGAAAAATGTTTAGATACAATTAAAAAAAATTAATATACAGTAAAACCTCCCTAAAACGACCACGTACTGTTCCAATAAAAATTGGTCTCTCCGAGAGGTGGTCTCTTAATGGAGGTGATGTTTAAATCTAGATTTTAATTGTTGAAAAATGGTAACAATGTTACTTAAATTTATTTTTCAGAGTAATATAAAAATTTAAGTATCAAAATAAAAGTTAAGTACATAAGTTAATTACTGCAGAGTTTAAGAAATGAACACATTGAGCTTTGCTTTAATTTTACGGTTTTATATTTTATAATTTTTATTTCCAAGTCCTTTAGAAGTTCAGTAAATAAATGCATTTTTTTGTGGACGGGAACAAATAATGACGATTTCATTACTTTATCTATTTCTTTGAGAGTTTTCCGACACAACAGGGCAGAGGAGTTTGTTAACCGTCAGTCTTAATTTGTAATCAGAGTTAAATTCATTGCCTAAAAAGGCACAAAGGGGTTTAAACACTTAAAAGTTACCGGGATAAAAATAAAAATCTAAACTTAGTTTAGAAGTTTGATGAATAATGCACCCTCCGGAATTATTTTTTTACTAAAACCTTCTTCAAGCGACCAGGAAAAAACGGAATTTATTTCATTTTCTTCAAAGATATCGGTCTCTCATGGAGGGGGTTCAACTGGGATGGTCTCTGAATGGAGGTCAAATTAGTATTGAGCCTATGGGAATAAATTTCGTTCCATGAAAAAATGGTCCTTGAGGGAGGTGGTCGCCTAATAGAGTTGGTCGCACAGGGAAGTTTCACTGTACCAACCTTTTCGTAATATCATAAACATCAAATATCATATTTAACTCAGAAACAATAATAAATACTCTTAACTGTATATAATCCGAAATCAAAATTAAACAAAAAAAAAAAAAAAAAATCTCATAGAACGGCAAATTAATGTTTTCGAATGACGTGTCTCCTACGATTGAGAAAATCTATCTTCTCTTATGAGTCAGTCACCCTTTCAAACGAAAGAGATAAAACTTCTTTGTTTTGGTCGTTGGTAAAAGTTTTATAATTTTGCAAACACAGCATTGAAAGGGAATAAAAAAATATTTTCACTCATTTTTTTTTTAATTCACATTTCCCGAACTAATGAAGTTTGGATTATTTTTTTGCTAAGCAGTGTGAGCTTAGAGGTCTGCACGGGCCGAAATTTCCAAGGACCCGGCCCGACTCATAGGAAAAAAATTCGTCCCGGCCCGTAGAAAAAAATTTGGTCCGGCCCGGTAAAAAACTTAAAAGCTCTGCCCGAGACCGGCCCGGAAAAAAGTTAAAATCTCGGCCCGAGTGAATTTCAACAAATCATTGATTTTTTATTTTTTTGAAGTGTTAAAAATTTGGAAAATGCTATACAGTAAGATGGAATTGTATAGAAAGAAAAAAAAATGCGTTATAGACAAGTTCTCTTCTTAGCGAGTGTAAATGTATTATATATTCTTTTCTTATGTATTAGTATATTAATTATGCATGGATTAATACGTTAGTGAGTTTAAAACTGGGTTCCGTCATACGCAGGTTCTTTTCACACGTTTTACTATGTTTTAATTTAGCTATATTTTAATAAGCGCAGAAATCTAGTGTTCTTTAAAAATAATAAATTTTAATGTTTAAGGGTAGAAAAATGACGATTTAAAAATGTATGCATTTTTGGGCCAGACCTAATTTTACTGACCTTTGAATAGACCAGGCCACGGTGAGACAATGATTTTCATACGGGCTGGGTCAAATTTAGGACTGAAAATTTTGGGTCGTGAAGACTCGGAATGAATCAGTCCCGGCTTTGTACAGAAAAAATAAGCTAGGCCCGGCCCGAGCCTTCAGAAAAAAGTGTGGCCCGGGACCGGCCCGAGTTCCGTGAGTGAAAATCGGCCCGAGCACGAGCCGGCCCGTGCAGATCTCTAGTGCGTATTCAATTGTTAAAAGAATTATATTGCTACATGAAGAAATATAACAGAGAATCACTTTTGAACACTCTAACGATCAATCTTTTTCTATACAACATACAACTATTTAGTGCATAATCTTAACATATCTACACGAATAAATGGTTAAAATTAAATAAGACTTACCTTTATTTTATGTATTCCATTAAGAATAATTTTAATGATATCCTTATCTGTTAATTCTAAGATGGCGGGCCAGACGAAAATGTGATCATTTTTCTTATCTTACGAGGGCGCTGTCGCCTTACTGTTCTGATTGGCTAATAAGCAATTCATACGCAAGCCACTCTTTCTGGAGTGACAACTTCATTCTCGATAACGGAGTGAGATATTGCACTCCTTTCTAGAGAGTGGGAAATTCCACTCTTTAAGGAGTGTATTTTTACAAAATTCACTCCAAAAAGAGTGAAAAGGCCTGTCACTCTTTCAAAGAGTGAGCTTTTCACTCCTCCCAGTTTTAGAGTGTGAGGAAAAAAATAAAATTAATAATACATTTAATTTAAGGGTATGATTAGAAAGTTTGAAACTTATATATTTATATTCTATAAAAAATTCCTGAAAATACCCGAAGTGCTGCCCTCTATATAACGTGTAGATTACAGCAAGTTGTCTGGCAATACAAGCACAAAAAGTGTTCTTGTTTGCAGGTGCGAGCAACAACTGCAAGACAACAATAAGATGATTTTTTTTTCTTTTGCAAAAAAATAAATAGGTAAGAGATTATTTCAAATATTTTTTGTAACTTTATAAAATTATTTCTGGGAATAAATTGCTTTTTTAAAAGTGAATTTTTATTGTTACGTCAGTTACAAATTTTAGTGAAAAGTTAAGCCTACTCAGAATATTTTATTTTAAGAAATTTTTTAATCCGTAAACCTTCTGAAGCATTCAAAATCCTTTCAAATGATGTGTAAATCCTTAATTTCATTTGAAATAAAGACTGTCTAAAATGTGTAACTGACGTAACCATAAAAATGTAACTGACATAACAAAGCATTGGTTACGTCAGTTACACATTTTATTTTTTGTTTATACATATGAATATTCAGGTGAAAATAAATTTATATCTGTGGCGACTCGTTGCAAAAGGCGCTCTGGTTGTAGCTCTATGGACAAAGATGGAGAATGGACAAAGTAAGGCTACTCGCAAATATATAAGTGCTCTTTGCCAAGTATTCGGCACCTCCTTCGAAATCGTGGGCATCGATGCGAACTTTCAAGGATTGTGTTATGCGGTATACACAGACTTTCCAAGAAGCAAGATCTTGACACAACAATGCAGTTTTTTACAGTTTTTAAATGGTAACGATTATAAGCATTGTATTTAAGCTCCGTTGTTTGAGTATGAAAACACAGCGACAGCGAATGTGTGTTCACAGTAACTTTACTAACTGTTTAATTTACAGATTTTAAGCAACTGTTTTCTTAGTTTAATAAAAGCTGTTTGTTTCACATTTACGGAGTTTTAACCTTGATTACAAATATTTTAGTTCACCACTAAGCACAAGTTAGATATTAAATCGCACAAGAAATATTTTTTAAGCAATAACGTTCTTCACTTCAAATGCTTCCCTTGACCCCTCCTGCAAATCTATGATGTATGTATTTATTTTTTATTTATAGTATATTTATATAAAAAAAATCATTAAGCATTTAATATAACTCATCACAGTAATGTTTATATATATTTATAATTGTTTTTCTTATTAGAAATTAGACAATGGATCCAGCCAAATCTGCTGCTGAAGGAATGAGAGAATATAGGCAAAGAATGACTGTGCAAAAGAAAATAGAAATACAGCAGATGAATGCTGCACAACAAAGAAATAGAAGAGCAAATTTTAGCATTCGTAAGAAAAAAGCTGATTCTATAGACTCCAAGATAAGAATGAAGAAAATGAGGGAAAAAAGAAAAGCACAAACTGAACACTCTCAAGGTACACCTACAGAGGGTTTTTCAAATGTGCAGTCATTTGGCCGAGCAATGTCAAGAGTAAATAAATCACTTCCTAGTATCCTAGAAAAAAAACGAGCTGTAGTTGTAAAACTTGCTGAAAAGTTTGGCATTAGCCTTTCAACCTCATCAAAACCTAATAAGGATGAATATGGTGCTTTATCAGAAGACACTATTGAAGCAATAACATCCCACTATAACAGTGACTTAATACTAAGACAATTACCTGGTAAAAAAGATTTCAAAAAAGTAAAAAAAAAAAGAAAATGGAATTGAACGAAAGCAAAAGAGAGTATTACTGATGACAGTTATGGAAGCATATCAGCTCTTTAAAGAAGAGAATCCGTACACAAAAGTTGGAAAATCTAAATATGCTGCGCTTCGACCACTATCAGTAACACCTAGTTCTGAGAAAGATCAATCCGTATGCTGTTGCCGTTATCACGATAAAGTCGTGCAGAACCTGCCAGTTGACACTAATGCGTTAGTTGTCAAATCAGTATGTAAATGGGGAAAAAATTGCTTACTTGGGGTGTGTGAAGCGTGCGGTGATATCAGTAATTTTCTTGATGATCTAATTCTAACATCAGACGCAGAAATTTCAGTATCCTTTTGCCAATGGAGTACTGATAATAAAAAAAGGTTTTAACTGAAACCACACTTTCAAATGCAAAACAAGAAGTTTTAAATCAGCTGCCAATGTTAAGGAGTTACTGTTTTGTTGCAAAAACTCAACTTCAAGAAATCAAATTTTTGAAAGAGAATCTTTCAGAAGATGAAGCTATTCTCCATGAAGATTTTTCTGAAAATTTTAATGTTCGGCAGCAAAATGAAATCATGTCAGCTCATTGGATTTCTGAAAGTGTTATCCTTTTTACAGCAATAGTCTACCGCATACATCTTAATGTTGCTTATGTAGTTGTCAGTGACGAGTTGGCACATGAGAAATTAACAGTTCTCTGCTTTAACTCAGCTATCTTAAATCATAATATGAGTACAGATGGACCTTTTGAAAACATACACTTTTTTTTCTGATGGAGCTGGGAGTCAGTTTAAGAATAGATATATTCTTTCTTCAATTTTGAAACCACATGAGATCCACCCGTCCCTTAAATTTGCTGATCGGAGTTTCTTTGGTACAGTCAATGGGAAAGGTGCTATTGACGGTACCGGAGGCACAGTCAAGAGAGCAGTTTAGAGACCGAACATTTCAGAATCGTGTCGTTATAAACACTGCTCATGAATTCTTCGAAGTAGCCAAAAAAATTTGTCCTAAGATAAATTTTATTTACGTTTCAAAAGAGAAAGTTAAAAAAACAAAAGAAAAATTCGAAAAAGAATTTAGTTTATATCCTCCTAAAAAATTCCTGATACTCATAGAATTCATTATGTGAGACCAGTCAATTATCATGAAGTCGAAACTTGTTTTGTTAGTCCCTTTTCAAAGCGTTTTGATTTTGCTTTTAAGAAAGTAGAAATCTATCCAAAGGAAGTTAATAAAGAACATAATTCCCAGAATAAAAATATTAATCAATTCAAAATAGGAGATTATCTGCTTGTGAACTATGATACTAAACAATTCCCAGGTATTGTAGAAGAAATTCAAATGTGTGAACTTAAAATAAATGTGATGAATCCTTGCCGCCGTGGTTGGCATTGGCCATCTCGTCCAGACTGTAGATTGTACAACATTGATGACATTAAGAAAAAACTTCCAGTGCCACAGCCAATTAATTTCAGGGGTACATTTAAGTTTTCAGAAGGCGTTATTTAAATTACTGTTAACAAACTAAATTAAGTGCCTAGTATTGTCTTTGCAAAATGATAGTGTTACGTCAGTTACATGTGTAAATGCCATTTTTTCTTTTTTCATTGTTCAAAAATTAATTTAAAAAGTTATAATTCTAATTTGTCATTTCCTAGTGATGTTAAGAACATAAAATAAATATTTTTAATTGGATAGTTTTGATAATTTTTACACTTCAATAAAGGCAGAAAATACGCTTGTCTGTTTTATGTTACATCAGTTACAAAATTTTGAAATGTAATTTTAAGGACTTAAATAGAGATTGAAAAAGTTTTCAAGCTCTTGGGTATTGAAACCTTAATAAGAAATATTTTAAATTATAAAAATTTGTTCTAGCCTTATTAGTACATTTTCTACACAGTTTAGAAAACAATAATTGATCATCAAATGTTACGTCAGTTACGATGGAATTGACCTGTGGTATTATAAAGTTTAAATTCATGTATAGCTTTGTTTTGTAAAATGCTCAATTAAATTTGAAAAGGTTTATATCCTTTTTAAACAATTTCTTTTCAAACGTAAATAAAGTCAATTCAAGAAAAAACAGTTTCTTGTTTATTTTATGTGAAATCTTAAATATGAGATATAATTTTATTAGTATCAGCATTTATACTCTAATGTTACAGAAAAATACTATAAAATACTTATATAATCTCTATCAGAATTTTTAACATTACTTGTCATATTTAATAAATTTTATGCAGGTAAAATAATTAAAAAGAAGAGGTTTATGTGATTTTTAAGCAATGTTTTAAGAATTACATGCTTCAATAAAAAAAATTGTCGTTTTATTTTTACTTTGTTTAATGTGTGATCTTTACATTCATGAATAATTTTATTTTGTGAATGGAATAATGCATATGATGAAACAGTAGAGCCTGTTATTGAATTTTTAAAACATTTTAATGTGATTACTAGTTCTAATCGCTCATAAAATTTGAAAATCGTAAAAACTCAGCATATCGCTTTTTCTAAAAATGCAATTTATTACTATAAATATAATAAATCTCTATGTGTATTTTTCACATTACTTAACATGTTTAAAGCACTTTATACAAACAAAATAATAACAGAAAAGGATTATATGATTTTTAAACATTGTTTTAAAAATTACTTGCTTCAAGAAAAAAATTGTACTTTTATTTTTGTTTTTATATTTGATATCTTTACATTCATGAATAATTTTATTTTGTGAATGAAATGTTGCATATAATGAAACAGTAGAGCCTTTTATTTAATTTCAAAAACATTTTAATGTGATTAATAGTGCTAATCGTTCATAAAATTCGAAAATCGCATAAACGCAGGATGTCGCTTTTTCTAAAAATGCAATATATTACTGTAAAATACTTATATATATGAGTAAGATAATAGAATATTTTGTGTGCTTTTTTTTTTAATTTTATTAGCAATAGTTTTTAAAAAAATATATAGTGTGGTTTATATTAGGTTTATAATTATCTATATATAAGGATTTGTTTGGTTTTGCTGTTAATAAAATTTTTTACATTCTAAGGCTTTCAATTGTTCATCTTGTGACATTTGAATAATAAAGATACTACTAGATGGCAGCACCAAAATTTGTCTTTTGACGATAAGTTATAAATTTTGTCTTTTGCCGCTCCTTTTCAGTTATAATTTCCTACACCAGGTGGGATTTTTTAGCTAAATTTTGACGATATTGTTAAGTAGGAATTAATTAATTTAATAGTGCATTTTAGTTATTTTAAATAATGTAATTACTTTCTATTTATTTTATTTTATATTATATTAATTCCATTTATCATGGTATTTCAAAATGTATTAACTGCATCCTTTGGTATCAATTACTGTGATTTCTTAACTGTTTTATTCACCTTAATCTTTACGATATTTTGGTAGCCATGTGCGCGTGGATATATTGAAAAATACTGAAATATTAATCGGTATGTGGTGTATTATTTCTATTTTATATCCTATAAATATTTAAACAGGTTTTATTGATTTTTCCATTTCATATTATTTGTTTCTATTCTGTTTTCATTTTTAATCTATTCACTTGATTATAATGGTTGCTGATAAAAATAAATTTTAGCTTTAGCTTATTTTTCTCACAGAAAACACCATATTGCTTATATCATTGAATTCTGTGCCCTTGAAAACGTAATTCAATATATAAGTTTTTCCATTATTTGTCGGTGTCCACTTTCTTATTTTTTCTTCCATAATAATTCTTATAATAAATTATTTGGCACTTTTTTCATACTTACAGCTTTAATTCATAATATTACGGTTTTTGATGGTGGTAGGTTATGTTTAATTAATGGTTATATATATATATATAATATATATATATCTGTATTTTTCACATTACTTGACATGTTTAAAGCATTTTATACAACAAAATAATAAAAAAGATTATTACATGATTTTTAAACATTGTTTCAAAAATTACATGCTTCAAGAAAAAAATTGTCGTTTTATTTTTGTTTTAATATGTGATATAATATCGTTACATTCCTGAATATTTTTTTTTCTGTCAGTGAAATAATGCGTACGACGAAACAGTTGAGCCTTTTATTGAATTGCAAAACATTTTAATGTGATTAATAGTGCTAATCGCTCATAAAAATTGAAAATCGCAGAAACGCACCATATCGCTTTTTCTAAAAATGCCACTTATTACTATAAAATAGTTTATTTATATATCTATCTGTATTTTGCACATTACTTGACAGACATGCTTAAAGCCTTTTATACAAACAAATTAATAAAAAAAGATGTTTATATGACTGTTAAACAATGAAATAGTAGGGCCTGTAACTGAATTTGAAAAAACATTTGAATGTGATTGATAGTGACTGCTGACACACATTGATATTTGCAGAAGCGTATCGTCTCGCCTTTTGTAAAAATGCTTCTTATTACTATGAAATATTTATACATATTATCTTTTACTTGATCATGTTTAAAGCAATTTATTGAACTAAAGTAATAAAAAAAATGATTTATATGATTTTTAAAAATTGTTTTAAAAAATACATGTAGCAGTCAAGAAAAACAGCTTGTTGTTTTAACTTAGTTTATGTGATATAATAAATTAAGCTATTTAACATAATAAATTTACATTTGTGAATAATTCTATTTTGTGAGTAAAGTAATGCATATAATGAAACAATAGGGACCTTTAATTGAATTGTAAAAAACCTACAGTTAAAAATCTTCAAATTAAATTTAAAAAAAAAAGAAAGAAAATGTTTCCTATTTTTTACTTTGTAGTAAAGATAAGCTTTAGTAACCTAAGTACCCCCTCCCCCACCCTCTCAAATTACTTCTGGTGTCACAGACATAACTTTGATATTATGAATTTCTCCTTTTTAAGAGTCTGTGAGATCTGATATAGCACCAAAATGGCAAAATGTTCACTCTTTAAAATCATAATTATCAAATTAAAAAATATATAAACTATAAAATCCCCCCCCCACACACACACACACTCACACACATACAAATTCATGGTACCAAAAAGTACCTTGAAATAGCAACATTTTGGCTTTTACTTTTCTTAATTTCTCCCTGATTTTTTCGGGTTTCAGAACATATGCAAATTAGAAAATTGGAAAGTTTCAAGCACATAAAACCCGAAATTTATGCCAAAATAGGAACATTTTATTTAATTTTTTTTCTTCAAACTGTGGAACCTGAAGTAATACAAAATGGCTACATTTTCTTCAATTTGTTTATTTTGTTTATTATATTTCTGCATATTTCAGTAAAATTGTTATGTCTGCACAAGTATCAATTTTATATCCTAAAAATTTCATCTTTTCATTATTAAAACAGGTGGAAAAATTAACCAGATGCTTAGAGTAATTCCATTTTGCCGACTTGGATTATTGATACAATGTATACCAAGCTTGTGAATCCTGCATATAATTTCGATGCATTAAAGATTATAATTTGATGAATAATGTGGCTATTTTTGAACCAAAGGACAGACAGTCTTCAGCAGCCTCCCAAAACTGTCTGGGGAAAACTTTTTACGTAAAATGTGATTATGTTATTAAATATTAGTCTTATATATTTTTTTAATATATATAATTTGTACTTTCATACCGCAGACCAACTGAATTGTGTTGCTTTCTTATCGTGTATGTCACCATTTGTATTTCATCTAAAGCTAGGCTGCTATTGACAACTATTTTTTTTTTCTTCTGCCACTATTTGAAAATAATTGTATATTATTATTGTTTTGAAATAATGATTAAAAGAATATAAACAAAATTTAGAAAAAATAGTTGACTATGGCAGCCTTATTAATGTTAAATAAGTCTAATAGAGTAAGTACTTTAATTTATTGAATATTTATAATCCTTAAATTGGATTAGTTACACATATATTATCTATAAATAAAATTTTCTTATTTTTGTATTAAAATATGTCATAGATACCGCTATTTTTTCTGTGACTGATGTGATTAAGAATTTCATCCTTATTGGACAAAATGCATGAAACCAGTTGCCAAAGATGTATATTTACAAAATGTTTAGCATGTAAAAAATCATTCTCATTATTATAGAGATATCAAGCAATCGCTAACCACGAAATAAATATATTGTGTTTAACACTTTGTAAATTTTGTAAAAAATTGTTTAAAACATGAATAGTTTGTGCTTCAGAATTAGTTGTGAAAGTTTCATTCTCAAATTAACTTAAGATTTTTTATATGTAACATACAAAATCTTGATACCTGAAATTTTCTTTTATTGGTATAGAGAAGTGCAAGTGAGTTAATCTAGCTGCATAGGATGGAGATTGGTTTTTAAAAGAATTGTGCTTAAAAATTATTTTTAAAATCATGAAAAATCAGTACATTGAAATGCAATTTTAAAATAACTTATTGCATTTTAAATTATATTTTTTGACTTATTTGATGGTGTGAAAATGAAAATATATGATGATTAAGTGTTAAATTTGAGGAAAAGGAGAAATGAATTGCTTAAATTGTTGCCACTGTTGATATGTGTCAGCATTACTCGCATACATGCTTTATAATATAGATAGTAATATAATGTGTTTAACTTAATTTTCAATAAACACACACACACACACATATATATATATGTATGTATGAAAGAAAATATGTCGAAACTAGTGTGAATCAATAAGAACTAAAAGAAGATCTTAAAACACCATGAAAAACTTTTAAATGCGCTAGGCCTTTCGAAAGATCTGAGTTTATCTTCATCAGTCACAAAGAAGACCTGTTTCTACTATGAAAGCAGCAGCAATTTCTGCGGCAGCTGTCTTGCTGCCACTTTCATAGTAGAAGCACGTCTTCCTTGCGCCTGACAAAGAAAGACTCAGATCTTTCGAAAGGCCTAGCACATTTAAAAGTTTTTGATGGTGTTTTAAGAAGATATTTTAGTTCTTATATATGTATAACTTATTACATAGATTTCAAGGAACTTAAGTAAACCCGCGATAAGCAAAATTTTTATTTGATGCTAATTTCTAAATAAATGCATTAGTAATTTTTTAGAATTGGGATTTTGGACAATAAATGTGAATTTTACTCTTCAAAAGTCTAAAACAGAAATACACAACAACATCAAATTTTAAGTCTACAGATCATAAAAGAATGCTGTTCCAAATATAGGTGTGGGGGTTCTCCACACTGGTGCTTTTATTTCAATTTCAGTGCAAAAATCCCTTTTTAAAGAAATTCTATGTAAGTATTGTTTAGTAAAAAGATATTTTATTTTCTGGATCAAAAATAAAAGATAATAATACAAGATACATACAAGATACATACTCTAAGAAAAGTATTTGTAATATATATATATATATTTATTACAAATGTTTGTGGATAAACAAACACTAAAGCAATTATATTATAAATAACTAAAAAGTGTGTAGAAGTGTAACAGAATTTAAGAGGATAGTGTGGTAATAATCAACAATTTTATTTTATTATTTTTTTTAATATGCAGTTATTTTTCGGAATTAATTAGAACCAATTCTTTACATGAAATTGTTTTTTTAGATACATTTCAAATACAAAGATCTACATTCAATAATTAAAACTTTTATAATAATTTTCAGTTTAATGTAATATATATATATATATATATATATATATATATGACAAAATAAATGACAAATTAAAATCCTAAATATTGGTCCAAAATTTTAGTGCAAAATGAGAGAAAAAAAAACAACTTATATAACTTTACCACAAAAAGGTAGATAAGAGAAAAACCTGAATTTTGTGCAACCTTTCACAATAAATTTAGATTAGAAAAACTTGAATCATGGTTCAATTTTTCACCATAAATTTAGATTAAAAAAACATTGAATCATGGTTCAATCCTTTACCATAAAATTGGATTATAAAAAAGCCCGATACATGGTTCAACCTTTTACCATTAATTCGGTTTAGACAAAAACCTGAATCATGGTGCAACCTTTCACCACAAATTCTGTTTTGAAAAAGACCCGAATTATGGTTCAATCTTTCACCATAAAATCGGGTTAGCAAAAACCTGAATCATGGTTTAACCTTTCACCATAACATTGGTTTAGAAAAAAACATAAATCACGGTTCAACATTTCACTAATGTAATGGTTTTTGTGAAAGTGCCACGAACCTGGTGAAACGTAGCACCTATATCTTGGTTGCAGCTAAATGTCAGCTAGATTTCACCAATTTCTTGTTGAGCCATCGAACTTTAATTTTAACAGTGTATTTTGATTATCGTTTTATTTTGAGAAATTATGTAAATTTTCGATCATATTAAGTGACTTCATTAGTTCCTAGGTATTTCCCCAAGTCATGTTATAAAGTTCATGATAAAGAAATAGTTATAATTAATGACAGTCAATACTAATTATAATTGATTGGAGAAACTGCCAATGTTCTTATGATCTTATGAGATTACTGTTGTTCCCGTTTCATTTTGGAGACATCACATAAAGTTTCGATACGACCAAGGAATTGTGTGAGTTCATAGGCGTTTCTCAAAGGATTTTATAAAATTTAAAATTCATAACATTTGAAGTTATGAGGATGAAATAGTTAAAATTAATTGTAGAGAATTTCATTACAAGTACAATTCAAGATAAAAATCGTTAAAATTTTGGAAGGCTGTTCACAAATCTACTTGTTAAAGTAACAAGGAGGAATAGATTCTAGTCAAAATAAAATCTATAAGTGTTTTCAGGTTATCAACACTCCATGTATTTTCCCTTCTCGAAAAACACATATATATACGGTCACGGCAGTAGCGTTTTAGAATTTTCCTCAAATAATGTTTTTCTGACGGAATCTAGAATTATCTTAATCTCCCACTGAATGTTGTAACCATTTTTGTTGCCAGTAATTCTAGCCGTTTTTAAGATAACATTCAAGATATTACATTAAAACATAGATTTTTAATATAGTATTGATTGAATATATTAATTCCTAAATATAATATTTAATAAGACTGCGACTAATCTAAAGGTGAAAGGAGCGCGAAGGAGTAATTTTGAGTTAAAACAAAACCTAAACGTTTTCATGGCAATACTCCATAAATTTCTCTGTTTTTCTCAAAACTTGTGTGATCCGATCACCGATGTAGTGCTTTAGAGTTTTCCTCGAGTAAGTCTTTTCAGACGGAATTTAGAATTCTCTTATATTCCCCACTGGATATGTTAACCATCTCTGACGTCATTAACTCGAGCCGTGTTTTAATTGCATGTTTAACCATCATTCTCTTGCAGTCAACTCACGTGAGTCCTCCACCTCATCCCCTAACAAGCCATCTCTTGTCCTCTTCCTATAAACCGATGCGGGACACGTTCTAAGACAGACGATGGGATGCGGACTGTACGTTAGGCCGGGGAATACTGAGCAGTGGGAAACAATTGGGTTAGACATCCTCCGACCAGCTAAATCTTCCGCGACACTCGCACTCTGATGAGGCGTTCAGAAAGCATAGCTTTTCCTTTAAATTTATCTTCTCCGCTGTAGTACACTTTATATTGATAAGGAAACCAAATGGAGTGCTAGTATATAGTTTTATAGTGTCTACATTTTGCGGATTATATAGCAAAGGTCTGGCTCCCAAGGGCAAAGAAACAAAATAGATGTGTTTGGAACATATTTTCGAATATTATTTTGAATTTAGTTTTGTTTGCCATGCCCCAGTAACTGAAGCAGGAAGATATTATGCACTCTTCTTATACATATTCAAATGATTCAACAGTTTGGCGAATTAAATAGTGTCTAAATTTTAAACGTCTAAAAGGCGCAGGATAAAGCTGTTTGCATCGTTATGATTTTCTACTCCCGCCATTGGCGTTGGTAAGGTTTTGGGCGCCCGCGACAAGAAGTAATTTGTAAAATAAACTCTTTCTATATGAAGAAAAAAACAAAGATTAATTCTACAGACGTACAAAAAATGTAAGTATGATACATGAAAAGTTCTCATAATTTTTTCTGAAGTACGTGTGCTGCTATGTGGTATAAGATTTTCACTAGTATATCATGGCCCATAGAAAAGTATTTTATATTGAAATAGCTCATTGTCATTTCTATGTCGGCGATTGCATCGCATTTAAACTTTAAAAGAAAGTAAATTTATCTATTACTTAAAAAGAAAGTATAAACATATAGCTGTATGTTCTTGACGACATAATCCGCGCCATCAACATGAAACATGAAATAAATAAATAAAAAAATAAGAAAATAATTCTAAACTGATTTACTTAATCTTGCCTTCATTGAGAACAAAGACACTTTGAAACCTTCCAAAACGACAGTGTGGGTCTGATTTTATTTTATACATGTATATTACTTCTATATATTTCAAAAGTTACTCTCAATACTATTAACAAAATTAACATGCTTGAAGCCACATTTTGATTTTTTTTCCAAGTAATGATGTACCGAATTTCGTAAATGTATTTTATAGTATAAATCCTTAATTAATCGCTTTGATGGAGTCCCGAATAAGAAGAGTGTGATAAAAACTAAGTGTCCAGATTAAATGTGCTCATCTGGTAAAGTTTTACACTATTCAGGGCTGCCACGGACGACTACTACGAATATTACTGTTTTGAAATAGTGGTCAACAAAATAATAATTAAAAAAAAAAATCCCTGCCGGCTCGGCCTACAGGCACAGGTAGATTTCGAAGTTAAGTACTAATTTCACCAACAAAAACTAAATCATGATTAGAGATAAACCCACTTTAACAATTTTATCGCCGCTTTTGACGAGTTTTTAATTTCATTTTTATATAAGAGCTGATTTTATCAGAATCATGTTAAGGCAGAATTAAAAAAAATTCTTTCATGCTCAACAACTCGAAATTTTCTGACACATTTTCAGATTCCCTTTTAAAAAACATGAAACTTGCTGACGTGATTTTTAAAGATATTTATAAGCGACCTATGTTTATATTTTTCGTTCAATTAATTAGAACTTAATTTATAAACAATTATTTTCTCAGTAAGACCATATTTTTTATTTCCAACACAATCGCTTCCAGAAATTCGGTTTAAAATGCCCATTTTGACATCATTTTAAAAATATATTCTGCTTCTATCAAAAAATAGACCATTACGGCACATTATATAGTTTCTTAATAAGAGAACCTACCAATTGGATGCGTTTTAAAGCAAAAATGAATTTAAAAATGAGTGAGAAAATAAGCAGTTTGGATTTGAGTACATCCTTAATACGATATTTTTTTCTTCAACCTCTATTTTAATTAGTTTTTGCTGTAAGAATTAGTCCTATAAAAACTTGTCAGTATAAAAGTTGTAGATAATGTTAGGAAGATATATAATAAATTCATGCCGATTTGATATCTTATGAACTGAAGAAGTTATGGATTTTTTTCTTCTTCAATCCCCCCCCCCTTTTTTGTTTTTGTTTTTTATTTCTTTTTACGGTAAGAATTGGCCCCAGCAAAACCTTGTCACTATAAAAGTTCTAGATAATATTAAGACAATTCATGATAAATTTAATTGGATTTGATATATTGAGAATTGGCGAAGCTATGGATTTTTTTCTCCACAAAACCTACTTTTTTCGCCCCTTGAGCCCATTTTTAATTTTATCAAAAATCTGTGATACATAAATTTTTGGCCCTATTTTTAGAAGTAATAAAAACTTTAAACTGATTTGATATGTACAAAAATTAAGAAGTTATGGGTTTTCTTCGGTATTCAGAAAACCCCTCTCTATTCCCATACCCTTGGTCTGATTTTGCCCATTAACGAACTTGACCGAGATTTTATGCCCCTTGATTTTATGTATCAGTTTGGAAGAGATTTGTGCAGAATTGTGGATGTTATCGTGTCCAGAAGAAAGTGATATATATATATATCCTTTTTTTTTTGTACTTTTTAATAATAATTTATTCCAGGATCCTTAAAATCGCACATAATAATTTTTATTATATAGACTATTTAAGTTAATTATAATTATTGTATTTATAAGGATAATAATACGAGTATTATCTGCAAGCTGTGATGATTTGAAATCATAAGGATTCGCTTGTAACTCTACCATTTAAATAGGCGGGATTTTTGCTGTACTAAAATGGGATACTTGTTTGTGATTGTGATATGGTCATAGCAATTCTATTGCTGGCTATGTCTTAAATTTAAATGTTAATTTTTTTTTTCATATTATTCATTCTTACGGATCTTGCATTGATTAATGATTTATTTAATTCAATTTATATGGCATGGTAAATTTATATTTTTTGGTGTATAGTCGATCGGGTACATAACGGAATTCAATTTTTAGCTTATTGCTGGATTCTATTAGAGAAATCGACTATGTTTTTGCTTATATTTGCATTTCATGTACCCTTGAAGGAGTGAAATGCTATATAAATTTCCTGCTACATCCATCCAATTGATCTGTTAATTGTTTACTGTACGTTTTTTTAATGGTTCAACAGTATTTCGCTGGTTATTTGTATCTTTTGTCTTTAATATGTTATTGTATCAAAATTTGGTGGTTTTTCATATGTTTTATATGGTTTAATAGTCCGCAATGTGCTAGTGAACTAGTGGTAGTGTGCTTGATTTTGTATTACAAGTTACATCTTTATTTTGTATAATGTCAGTGTTATGTATTGAAGCTAAATTTATTAATTTAATTTTAGTAATTGGAAATAGATGATGAATTGTAATTATATAATGGTTATGTATATATATATATATAACCATTAATTAAACATTACTGACCACCATCAATAATTGTGATAGTATGAATGAATTTACAACAATACAGTGTCCCCAAACACACTGAATGGATACCAAAAACATAATAAACAAGCTGCTATGTATAAAATAAAGTCCCTTGTACTACATAACAAGAATTAATAATGAAGAAAAAAAGAAGAATATGGATTTCGATAAAAATAATTGAAAAGCTTATATATTGAATTACGTTATCAAGAGTACAGAATTCAATTATATAAGCAAAATTAGTCGTTTTCTGTGAGAAAAAAGCTAGAAGCTGAAAATTTTTTCCTCCTGTACTCTAACAACCAATATAACCAAGAGAATAGTTTCAAGATGAAAACAGAATAAAATTAAATGGTATGAAATGGAAAAAGCAATACAACCTTTTAAATATTTAATTTATAGCAAAGAAAAATAGTAATATTACACAAAATACCTAATAAAATCCCAGTTATTTTGTCCAAATACACATCAGCACATGGTATCCAAAAGCTCGATAAGTTTTAGATAGATAAATAGATAGATAGAAAGATATATAAAGTTTTTTACTGAGGGTGGTTTTGGGTTCAAGGGGTCATGATCGGTGTAGACCTGTAAAAAATTTTCAGAAATTCCAACATAGGGGAGAATGTAATAGGTAGTATTTCATACGAAATCTACCTAAAATCAGCATCAGGGACACCGGACGGTATAGGAATTTCGTGGTATTTTTGGACCCCCAGCATCGTCCAAAACTTATTTATCTCGTTAATATTGCTATGCAGTCATGCAATGGGATGTTTTCTAGTATAAGAAATTTAAAAAACCAAGAATATGTACTAAAATAAAAATTCTTATTCAGGGACTAAAAAGTCAAAAGATTGTAAGAATGCCTCATATGTGATTTTCTTTGGTACGTTAACATTTGTTCTTTCTGCAGTTTTCATAGCCATTATGTTGCTTTATATTAGATAAAAACACTTATGCATTATAAATATAATTTAAGTACAAGGACAGTGGATAATCCAATTCTTTGTTACTTATTTAAAATTTTCAATTTTTACAACAAAATTATACAACCCACAACAGGAATTTAAAAAATGTATGTTTTGATAGAGAGGCAGAATTTTAGTTTGGGATACAAGATTCGAATAAAAATTCACGATGGAAAATATACAGGGTATGAGAGCTTGAAAGAATTCAAATATAAAAATTATAAGTTTTTCTGAGTTTTTTTTAGATTCTTAATTTTTAGATTGTTGGTTACCAACAATTTTTTTTTTAAATGCACTACTTTGGCATACATAAAATATCTCACAAAAGTGAGCGGAAGTTTAGAAAAGTCGGAATTGTCGTATAATTAAAATAATGTATAATGATTTCTGATTTTATAATAAATCGTTAACCTCTTCGACTTTATACGTTATGTATCTTTTCAGGAACAAAAATAAGATTTGTAAAAATTACTATTTTTTTCTTGATGTTGTTAAAGTAGCAAATCATGCCACAAAAGCCAGTGAACAGGTTTGAGTTAAGAAACATTATCTAACATAGGCATAACAGTGAAATACATCATAATATTTGGCATCAAAAGCGAAAGATAACGACTTTCTCAAACACGTTGTGGGCAGTTCACGTTATGGAAATAATTTTGTTGAAATATGGAATATTTTAAATTTTGTTGTTGTGGATGCTGCTAGAACAGAAATTTTGCGCAATTTTTTGAAAATTAAGTATTCATCTTAATCAAATTAAATAATTAATTAAAAAATATCCAAAGAAATGTATCTTATAGAAGCATCCATAAGAACAAAAAATAAAATATTCCATATTCTAATTCTAACAGAAACTGTTTCACTAACGTGAACAGATAAATATGAAAGTCATTGTGCCTTTTGCTTTTTTGCCAAATAACGTAATGCAATTCCTTTTTGTGTCTATTCCTATTGTGTCGATCTTTCTTGAAAACTCAAAACTAGCAGAAAATGAAACCAAAAGAGACCCATTTAGAAAAAAAAAAAAAAAAAAGAAAGCAAAAATGCCTCTTCAGTTTCGCGCGTCCTGTCAATGGAGCCTGGGCAGCTCTCCCCCCTTGCCACACCTTGGCTACGCTATACTGAATACTGTTATAGTTAAATTCCCTCTAGGACCACATGCCTTTTTGTTTTTATGCAAAGTTTAAAAGTCTCAATACAAACCCCCACATGTCTTTATTTCATTCGATTTGCCGTGCCTAATTCGCTCTAAATGGTGAATGTGTGATTCTCGCGAAGCATAAACTTTTGAAAATGAAAAAGATTTAAATTAAAAGGCATTAAAAGGTTTAAATATTTTGCTTTTATTTATTTCGAACAGAATTTTTTGTTATAAAAATTTAAATTAGCATTGTAAAATGTCATTGCATTTGAGTCGTCCGTCATGCCAGAACAAATACTGCCAGATAATGATGTTAAAAATAAATAAATAAACGTTTCTTGTTTGTTCCGTTTTTAGAATTATCATACTTGACAATGTAATTTGTACTTTTCCTGTGTAATACAATATATTAGGGAATTTAAATTTATGTTATTTCTAATACCATAAAGTGAAAAATTGACATAATAAAACGCTGCCCATCTTTTTCGATTGATATCGTGAGCATTTTAACAATTGAAATAATTTCTAAATGCTGTTTCTTGAAACTTTTTTTTAAAAATAGTTCTATTTTAAGCTATTCCAGTGAGAGTCATTGCTATCCATTAGCTCCAGTCGTTGCCATAATAGAAAGCTAAACTCTTTAGGATAAGGAAATGATATGAATGCCCTGTAATATAAAAGTTCCATATTACAAAAGTATATATACAAAGGTTCATTTCATTCCCCAATGTATACATATACATATATGATATAAAACACTTATTCTTGAATAATACTACTTAAGGAAAAAATACGTACGGGGTGTCTATAATTAAACGACCCTACTGTAAAATTGTCTAAACAGACGAAACTATTGGTCAGAAAGTTGTAAAATTTTGTGAAGGGTATAACAAAGGAATGGGAATTTGTTTAAGCGAGAAAAAAAAATAGTTCAAAATTTCGTCACCAGATGGCGTTTTTAACGAATTACACATTTAGCACATACATTTACGATAGTTTACATATTTTACTGCAACAAAACATGTTCCACATGATAGCCATCATTTCTACCATCTGGAATCGTAAGATAGCATGTTTCACGCTGACCACAGTGTGTTCTGCGAAATACTAAGAACATGTCGAGAAATGCTGTGTTTAAGATCAGGTAAAGTTTTTGGATTATCATGACTTACGAAATATTTCAAATGCCCCCAAAGCCAAAAGTCACATGGATTGAGGTTTGGAGGTCTGGGAGACCATAGATTACGAAAGTGGCGGCTGTTGATACATTCTTCTGTGAAGTTATTCTTAAGGACGTCTTTAACACAGTGGCTAATGTGTGGAGGAGCTCCATCTTGCATAAAAATTGTACGTGAAAGGCACTGACGTGCTTGGAGATCTGGAAAAAATTCATTTTCTAAAAAGGATGCATATCGCTGCCCAGTGATGGAGCATGTTACTGGACCTCTAGCACTTAATTCGTCGAAGAAAAATTCGATGCAGAAAACCCACACCACACCGTCACTTTTGCTGAATGCAACGGAACCTGTAAGATTGGACGATGATTTTCTGGCTCCCAAATTCGGCAGTTATGAGTATTCACTGAACCGTCCAAATGAAAATGTGCTTCGTCTGTCCAGAGGATATTTCAAGGCCATTCTGAATCAACCTCAAAGCGAACAAGAAACTGAAATGTAAACCGGTGTCGAATCTCGAAATCATGTGGTAGCAACTAATGCACAAGTTGAAGCTTGTATATGGATAACACCGGCGGATAATCCGCATGATCTTTTGGACAGTTGAACGAGGTATATCCAATGCTTCTGCCACATGACGGACACTGGTACTAGTCTGTACGTTGAAAGCTTTGTCCTTTTCCATCTGAAGCGCAACCCTCTCTATTGCTTCTGAGGAAACAGGTTTTCTTCTTCTTCCAGAACAAACATTCAACCAGAGCCCTATCAAGCTGAAGTTGGGCCCAGGGCCTGTTAAAAAGTTGCCCCCCCCCCACCCGGCGACACTTTCAGAAAAAAAGTAGGTTTATTTGATGAGTTGACAAAGTTGTTTGGGTGAAAGTTTCAAGTTTACAAAAAAAAAAATTAACTTACAAGAATAATCAAGAAAATGAATTACAGTCCACTTTCTCAAGTAAGCATTTGTATAATTCACAAACATCTATGATCCACAGTTTATGTTATAGAATAAATGAGGACGTCTTTTTCAAAACTCGCCTTATCCAAAATCATAAAAATTGTGTTTTCCCTAACAGTCTAGTAATCATTTTAAACTATAATTCTGACATTATAAAATCCTCGTTTACATTGAAACCAATAGACACAGTATGCAGTTTTTGGCATTTTCCCCAAATTTGATTTTCTGGATACGGCAAGTTTTGAAAATTATAGGTACTATTAAATTGAAAAGGACTTTTACAGAAAAATTAAATATGGAGTTTTTTTATTACAGTAAAACATTGTTTTTACGTCAGGGACCAAAATATAAAATGTAGACAGTGGAAAAACGTAAATTGTGAGAAAATACACACAAATTTGTGGGCCCCTGAAATTGGTGGGCCCAGGGCCGAGGCCCCGGAGGCCCGTGCATTAATCAGGCCCTGCATTCAACGATCCTGTTTCTTCAAATTTGACTACTATTTGACTACGAAGATTTTTAACAGTCAATGGACCTTTCCGCATCCCCCTCGAAGTCCGAAATTTCCGTACAGCAACTAATGCCGAATTACCGTTTTGGTAAAACAATTTTACTAACAAAGCTCGATCTGGTAAACATAACGACGACATTCTGATTACCAATAGCAAGCACATTGAAAACCAAATCTCCGCGAAAGTTTCTATCTTTTATAACAGCTGCTTTGTGACGTCGTCAGAAATTTATTTGCATTTTTATTTAAATTGTAGGATTTCATGCCCTCTGGCGGCGAAATTTTACCAGACGATTACAGATCACAGTTGTCAGTTTGGCTTTTTTTTAATTCATAAATTTGGAATTCTAACTGGAAATTCTAAAAGAATATTTTTTGCTTTATATAATCACATAATATTCTAAATTAAACAAAGCAAAAAGAACTACTAAGATTTCCAGGTGTGAATTCGAAATCTCTGATGTAGTAAAAAAAATTTCTGTTGAAAATGTTTTGTTGTAATAAAATTTGTAAACTATTGTAAATGTATGCTATGTCACCGCCCCTGAATATTTTTCTGGGGGCATCTGTATCATTGTCTTATTTAATCAGAGAAAAATAAAGCGTAAAAAATTTTACAAATTATTGGTATTCGAATTGAACGGATCGTACGAACTCTGAAAAAAATCCGCCTACGACAGCCTCCATTTTTTTTTTTTTTTTTTTTTTTTTTTTTTTTGCCAGAGCTTAGGCCTAGTATTCAGTGGGCGGTGGCTAAATGCGTAATTCATTCAAAAAGACCTCTGGTGGCGAAATTTTGAACTATTTTTTTTTCTTGGCTTAAACAAATTCCCATTCCTTCATTATGTCCTTCACAAAATTCCACAACTTTCTGATCAATAGTTTCGTCTGTTAGATGACTTTAAAGTAGGATCGTTAATTATGAACACCCTGTAGATTGTGGTACATTTTAAAAGTTGATACTACAAAACTTCATCCCGTGACTTGCCAGGAAAATAACTTTTTTGGTCTTGGAAATGATAATTTCACATGTTTTCTGCAAATAAATGCAATAATGCACGTATATACGTTTATTCTCATATATATATATCTCTGCATAAATTTTTTTCACCTATCATATCATATCGAATAAGGAAAAAAGGAAGGCAAGATATGTAATTATCATGTTTTAAAAGAATCACCCAAACACAAATTTTCGTTGCTATATCTCGAAAAGCATGAATCGCATTCTGAATATTTAATGATATTGAGTCTAAAATTATTGAAATTATAAGATAATAAAACCTTTATTTTTTAACGAGGCCACTGATGGTCATGCGGATATCTGTAAATCTGTCGTTGACTTGCTTGTATTTCGCATGTATGAAATGGCAGGAAAGATATTTTCAACTTTGTTAAGGCGTTCAGGAAGCATAAATCTCCCTTCAAATTTATATCTGAGATAAAGGTCTATATTTAAAAGAAAACTTAATAGTGTGCTGGTATATCATTTTATATGCTTACAGGTTATATACAAAGTGTTGTATTCCCTATGACGAAGAGCTGTATCTACAATAAAGATGTGCTTCGAACAATTTTCGAGTGGCACACTGAGTTGAGTTTTTATTTCCTATGCTTCTCTAACCGAAGCTAGAAAGATGGTCTGTTTTACAGATGACTGGTTTTTGAATCATTTTGTACTATGAGTGGATGAGATGACACAAAATGTTTTGACGATCATTAATTAAGTTATTTTGATTATTTCGCAAGGTTGATTTTACCGGTACTAAAGAAAAGTTAAATAAGTACTTTTTCTGCACATAAAAGTATATTGTTAGAAGTGAACTTGCTGTAATGAAGAACATAAATACGAAAAAGGTCGCGTAGTAATTTTAAAAGTATTTCTGACGCAAAACTCAACCTAGTAAAGAGGGTATCTCTTCCCCTCCCCCAACTAAATTGTCACGATCAGCAATCCTATTAAATACTGAATTACGATAAACAGAAGAAAAAAGGAAATTTTGAAGAAGCTTTTAAAAAATCTTTACATTTTTTTAATCATGTTTTGTAAAAACGTTATAGTAGCCAATAAAAACTTTCCTGAAAACTGTAAAAATTCATTAAAGCTGATTGTTGGTCCATACATAAATGGTCCTGATTTTGAAACATTTTACACCAATGTTTCTTCTTACATCCTGTCCTATTTTAATGGATAGAAGTACAAGAAGGGATATTTTGAAAAGGGAAGCTTAGAAAGTTTCTGGAGAAAAGATCATGTTAAAGATTTTAGAAAAATAAATAAAATAAAAATTTAGGATATAAAACCTTATTGTAAATATTCTTCAGCTGAAATTAAAAAGGTATGGTTTTACACGCAATACTATACGAAAATGTATCTATATAATTGAAGGGGAAATGTAAATATAATTTTTGTTTATTAGTTTGCAATAGTTCATTTAAAAGCCGTTTTATTGCTCAACTGTGAAAATAAATAAACGTCATTCAACAGCAGAAAATCACTCTACATTTAAAAATAGTTAACTGATGTATAATAATTTTTAAAAATTGAGATGCATTATTTTATATTATACTTATCTTACTCTAAATTTAAGCAATTACCGCATACAGTAATCGCAATACAAACAAAGAGTTATACAATATTTTATTTTAAAATATTCTATTATATTAACTGATCTTTCTATATAATGAAGAGAAGGAAAGTTTTTCAACTTGAAATATCATCTTCAGGCAGTGGCGCCAACTTATATGGGCCCATGGGGCGCGAGCCCACCCAATAATTTGATCTCAGAGTCCACCCAGTTTCAAATGATTTAATCCATAATTTATTTTTTTAATTATTTAATCACTGAAATGAAAATTAGTTTTATTAAAGTTCTCAAACTAGTTTTGTTTGAAAAATAGTAAGGACATCCATCAGACTTACAGGAGCACTGAAAACCACTTCAGCGGATGTATAGTTAAATTTCTCGCGAAAACAAACTTCCTGCATATTTGCAATCTGTTTTGATGTCTTGAATGGATAAAGCTGTTGGTGACTAAAATGTGTACTTTTCTTGATATTTAGTTGTTTTGCACTTTCAATACTTAGGAACTTCGTTTATTTAAAATAAATATTAATGTATTTATTAGGAAGAACTTATAAGAATATAATTTAATAAAATTATAAGTAATTCAAATAATTTAAAAATTTGCTTTTTAAAAACATAATTTAATTTCGAATTATCATCTTTAGCCATTTGATCCTCCCTCGTCTCTCTACACACACACACATACACAGTAACGGAAAAAATTATAGGTGTTATTTTATTCAAAAATGTTTGAGCCCACCCAATATTTTTGAAAAGTTGGTGCTACTGTCTTCAGGGCTGGAGTAGCACAGTTCAGGTTTATTTCAAGAGAGCCAAAATTGTATAGAACAGGACTCGAACCCTGATACTTTGGCTTGCCGTGTCAATGCTCCATCTATTGAGTTATCCGTACAGTATACCTGGCTGACATAATTCACTCTTATTTGTTGTACATGTCTGAGAACTGCAGCGCTAGTTTCATTCATTCATTTATATCTACTCCAGCCTTGAAGACGATTCATCCAGTTGAAAAACTTTCCTTCACTTCATTATGAACTAATTACATGGTATACTGGAATTTCTGTTTTATCACACACTTTTCTCGTGTAAATGCTATAGTTGTAGCTCAGATAATGAAACTAGCTCTGCAGTTCGCTGCCATGTCAAACAAAAAAGAGTGAATTATGTCAGCTAAGTACCGTCAGGTCAGCTCAATAGGTTGAACATTGGCACGGCAAGCCAAGGTATCCAGGTTCGAGTCCTTATCTGGACATTTTTCGCTCTGTTGGAATAAACCTCAACTGTGCTACTTCAACCTTGAAGATGCTTTTATGTAGTTTCTATGTGAATATTTCATGTTTAATATGCTATTGCTGATATAATCAAAACAATAATAAATGTAAAAATAAAGTAAAAAAATGGAAAATATGCTTGTAGAAATTATAAAATAGATTCCAGTTAATAATTATTGACAATCTGATTTTAATAAATCGAGAAAAAATATTTTTATCGTGTTTTACAGTTATCTATAACAATAATGTATTACAGGAAGATCAGATAAACTAGTTGTATTTGTCTGTGGCCGCTCGTTTAACAAATAACTAAATTTAAAAAGTCATTTGGCGTCAGATCTGGGGAACATTGAGGCATTTCTGACCCCCTCCCCCCCCCCATCCTTCTGCCTATCTATCCATTTAGATAAGTCTGGTGAAGGTTTTTCTTGTTGTTGTTGTTAAAAGCAGGGAAACCCTTCTGCTGGAAGACGAATTTTTATTCGGAAATATTCTGATTTTAAGGAAAATTTATGAAATTCCCAATAATTTATGTGATCATCGGACCGATTACATCCTGTAGCACCGAATTATAAAGATCACTGGTTAAATTTTCAGTCAAAAGAACATGATTGATGATATTATCTCCTAAAATTCCTACCCAGCCATTAAATATTTAAGGATATTGAGTCTTGGTATTCTTAACCCATTAACGCCCGAATTATTTTCTTCGTTAAAAATTACATATTGGATTTCCCACCACTTTTAAAAGAAGAGTAATTTTTATCTTATTTTATCAGGGAATTTGTCTCGTGAAAGAAAGTATATATTTATCTTCATATTTTCTGGTGTGAAAAGCGCTTTCCTGCCACTAAGTCTATAGCGATATAAAAATATGCCACTAGGCGTTAATGCGTTAAATATTTGTGGTTGCACGAGATTCGAGTGTTCTGCGTCTTAGCAATTCCGTTAAAATGTTCGATTCATTGCTTCAGGCTCTATTACTTACAAAACGACGTGGCAGTGAATTTGAGCATCTTTTGGGTTAAAAATTTGTCACTTTTCATGAAGTTAGTCTTAACCTCTTGGGGACTAAATTTTGATTTATACTATATACTCGACGAAACGCTTCTAGTTACTTTCATATAAATTTTCTTGTAAATCCTGGTGTCGATCAATCATTTTACCATTTTATCAACCGAAGTATACTTTGCCCTTCAAAGGGTTAAAATAAAGAAGTTAGAATCTACACCCGTGTAAATTATGTTTTACTTTGAATCACATGATGAGCATAGAACAAATATTTCTTTCTCTTAACTCCTTCAAAGTAAATTTCACAAACCTTAAACAGAGAAATTACTTACTTGTGATAAAAATCCAGAACTAAGCTGTAAATTAAACGATCAGTTGTATCCACGTTGGTAGTAAACGTTTTTTCCCTTTTTATTTTATTTTTTAAATCTGTCAAATAATTTTTACGGAACAATACATTTATGTAACAGTTTTTTTGCATATTATTACCACTTCATGCTGATTATGTCTTTAGAAGTGACATTTTACACTTTGATAAATGCAAATCACCAGAAAAATGTATGCAACATTTTATGTGGTTTTGTCATTTGGTTATTTATTTGCTTTTTTGCTGAGCATATGCGCAATTTTTCTAATTAAAACAAATTAAAATTACTTTTGTTGAATTCTCATTTGAATAAATTTTTCTAAATAACAGTAAACCTAAAACTAAACCTTTTTTTTTTTTTTTTTTTGTCCAATTAAAGCATAAAAATAACGTATTTTTTAGAAATGTCATAGCATTCTGTAAATTTCCTTACATTTTAGATGCTTTTAAATCTGTATTATTTTTTGTATTGCGAAAATTACTACTATTGAGATTTTTTAAAGACAAAATTAAGTATGTGTCAAGCTTATAAAAATATTTTTCTCCTTCTTATACATAAGCATTATTAAGGATACAGTGGACTTTCAAATTCGAAAAAAATAAATAAATAAAATATTGATTTCTTCTTTTTAGCATAATGATAATTAATATTTATGAGAACAGCTTTTGATTACGATCATTTTAAAAGGAGTTATGCACTTTTTTGTGCAGCCGCAAGTAACGGCTATTTTAGCGACGCCTATTAAAAATACCTTTTGACGGAATTGTGCTGACTCCGAGCTGCGAATTTGTTTTACCTGGGAAAGGGTATTTTAGCAAACTCGGTAGGTTTTATTAATAATGATTTTTTTTTCTTTGTCATGGAATATTATATAATTAAAAAATATACAAAATACTCATTAAAATTTTATTTTAGCAATCAACTGGATACTGCAAATTTAATGGTGAGTTACGTTTTCTACTTTTCCAGCGACAAAACATTTATGCAGAAAAAAAAACCCAGTAACATTTAGATATTTTACCTCTTAAAAACTATAAAACTATCAAGTATTGTGAAAGGTCTGATATGTCATTAGAAATAACTTCAGCAACTAAATAATAATAAGGTTATAGAAATTTTGAAATGTCTTAATTTCTTCCTTCTAAGACATACTTCTAATTTCAGGTTATTTTATTAAATTCCATTTTATTATAATTTATAAAATATGTATAATTTTAGATTACTAGAAACAAAATTGCTGTGCTTGCATATATTGAAAACATATTTTTGATGAGTATTGGTGAGTATATCTTACATGCCAAATTCTTGATATTTCTAATATTACAGAAAGATGTATTAGTGGACCTCTAAATTAGCTATATTTATCATAAATGCATAAAAATATAGGAAAGGAATCATAAATTAAATAAAAACATTTACTCATAGTTAAAATGGCTTTAAAAAAAAAAGACATTGAGAATTTGTAATTTATTTATTCATTAAAACCTGTTTCTTACAGATTGAGGATTTTCGTCGTTTTCAGGATTTTAAAATGTTCCATGCGTAGTTTTTTTTTTTTTTCAATTTCATTTAAACTGCTCATCACATAGCTTTTTATATATGTATAAACATAAGTTACTTAAAATATTGTTATTTAAAGGTATTTAAAATTTAAAAAATATATAAAAGTAATTGAAATTTTGATATTTTTTTATTAAAATCTATTGAATTCAAGTTAATTTCATTTTCAAAAGCTTTATTTATGAATTTTTTTTTTTTAAGTAACTTTTATGTATAAAATGAATATTGTGGAAGAATGTTGAAACTGTATGTAAAGATGGGATGCGAATGGAGCATTTTGAAGAGCGCTAAGTATTCGAGATTTTAAAATATTATATTTCGATTATCTCAAGAATCATTTAAGATATTTGAACAAATATTTGCATACTAATATCTAATAACACTGCAAACATTTTCTCCAATTTTCAAAAAAAAAAAAAAAAAAAAAAAAAAAAAAAAAAAAAATCATTGGTAAATAAGAAAGTTTATTTTCATGGTACACCGTATCCTTAAATATATGTTGTAACGGTTTATATATACACAGTGAGTCCCAAAATTTCCCGGACCGATTCTATAAACAAAAAATTAAGAACTGAAATTAAAATTTTGATCTATGTTTATTCGAAAAAAAATCCCCGCTGGACTCACTTTTTACAACGAATGTAATAGCCATCAAAACACTTCTGGAAGCCTGCTTTTGCAATATGCGTAAAATAGTGGGTTGCAGTTGCAGTCGCCTGAATGTCCGATATGTCATTAAAAGTGGTCCCCTTTAGGTGCACTTTCAACTTGGGGAACAACAATTAGTAACAGGGGTATAAATCTGGGAAGTAAGGAGGATGGTTGAGCACGACGACCCCTTTAGAAGCTAGAAATTTTTGCACTGACGACCCCTTTAGAAGCTAGAAATTTTTGCACTTTTTGGGTCATCATTCAGAGAGTTGGGCTGACAAAGTTTGCACAGGCCATCCTTTTCTTTAAATCTTCCGTCAGGATCCGACGAATTGTGCTTTTGCTGATACCTGCATGTCTTCGATCAATCTGGCCGAAACACAACGGTCTTTTTTTAGGATGTCACTCACTTTCATGATTTGTTCGGGTGACCGACCGCTTCTCGGACGGCCGCTGGGTTCATCATCTTCCAGACTCTCTCTTCCATTTTAAAACCTCGTGCTATTCAAAAACAGTCGATCGACTTAGAGTCTCTTCGTCACCGTAAGCTTTTTGCAGCATTTGCAGTGTTTCGCTAACTGTTTTCTCAATCTTGACACTTTCGTTCGTTCTTTAACCTTCGCCAAGCTCCAACGTTACTCTTTTACAACAAATCGGATGCCCTTAGAGTCACACAACACATAGCAAAGTGAAATTGTATACCGCTTTACATGACAAAGTAAAGTCGTGCTTTGGACATCACCTGCGGACACGCAGCACATCGCCAGTAGTTTAACCAGTCTGAGAAATTTTGGAACAGTCTGTGTATATTAACATATCTTCAGAATTCTTTTACAGTTTTTCTAATCCAGTAATAAAGTTATACCGCAATATAATAGTTGTCAACATAAAATAATTTATCCTTTTAAACATTTTATTGTTTGAAGATACATATTTCAGTGATTTATAACATTCTAACTTTTTAAATATTTATGCAAATATTTATGCAATGCATTAATATAAGGCAACCTAGTAAGGGGTTCTTTAGAATTACTCATGATCAGATTTCAGGTAAAAATTATAGAGGAAGTTCGGTTATAATGGAATGGTCGGGCAATATGGAATACTTCAATATCTGGCGCATACGGTGTTGCAGCCAAGAGGTAAAACGGCCAAACTACTTCCTAGTACTCCCATGAGGCAGTGTGCTCCGTTCTGTTCGGATAACTGTTGTTGGAGGGACGCGGTGAGATAAAATTTTATTCTCAATTTTTGCAGGTAAATTTTATAAAATTCGTATGAATTATAAAATCTCATTGTCAGTGGTGTTAACCAAGTTCAGTATAAAGTAGAACAGTTTTATTTATTGCTATGTTTCTCAGTTTCCCTTCGTGCTAAATTGTTGATGAGTGAAGAAGTTATGTTTTTTAAGATGTGGCGCGCCGGATAATATGGAATATCAGCTAGACAACTGTTACGAACAATCATCATTCCACTACGAGGTATCATTTGAGGTGGACTTTTTACCAGGTAGACTTGATGTGGAAGATACAGTGTGCCTGTTTTGCAATGGAAAATATTCAAAGGGTGGATGGTTGGTTGGTTGGTTGTATTTATGTCGGCCAATTATCAACACGAGGGATATAGGCTCTAAGGGGGGGAGTGCCCATCGTGGGGTCTTTCTAAGGGAACCTAACCCGTATTAACGCTTGGAGAACCAAGGTTCGAAGAAAACCACGAAAACTCCGAACGATTAGGCCGACGGGCGCGATTGGGATCGAACCCAGCACCTCCCGTCTACTAGCTTGGAGAGCAGAACCTCTCGGCCACTTCAAAGGGTGGAAGAGGGAGGAGTGGATATAATGAATGATGTGGGCTCATGTGGACTGTGGTGGGGGCGAAACAATAGACTACATTGAGTTTTGTAAAAATTAAAATAATTTTTGAAAGAATCTGATGATTTATAGATGATGTATTAATGTTTACTTATTAAATAATTTTAGTTATTCTTGTAAATCGAGGTTTTTCTTGCAATTTTAAGAATCCTTGTAACCCTGTTCCATATTATCCGACCGGTTGCCATTACCAGAAAAGTGAAACTTTTTTTTAAAAAAGCTAAACATTAATATGTATTTTTTCTTCCTCTTTAAACGCATTAATAATGTGTTAAGAAATAGTCAAAGTTAGTTCTTTACTAAATTTTAATGTATCACAGTTTTTTTTTTTTTTTTTGACTTGCAAATAAAAATGTATACTCCATAATACCCGAACTTCTACTATTTGCTAAAATATCTTCGCCTGTGTTTAGTAACAGTTTTGCAATAGACCACAGACTATTATTATAAATGAGAAACTTATGTATCTGTAAGTTGATTTCCTGAGTTATTAAAGTTAGGAATATAGTATCATGAATCAGTATTTTAAATATAGCAATTTAGCCGTGGAATTCAAAATATTGAGTTCATGTAAATTTTTAAATTATAATAAAATTAAGAGAAAAGTAAATAAATAATTTAAACAAAATTTAAATAAAATTACTAAAAAGAAAAAGTTGTTGTCATGAAATTAATTCAAAATTATTTTCACTAAAATACGTTAATTAAAAATGGTTATATTTTAAATTGGATTCCGATATATCAGATGCTTTACATCTGAATGAAGAATAAGGTGGCGCTATTTCTCCCACCTTATGTAACTATATCATTGGCGTGATTACTTTACCTGCCTATTTTTATTTTTATTACATTGTATATATTTTTGCTGGGCCATTAAAAAATACTTTTGCAACTCACAAAATGTAATAAAACTAGTATATAATCCCCGTCAAAAAATGACGGAAAGTGAATGAAAAATCTTCAAAAGAAAAAAAAAATATATATATATATTTTTCTGATTAAAAAAAAAAAAAAAAAAAAAAAAAAAAAAGAGATACCTCATGCACTTTGTTAATTAAAAAGTATTATCCTTTGATTTTTTATGATTAGAGCAAAGAAATTATGTAAACTACAGTACTTTAGTCACCAGCGCTTAAACACGCCATTTCCAGCTACACATTCTATGACGGAAAGTAAATGATAAATCTTCAAAATAATAGTTAAAAAAATATATTTCTGACTTAAGGCTGTTTTCAAATCCAAAGGGTCAACTGACATAAGTTTTAATTCATTTTTGTTGGAAAACGCATTAAATTAGAAGGTATTGTTATTCAGAAACTATGTTATCGAACTGTTTTTTCCGTTTTCTTTAGATCTTTCAGAAAAAACTGTAAAGTTGGCATTTTGAACGGAACTTCTGAACGAAAGAAGAAAATCCAGTCAATAAGGGGTGAAAAATGCCGTGTCACGTGATCAAAATCGCTTATAACTCAGTAGGTAATTTATTGATCAAAAAATGGAAAAAACAGTTCGATTCCAAATCGCTTCCATGGTCAGGCTTTCCAGTTTTATATCTTTCTGTTAACAAATGAATTTTTAAATGTGTCAAAAAGTTTTGCGCTTATTGAGCAGAGCAGTTGAGAACCTTAAGAAAGTCTTAAGAAAGAAAGAAAAAAAAAGAGGCCTCATGCATTTTGTTAATCAAAAACTATTATCCTTTGATGTTTTATGATTAGGACGAAGAAATTATGTATCTAGACGTTTACGAATCTAGACGTTTACGAAGCTCACTATATTCATAAACATACTTCCTCCTTAGTAAATGAGAATAAGCCAGTATTCGGGGCTATACCGAGGGGTTCTTCAAACCCATTTTAATTCTCTCCTTCCCCCCCCCCCCCTCACTGAGGAAGGGGATCCAAGAATCCTCGAAACGATCGTATTGGAATTTTTTGTCGTTCTAAACGTTATTTGTGCGCAAAATCGTTGCTAAAGATTTTACCTTTAACCCTTTATCTACTGGCGGTCTTTATAAGTACCATTAAAATAACTTGTTATAAAATTAATTTAATACATCGATGAGTAGTAATACAATTTAGAATGAGTTATAGATGCATTACTTTATGACATTCCAAAAGCCTTATGGGTAACACAAAACAAAAATATTTTTCAAAGGATGATTTCTTTGGCTTTTGCATCTTTTCAGCTTTCTTGGCGTTGGAGAGGGGGGGGGGGGGGGGATTTTTCAATTCAGAAATATTTTATATTTCTATTGTAAGAATATTAGATTTCCTAATACCGATTTCCTAATTCCTACCAAATACTAAGGAAAATATTTAAAATAAAAGATTTGAGTGGAGTTATAAATATTGCACAAAATCCCCATAAATTCAAATTTAATGAATCCTTTTAAATCCTTCGATCCTGCTAAAACCCTTCTAAAACTTATTAAATGATTATGTAAATCTTCTAATTTTGCTTCAAAAATTCACGAAAAATGCTTTAGAAGATGAAATTTTCATTAATTCATAATTTAGTACATAAAGGACTAATTTCCCTTTAAATAATGCTGAAGTGCCACTGAAATATTTCTTTATTGTAAATGCATTTGAAAGTTTTAGATATTCAAATTCGGATAATTTTTATTTTGTCATATAAGACTGAAAACAAATGTCACAGGAAATCTGAAATTGTGCAAAAGAATAATCATTCTGAATAAATTAAAAATACATGTAATACAATATGCTTGCACGGAGCTTTTTAGAGCGAAAGTTATATCTTTTCTCCACTAGATGGCGATAGTTATCCGTTATTTTTAATTTAAAACTTGTTGTTGTTGTTGTTGATGATGATGATTTGGTCCTTAACTTTAAAGCTTAATTGGATAGTTTTTGAAGGTTTTAAACAAAGTTAAAATATTTAAAGGTTTTAATATACTATTACAAATATTTTAAGACCAGCATCGGCTTTAACCCGTATTTTTTTTCTTTTTTAATGAAGCGTTCAAAGAGTCATTTGTTTGTTTGTAGATTTGCTGGAATTTGAATCTGAATGGCAATAGTATCGTTTCTTTAGATCTGATTTCTATATTTATAATAGCTTCATTTTAATTTAGAACTTAATACATTATAAATGGATATGATACATGTTTTATGTGAAAATATGCTGAACAGACATGATTTCAAGTAGAACAAATTATCATTTAGCCGTCATATGCTAGGATATGTTTTTCATTAAGCCTAACATGGCGTTTAGCTACGGTCGATTCGCAGACCAGAGTGGTTCGCGCCGGCATGGTTCCGACAGTTTCCTGCACTCAGATTTTATTATAAGTAGAGTAGATAGATAGATGTACGTCTTTTTTCGCATTTCTTTCTTTTTTTTATAATGACTTACTTTCTTCAAAAAGGCTTTTGGCACATTTATGTTCGTATAGCATTATACAAAAAGTAAACAACATTAAAGATATATTTTATTTCGTTAATTCTATTCTTAATAATATACAGGGTGAACGCTCTTAACGGTGGTCAATGGCTAATTCTTAAACCGTTAGGCACAGACATACAGTTCCAATTACAAAAATGTTTTAAATGAGATAAAGAAGTATTTTAAAAGCAATTTCGGTCAATAAAAACATTTATAATATAAATTACCAATTAAAAAATTACGAAATTTAAATTTTTATACTGCCCCCAATTCCTATATGTTATATTTAGTATAAATATCCTATCACACTAAGAAGTTAGACAAAAAAAGAAAAAAAGACCCATTCTTCTACGATTAAAACTGACCGAGTAAGAATTGTTTAAAGTTGAAGTATCTTTTTTGCTGCGAAATAGAGGTCATTCATAAATTTACTAGAAATATAAATAATCGTCAGATATAAAAACAATAATAGTTGAGAGTAAAATTAACATTACAATATAAATTTGAAATCTTTTTTTAATTCTGACATATGAAAGAAAAATGTACAACTTGTACTAAAGATATAAGTTAAAAAATAACTGAATATTTGTTAAATGAAATGATGAAAAGCAACAGTCGCAATTCTTTACAAAATGATACATATTTTAAAATGCCATCACGTTTAGATTATCTAACCTAAAACTCAATTAATAAAAACTACAATTATCTTAAAAATTTCTAGAAGTAACTTCCTTCGGCTGCAATGGAGAAATAAATACTTGTAATTAATGAAATGTAATTTAATCACTTTGTGTAGCATCCCTCGAAGCATGGCCCAACTCATCCGTGTTCGAACGCAGAAGTCATGCAATTCAAAGTTTCATAACTCGGTCAATTTTAGTGTTAGTTGAATGGGACGTTTTTGTGTCACTTGTTAGTGTATTAGGGAAGTTTTACTAAATATCACTTATAGGACCGAGAGACTGTATAAAAATTAAATTGCGTAACTTTTTAAGAAATGTTTTTTATTTAAGAAAATGACTTTAAAAATAAATGTTTACCTCATTTGAAACATTTTTTATTTGGAATTATATGTATATGACAAACGGTTTAGGAATTAGCCATTGGACACCGTTGAGTGTGGGCACCCTGTATATTAAACAATTCAAATTTCTTGCAGCTTTTATAATTAAATATGAAATATTTTAAATATGGATCAGTGTTTGTTTATTGAGAAAATAAGTAATGTCTCTTCTTACAATTTTGTACCATCATCATACTATGCTGTTCTCATAACATCCGGTAAACATTTTGATCTAATGCAATTGCTTGAAAATTACAGATTATGATTTTTTTTCATTTCGCTTTCTCATAATTATTTAAAAAGTTTAATTTTCCATATAAAAATCAAAATATTATTTATATGCCAATCTGTTTTATTCCTACATTTCATAGCTTCACCATTCTGTATTTATTTAAAAATGTTCAAATGAACCAAGAAATTATTAGAAAATTGTATAAAAGATAATTTAATTATGCATTATATCAATCACCTTAAATAACTATAATAACAATTGCAATAGCACAAACGTAACTCTTTTTTTCCGACTTCATAAATGAATTATAAAATCTTTTCACTGACATTGCAGCCTGTTTCAAATTAAAAAAGATGTATTACCTAGAGGTTTTTTTTCTCATTTAAATTTTTATTCATCTTTTTTTCGCCCTGTTTATTTCAGTCATGCATTTTATTTTATATTTATTTTATTTATTTATTTATTTTGCGGTCTATCTTAATTTATACTCTTAAAATTTCTCCAATTTATTTCAAAGCGTTACAAAATGAGCAAAGAATATAGACTTTGAAAGTTTGAAAATTTCAGCCTGATTTCAATTTTAAAATGTGGATTAGCCAACCTTTACTTATTTAGGTTTTTCCTCATCTCGTTGCTTACTCTTTTTTTCTTTTCTAAATTTGAGACATCAAAATTTGTTTTGAGTAAATTGCTTTAAATCATAAATCAAGATTTTTCTTTAGCCATCTAATTAAGACGTTTCATGTCTTCAACCTTCTCTCCATTTATTTAAAAATATTAACAAATTAATGGCAACTAAAATGTTTAAAAGTCCCTATTTATTTTATTTTTTAAACTTTAAAACATGTTGCATTAGTTATTTATTTTCTGCCTTCATCGGGCATTCTCACTTTTTAAAATTTTTATTTTTTCTGTCAAAAACCAAAATTCTTTACACGATTTGTGTTAAATTGTGTGACAAATCAAGATTTGTTTTAAATTGTGTAGTATATCAAGATTTGTTTTATCCATTTTATTTACACACTTCATGTTTTGAACTCTTCTGAATTTATTTAAAGTATTAAAATATTAGCAGACTTTCAATTGTTTGAAAAATTCATCCTGATTTAAATATAACAATGATAGCTTTTTTTTCTTTTTTTTTTTTTTAAGGCGTTTGTTCGTCTCGTTTTCGCATTTTTTGTGTGAATTTTGAATTTTTTACATTAAAAATCAAGATTTGCTTTATCTGATTTGTTTTAAATCATGTGCCAAAGCAAGATTTATTTTATTCATCTTGTTTACACGTTTCAAATCTTGAACGTTCCACAATCTGTTTCATACTATTAAAGAAAGATGTGCAAGCAATAGTTTAAGAAACAATCCATTGTTACTATAATACGTATTTTAATAAGTTAAATATCTAAATTGTTGAGACAAATTTTAAAAATTCTCCACTCTGCTTTCCGAATAATTTACAAAATATGCGTTTAAATTCATAGACATATAAAAATAAATAAAAATCTGTATCCTAATTTTATAAAGGTGAAATGGAAATTGTTTAATCTTTAGGTAAAATGTCACTCTTAACTGCTTTAACTTTCTTTTTGTTAAAATGACCATGTTCTCAAGAAAACGAGCACTTTCATTCATAGAGTTAAAAAAAATTTTCTAAAATTAATGACGCAATTTTCAATGAATAGCCAGTCCGTCCGTGGTGAGATTAAGTCTTGTAAATTAAAATAAATATTGAATTTGAATTTAAATACCCATGCTAATGGGAGTTTTAAAATGTTTTAAATCTAATTTTTTAGTCCATTTCTTTTCTTTAAATTTCCGTATTCTTCTGTAAATTAATAACTTTATTAATAAAATTCACTCTAATTTTTCTTTCTTTTTTATGAAAAAAATAAGTTTTACCATATTCAGTTACGTTTTGGTGAAATATCATTGATGTTTCGACATAAGTTGAGCGTGAGCAATACAAATATTTAACTGAACACTTGGGTCAGAAAATAAATTACTTGGGAGTTTTCTTTGGTCACAAAAGGGTTGAAATGTGGTTTAAAAATAATTTAGACACCAAAGCCGTTGTCCGATTTGTTCGAAAAATGTAACGAGTTCGTGTGGCAGTAGTCCATAACGCATTTTCCAAATAGGAGCTCAATCAAAAATGCTTTTCGGTCACTATCATGTTCTCACTCACTCACTCATTCATTCACTCACTCACTCACACACGCACGAACACGCATACATGATTACAATATATTCCTTACATTATATATGCCCGGAAACTAAAAAATAATGAAATAAATTATTAAAAAGTTTTAAGGATTCAAAACATCTGAGAAAATCCATTCTCTTTACAACTTAAAACTTTAATTAAAACAGACTCTCGATTATCCGATACTCACTTATACGGCACACTCGGTTAACCGACATTCTTCAAATATTCCATAATAAAGATGTTTGTGGATGTTATAACAAAATTCCGGAGAAATATTTATTATTACTTTTACTAACAACATACGAAGTTTAAAACATGGTAAAAATTCTATAAAAGATTAAAATACTGTTAAATTATTACCTACCATACATTGTAAATTCTATTAAATAAAACAGAAATTTGTCGCAATAATAATTTAAAATAGATTAAAAGACTTCGCAAATAATGAGGAATGTTTGCCAAAAATCATCCCTGCATATTAACCTTTGCAAGCCCTGGGCTACACAATTGGTTTGGAAAATCAGGAAGAAGTAATTTCTTTTATATGATGATTCAAAATTTTGCTTCAAGCAAATCAGAATTAAATCGAAAACAAAAATAATGATTTTTTTTTTTCCTTGAAATTGTCTTACTTTTATTTATGACAAAAGTGAAAAAGAATTGAAATAAAAATTACAGCTCATGAAATGAAAATTACAGAATTTCCCAGCAAATTTGCCTTCTCTTATTCAAAACGCTTCTTTTACAATAACAGTTTGTTTCATTATACATTATCTTATTCCAATTATTTATTTTATTTTATGATAGTGGCTTCTTACTTCATTGATAAAAAAATTAAATTTAGTTTAATTTTGTAGAAAATGCATCTGATAATGCCATCCGTATTATCCGAAGATTTCGATCTTCTGACATATCCATGTGATTTCGCGAAGGTAGAATAATCTATTTTTTTTTTCTATCTAGGTTTGTTGTCGCTTTTCTTATTTTTCTACCTTTAAATTTTCAGCATCAAAAATAATATTTGGTTTATTTAGACTTCTCTTTTTCATGTGTCATTATTAAATCTCTTTAAACTTATTTTTTAAAAATAACAAGTAATGGACAAGAACTAATCTAGAATTATTATTTATCCAAGTTTCTTACAATGAGTAAGATTACTTTAAGTAGTTTGATGCTGATCGTGACTTCGAAAATAGAATACAACACTTTTCATTATCCCCCAACAAATGTGAACATTTCAATCACGTTTGAAATTAAAAATATGGATTAAACATGTAATTTCCATTTCCATCTAAGCATTACCTGAACAGTATCTATTTTTATCTATTTTTATCAGTATCTATTATCTTTTATATAATGTTTAATTGTAAAAATATGCTAACTTCAGAAAATTTAGAATATTAGATATTAAAATAGCATTAGGTGCTGAATTTTATCCTGATTTCTTCTGTGTATTTATTTCCTTGCTATACGGATACAAAGTACAGTTGAAAAATAAAAAAAGTCCTTTTGGCTTGCACCGGGTGAAAAAGGTAATTTGTCTATTCCTTGTTTTTAAAAATTCAGCTAATTTTATTCAAACTCACAAGCTAAAGTGCGTGGAACCCGATTATAGGAGATTCGCAGTTTTCATCAAAATTGAATTTGTATGGGAATTTAAAAAAAAAAATAGTCACGGATCACAAAGTTGGCTTCATTTATGGCGACCTATTTTTGTCGCCAAGTTTAGCGATATGTCACAATTCCGGAAAATTTATGTAATTTTTCACCGATCGTAACACCGAAACCCCCAAACCACCCTCTGTTCAAAATGTTGATATATATAGTATATATATAATTTTTTTCATGTAATAGTTCCTCTACTTATATGAACTGATTTCGATATGACTGAGCACGTGTACGTTATCTCGTTTCAAAATGTCAGTCACCCCAGAAATTCACACTACTATATCTCAGCCATTTTTGAAGATAGAGAGAAAACAAAAAGGTTTAGCAATCCTTGCATCAATGTCGAACAAGTAAAGGGAAGAACTTTTTGAATTTCTAATTTTTGTACCCTTTTTTGCATTTGAAATTTTTAAGCGACGTTTACTAACATTTTTGAACCTATGTTGTGTATGAGTGGATATTTTCTTTCACATGCTTATTTTTTTTTTATGAGATTTATCCCAACATGTGAGAAGTGTACCAGAGATACAAAGTATTAAAAAAGAGAGTAGTTGTTAAACAAAATTAATAAAAATAATAATATGAAGATTAATAAAAAATGACAGTACACATATTTTTAAACTGATAAAAATTTCATCATTAAATTACGGGAAAAGCTTTGCAGCATAGATTCCTGCATTTTTTTGCTGTAATATTAGAGTACCGTTATCTATTTAGACTATATTAGGCCATAAATGACAGTAACTTTCAAGAATTTATCTGACCGTAAATTACAGTAATATATATATTGTAAATGAGTGTATATATGACAGTATATCCCTTTTTTTAGTATCATTATTTTGTTTCGATCTCCATTAAAGATAAATGCATAATTCTCTCTTTTTTTTTTCCCACGTATGTGCAATTCAAACTGCATTTTATGAAGGTGCTAGGAACAGCGATGGATAATATTCTAATTTTAGTGGATTATAAGTCTTTCCATTCTAAATAACGATAAGTGACAGATTTATATGTATTCATAAGGCAATTAAATCTTCCCATAACTTTCCGTGTTAATTTAAAAACTATCAAAATTACACAATAGTACAATAATGTTTTTTTTTTTTTTTTTTTTTTTTTGACAATTCTTTAAATTAAAACGTAAACTTAAGCGAACATTTAAATTACATGTACGTACATAAACATCTGTCACTTACCGTGTTTTAGAATGAGAAGGCTGACAATCATCTAGAATTAGAATATTATCCATCACTGTCACTAGCACCTACATGCAACCAAACAAAATGGCTGCAAATAAATAAATAAATAAATAAATAAAACGACTATTGAAGTTTGCGGTGAAAAACGTGGTCTTTCTTGATTGTTCAAAATCTAGAATGCGCTCTCCGCTGTGCCAATTCATAGAGAGACTGTGATCCAGGGCAATTCCACAGAAAATCATTATTTATTTATTTCTTTGGGGGGGGGGGGGGGATTAAATTTATAATATCTATAATTAAGGATATGGTTGGAAAACTTGATATTTTTATATTCTATAGAAAAATCCTAATAAAAAGGCATTGTAAATTACTGTTTACAAACTAAGTTATAAGTACCATTATTGTCTTTGTAAAGTCATAATGTTACGTCAGTTACACGTGTAAATGCCATTTTTTTCTTTTTTATTATTCAGAAATTAATTAAACAAGTTACTGTTATAATTTGACATTACTTAGTGTTGTGGAGAACATAATCACTTTTTTTTTTTTTTTTTTTTTTAACGGGATGGTTTTGATAATTTTTACACTTCAGTGAAGGCAGAAAAAATGTTTGTCTATTTTATGTTACGTCAGTTACAGAATTTTGAATTGCAATTTTTGGGACTCAAAGAGAGATTGAAATAATCTGCAGGTATTTTGGTATTAAGACCTTAGTAAGAAATATCTTAAATTGTAAAAATTTGTTCTAGCTTTATTAGTAAATTTCTACATAGATTTGAAAACAAAATTCGATGATAAAATGTTACGTCAGTTACGATGGAATTACCCTCCACCGTTTGAGGTTGCGAATAACAGCGATTTACTAAAATAGTCCGTGATCTGCTGCTAAATATTGTAAAAACCTTTAATCTCTCTGGACCGTATATGACAGTTGTAGCGAGGGTAATATTGAAAAAATTATCAGTTACGGTCAATAACAGATTATTATTGCCAATGACTGATATTTAGTGGGAAAGCCCAATATTTACAACAATACAGTAATTTACAAATTATGCAGTAAAGTACTGTAAAGCAAAAGCTATTTTTAACAGTGCGCTGTTAATAAAAGTAGTATAGTTATTACTTTGGCAGTTAACAACGCGTGAAACTTACTGCTGTATTTATTTAAAAACCGAATCATATTACTATAGAATATACTTTTTATGCTACTTTTTGCGGCGGTTATCTCAAGTGGCAGTTAGTTTTTAAAAATCATACGTAGCTGAATGTAATATGGACATTATTGAAACGGGTAATTATAGCTAGCAATCAACAACAATAAAAAATATTGGAAAATACAAAATTCAATTGTAAATAAATATTAAAACACAGTTCAGTTATTTGACATTTAATTAAAGCATCTTAAACGTTATACGTGGATGAATGGGAATTATTTTGTAATATAAACATGAAAGTTACACAAAACGGATTGAAACGACTGTTTTGACCGAAAGACATAAATTATTAAGAAACATAATTGGAATAGAAACAAAAGAAATAAAATTCAGTTCATGAAGAAAGGACTCTGAAAGAATTTGGTTTTGTGAAAGCAGGATGTTATGGCTTCACAAACTAACTGAAAAAAAAAAAAAGAATTAAGAGCAAATAAATACGTAACCAGTTTCCTGTGAATACATTATATGAGACCTATGGAGAACATTTTTACCCACGACCCTGATTTCTTAACTTTATATATCAACAGATGAAAAGAATTAAATCTCATTATTTCTACACGCATTTCTTCCACCCTAAGATACACGAGAAAAACTTCTGCTTAACTTTTTTTTATTTAACCTCACATACACTTAGGTCTTATCGTTAAATGTTTAAGGAAGTGCAAACCTCTCTGTTAGAAAGTATCTTTTGCGAATAATCAAACAAACATTCTTAGATGTACAAAAACGTTCTGCTCGTTTTTGACAATTTTTTTTATTGACCTTAAGAAGTTTTTTTTTTTTTTTAGGTAGCTTTCTTTACAAAAAGCTACCTATTGCAGCCGTTCGGAGGAAAGCAATTTCAAAAAATTTTGGTATATTTTCATCGATCATGACCCCCAAACCCCGAAACCACCCTCCGTTCAAAATTGATATATATATATATATATATATATATATATATATATCTGACCTATGTCATACTGTAACTCTCGTATTTATGAACCGATTTGGATGTAATTCGGTGTGTACATAGTACATACCAATGTCTCGACCGAGTTCGTTGGCCAGCTTCATCCGCCATTTTGTTTCAAAATGGCGGCCATTTAAATTTTTTTTAAAAATTTAAAATTTGAAATGTGGTACCAAAAAATTAAAAATAGAAAAATATTTTTTTCTTATGTATTTGACCTTTATACAAAGACTCCGTAGCAGTTTTTGTTTCGTCTATATCTTAAAAAATGGCTGAGTTATAGCATTTTGAATTTCTAGCGAAGCTGACATTTTGAAACGTCCTGAATTTTGTCACGCGATAAAAGTCGTATTTATGAACCGATTTGGATGTAACTTCGTTTATACATAGTACAGATCAATGTCTCGACCAAGTTCGTTGGCCAGCTTCATCCGCCATTTTGTTTAAAAATGGCGGCCATTTAAAATTTTAAGAAAAATTTAAATTGGAAATGTGGTACCAAAAAATTGAAAATTTAAAAAATATTTTTTTCTTATGTGTTTGACCTTGATAAAAAGATTCGGGAGCAGTTTCTGTTTCGTTTATATCTTAAAAAATGGCTGAGTTGTAGCATTTTGAATTTCTAGCGTGGCTGACATTTTGAAACGCCCTGATTTTTGCCACGTGATAACAGACGTATTTATGAACCGATTTGGATGTACCTTGGTGTATACATAGTACATACAAATAACTCAACCGAGTTCATTGGCCAGCTTCATCCGCCATCTTGTTTCAAAATGGCGGCCATTTAAAAAAAATTTAAAAAAATTAAATTTAAAATGAGATGCCAAAAAATTGGAAAATGAAAAGATTTTTTCGTATGTATTTGACCTTAATACAAAGATTCCGTAACGTGTTTTGTTTCGTCGATATCTAAAAAAATGGCTGAGTTATAACATTTTGAATTTCTATTGTGGCTGACATTTTAAAACGGCCTGATTTTTGTCTTTCGATAACAGGCGTATTTATGAACCGATTTGGATATTACTTGGTCTGTACATAGTGCATACCAATGTCTCGACCGAGTTCGTTGGCCAGCTTCATTCGCCATCTTGTTTCAAAAGGGTTGCGATTTTTTTTTTAAATGTATTTTAAAATTTAAAATGAGGTATTAAAAAATTGGAAAATGAAAAAGATTTTTTTTATGTGTTTGGCCTTGATACAAAGATTCGGAGCAGTTTTTGTTTCTGAAAATTTGTTCTTTTGTTTATATCTTAAAAAGTGGTTGAATTATAGCACTTTGAATTTCTATCATGGCTAACACTTTGAAACGATCTTGTATTTGTCACGCGATACCACACGTATTCGCCTATTTCGATGGAAGAAGGCATGTGGATAGTATACATCAATATCTCGACCAAGTTCGCTGGCCAGCTTCATCAGCCATCTTGTTTCAAAATGGCGGCCATTAAATTAAAAAAAAATTATATTTAAAGTGAGGTGCAAAAAAATTAGAAATTGAAAAAGGTTTCTTTCTTAAGTATTTGACCTTGATATAAGGATTCAGGAGCATTTTTTGTTTGCCTTTATCTTAAAAAATGGCTCAGATATAGTAGTTTCAATTCCTAACGTTGGTGACATTTTGAAAAATCTGATTTTTTGCCTGCGACAGCACTCGTATATATCAACCGATTCCGATGTGAGTGAGCATGTGCACAGCAATTACTAAGGTCTCGACCAAGTTTACTGGTTAGCCTCATCCACCATGTTGTCTTAAAATGGCAGGCACTTTAAGAAATCGCCGAATTTGGCAGCCAAATATAAGTTACTTTAATTAAAAGCAGCTTGGATAAAGCTGACTAATTTCGCGAAATTCTCATTCATAATGATTTAGTATTGATAAAAATTAGTATTGAATCTCGTACATTCGGTTTCCACTTAATTGAGCTTCGTGTGTTTGAATAATATAAGTTGGTTTTTTTTAAATAAGGAATATGAAAGCTACCTCTTCCTCCCGGCACTGGCCGGAAGGACTTTTTTTTTTTTTTTTTTTTTTTTACACAATAAACTAAAAGTAGGGACAATACACCACTTTTATCGTACTAAAATATTCGCTTTATATAATCGAAATATGTCTGCCATTAAATAAAGTGAATGTTGCGGTTTAAAATTAGTGGTGTCGAAAAGCTTTTAGTAACGAAAGAAGAAAACTCGTTTTGCTCGTACGGTGTACGGGAAAACCTGTTGAGGGGTTAATAAAAATCAAATATAATACAAACCTGAATCAATGTGGTCACCATTACCCTTTACCAACGTTCAGGCAGCTGATAAGTTACGTGGAAATAAAAGACTTTTTAGTTTTTTTACGCTATGAATGCATTCACTATATTTCACACCTTATATTCAGTTTGAAATTATTCTGTAACGAGGTAAAAAAGGTGGTTTTCGCTGGTGGTAACCCTGGTGAGGCGCTGGATGTGGTAAAATTTCAAATTCAGATCGTTTATGTTTTGGCAGGTTACAGAACTTCTATATGCCTTGGCGTTGTTGTGCTGTAATATTACTGACGCTGGTAACATCGCCGCCCACGTCCAGTATAAGATTTTTTTCTGCCAAAGGATTATAGGGGAGACCGGGGCTAGTTGGCTACAGGGGTAAGTAGGCGCAGTCCCCATAAATCGCCTGTTTGTGGATAGATTGCGCAACCAGTCACAGAATACCTTTCTTCTTGCTTTTTACAATCATCATTGTAGTTTTGCAGCGTTACCTACGTGCAGTGGACATTTATTACGATTTTTCTGTTTTTTTTTTTTTTTTTTTTTTTTTTCATTCATAAGTAATTTTTTGTTGCTTCATTCTTTTTCTAATTTCTAATACTTATCTTAATAATTGCGATTTAACTTGTGCAGTTTTTCTTAGTGTATGATTAACTGTACCTACCCCATATGTGATTTACTTGGATTATTTATGCTTAGATGGTTATGTGTCCCCTTTGTGAAGGAATTTATTATGGGGCTAGTAGGCGCGTTGAACACGGGGCAAGTTGGCTCGGTGTCTGGTGTGTGCCGGTAGCTTGAAAAACAGCAAACACCGAGAAAAGTTTTTGCAATGCAAGATTTTGGGCACACGAGGCTTGCCCAAACGGAGACATTCGATTTTTTATTTGTGACAACTGTAACTCCGATGGTGATATCGAGTAGGATAGAAGTTACTCAATGTTAATGTTTTATTCATTATTTTTACGTCTGTATAATTTAGAATTTACATTGTACGGCGATAACGCCTTTGTTTAAACTTACTGATAATAATGAAATTGATTACTCTTAACTGCGTGTCTTATTTGAGTTTCATTTAAACTTTTATAAAGCGTGTGCCAACTTACTCCATAGGTATAGGCAACTTGACCCGTGACGGGGTAGTTTGGCGCACAATTTTCCTTTTACTTTAGACTTCCGCTAAACATAAACTACAAAAGCTACAAACTCAAAACTCCGGGGTATTTATAGCCCAATGCCTGTTCTTTAAAAGTACAGTTAAAGTTTCATAAAAAACTTAAACAAAAAATTTATAAAAATTAATAACTAAAAACTGCGCCTACTAGCCCCGGTCTCCCCTACTGAATAGCCTAATGTTCGCCATTAGCAATTTCTCCTGGTTTGAGGAGCTTGTAATACCCCATCCCTCTTTTATTACACCAAATGCGTTATGTTTTTATTGCATTCAAACTTAATATCTTGTTCGCGTAATCTGTTTTTTAAATACGATTAGCTGTGTTTACTTGTAGAAGAATAAACAACATTCACACGTGACTATCTTTCACATAACGCTCTCTGATAAAAACGGCAGAAATCGTTTGTACCACTATTAAAAATATTTCTGTGAAATTACAGATAATATACTGGTAATCCATATCTTAAGTCTAATGTAAAATTACTGGGATTAGAAAAAAAAACATACATTCTGTTAAATAACGGTGAAATTATTCGGTAAAATTTACATCAATAAAAGTACACAAGGTTCTGAAAAATTATTTATAATAATTTAACTTTTGAACTTCGAAGTAATAGAATTTTTCGAGTGAAATTGAACCTTACTGTGCCATTTATTTTTTAGAACATTTATTTCTATCCGGCCGGGGATTTGATCCCGAGTTCTCAGAGCTGGAGACGAACACCTTACTGCCTGTGCTAGGTGAGCGTTTACTGCTGCATGCAAAGGATGTTTTTTATGGTTCAGCGGGGAAATACTTTTACTTTTAATTTACTTTAAAAATTACCAAGCTTCATGAACATGGTGAATGAAACAACTGCAAAGTGATTGTCAATAAAAAATCTCCGGTAACTCCGCAGAGGCGAATTTTCCCTTTCTAAAATATTCTAGTTTTCAATTGAACAATTTTTTAATCTTCTTCTTTAATACCTTTAATAAAATTGTAAAAGAAGCTTAAAAATGTGTATTTTGAATTACAGGTTATAAAGACGTGGAAATCTCCTCAAGGATTTTGATATACGAAAAGAGAAATGTCTGTAAAATGATGAACAAGAAACTGAATCGAATGCATTTAACCGAAAACTAGTATAAATTTACTGTCTTTTTTTTTTTTTTTTTTTTTTTTTTTTTTTTTAATCCATTTTGAAAAATGGTTATTGTCCTCGTCAGGGTAGGAAATCAAAAGCATATCTGAAGCTTTTTATTGGTTTAATCCGCATTTTATTCGTTTTCTGATTGGTCTATACAGTAATCTGTATTTCCCTTTACTTTCAACAGAGATTTATACTTCTGTTGCCACTATGACAAAAAAGTAATAAAAACTACAAAAAAATTAATAACTCAGGAACAAATTGAGATACAGCTTTCAAACAAATTGCATTTAAAAATACATTTTTTTTCCTCTATACGACCGTGTAAAAAGTAATATTGTGGGATATTTAGAAGTTTAAGAATGAAATTTCATTTAAAATGGGTCGTCAGATTTCTTGGAAATCTGACGATGGAAAAGCCTTTTCCCGAACAGCCAATGAAATGCTTAGATAATACGTAAGTTTCAGGAAATCTGAAGAGTCGCAGGCGATTTTTGTCGCTTGCAATTTTTACGTGTAATAACACTATTAGTGTTTAATTCATGGCGTACGTATAATGTATGATCAACTCCGTGCGATTTTTTATTTCTTAAATTTTAGTGTTTGAAAAAATCATTTTCCAAATGGTCGTTGTAATTTGTTAAATTGCTTTTTATTTTTTTATTTTTTGGTATGTTTGTTTTTACAGAAATTTTTAACAGTGCACCTAATATAAACAAAGATCAATAACTTATCCATTATTGATAAAATATTAATTTGGTTGTGTTTAAGAACACCTCCCAGTAGTTGTTGATTAGTTAACAATTTCTATTCCGGCGTAACACGCACGCGCACGGCATACAGGGTGATTCAAAGTCCCATGTATAAACTTTTAGGGAGAGCTTTACTGTAACAAAGAGTTTTCACATAGGAAACACACAAAGATCGTGATCCATTTATTCATCCAGAAACACGGGGTATTTCACTGAAATCAAAACATAACTATTGTTCATAACTAAAACAAAATGAAGATATATTAACGAATCTTTCATCAGACTTACATTGCTTCGAGGGAAAGACAGTGACATCATGAAATGGAAGTATATGGTTTTTCGATAAATGAAAACCGATGTCAACTACATTTTTAAATAGTCAACTTCTAATTTATAGTTATTTGGATGTGGCTGGTAGCTATTTCTACAATATCTCGTGTTATCGTTAGACGTCACACAAAGAATGGTAAGTGTGTTTCAAATTTCGTTAAAATATCTTTATTATTCTTAATGTTATGTACAAAAATCCGATTTCAGATTCAAGTGAAACACCCTGTATTTTTGACAGAATAATTGGATTGTGGCACTAGTTTCCCCACACATAAATTATTTGTTGATGTGTGTTCTACCACCCCTTGAAGTTTGCACGTGAAAATTTGAATTACTCTGTACACGTATTAAACATTATCAAAGCATATATAGTTGCTGTTTTGTATTCATAATAATTAATTCCTTCAAAAAGTCAATTCAGACTGTCATTTTCTAAGTAAAAACCTACAGAAAGATGTTTGAAAAATAGAACTGTTAAACAAAAAATCTAAAGCATAATAGAATACTTTTGATTTATTTTTTTCTGTTTTGTTTTCTTTTCCTGAGGAAACAACAAATTTAAAACGAAGTTGCTTCCTCTCAATCTCAAGTAGTTTTAAAAGGAAATTTTAGTCATACTTCAACATTTTAGATTTTCTCTATGGAATAAGCTCCATAAGTCTCGGTGAATTAATAATGCTAATTTTTTATTTTATTTCTTAATATTACTTTTGAACCATTGGGTCATAATATTAACGTTCACATTCAATTAAATCTTAACAAATATCATAACTTTCATATATTCTTTTATTTCAATTAAAATGCACTTCATCATAATAAATAGTATGTAGGGAGAAACGTGTGAGCTTTATAACTGTCCGATGCAGAGCACGTTCGGCAGAGCGAGGATTGAAAGTCCTAGGCGAGAATATTGAGCAGGAGCGAAACAATTGTGTTAAGGCCCCGCAGCACCATCCTTCGATCATGGAATCTGACGCGGCATTGAATCCCGGATTCTTTGGAGGCCGGATTCCGGATTACGCCGCCCTCCGGGGATGCCGGGTTTTTCAAAGGCACGGATTTCCGGATGAACAGATGATGTTTTTCTTTCAACAGGCTAGTACAAGTCAAGAATAAAAGGTTTTCATGTTGTGGCAAGAACCAGGATGATATGCAAGTGTTTACAAATTTGTTTATTTTGAATATTTAACACATTAGAATTTACAAGTAATTTTACAACAATACAAATTTACAGTAATTACAAGTTATTCTAACAAGTAATTTTTAAGGAAAAAAATAGTGCAACTGTTTTTACTCAAAGACTCGTTTGCAACTGTGCAAAAACAATCACGTTATTAACTCTTTTTTATTATTTTCTATTTACTTATTGTGAGCGAGTTGGCGTATTTTAGCGAAAGTGGCCAGCCTTTTATTGTTATCCACATTAATTTTGATCATGTTCTTTCCAGTAGAGTGCTTTTGTAATTAAAACAGTGGTACAGACGCACAAGGCGAATGCTCCGGCTGGAAATTTTTGTCCAAACTATTGCAAAGCGCATTCGATAACGTGGCAATACTTGCCTGAGTAAGTTCAATTAGATGAGTGAGACAAGTAAATAAACATTAGTTTGGCAATATTGGCAGGTTAGTGAGATTTTTGTGGAAAATCCTCTCGGCCATTCAAACTGTACTGCTTGTATATCCACACTCTTTTATTTATAAAAGCACTCTAGTTACCACCACGTGCACGTTTAACACGCAGTGGACAATCATATATTTAAAAAAATTACGAGTCCTTGAACGAAAAATATACACGCATTTAGAGAGCTGAATGGATTTTTTTATGACTTTCTCGGAGTAGGTAATTACAGAATCGAGAAAATTTAAAGATTTACGTAAAATATATTAATAATTTTATGAAAACCAGAAACAAAATGATACAGCTGCTATCTCTTGACAGGCGCATATGAGAATTTAAGGATAATCACATTCTTTGCTCTTCCCTACTCCATAATGGGAATTTTCGTGACAAAAATAGAAAATCACTTTCTGTCCTATACACATGCAACTTTCAAATACTACTCTCATCCAATAATAAAAATGAAAAAAATCATCTATTTTCTATAAATGTGGCATATTTTCAATGTAGTCGATTACTATTTGACGAGCAAATTTTCCGATACGCCGAATCTTCTATATATTTAAAACGCTAAGCGTTTTCTTTCGATAGTCCATGAGCAGAAACTACTACATCAAATTTTACCAATCTTTTTTAAAATCAAATATATTTGGCCACAGATTTGTTATCGTACATTCATTTGTTCAAATATTTTATGAATTAGACTTAATTTTAAATTAAAATTCTACAGTTGCGCATGCGCAGTATATAAGTACAAATCTACAAAAATCTGCCTTTGGAGTGACGCACTGCACATGCGCAAAGATGCTCGCTCAGTTGAACTGTCACATCACAGGTAGAAGTTGTTTTAAGTTCGTCTGCTATATTCGATCTTACTGTAAACAAGCTTTTCTTTCTATCACAAAGTTAATATTATTTGTCTCTTTCAGCAGTATTAACAATTCAAAAAATTATTGTGTCGATATTAAGAGCTAGCTGCGGTTTATTTCGGGGGTGTCATATTGTTTTGGTGATATTACACACAGAAGATAAACACATCAGACATTTGAGGCTAAAAATTATGGCTGGTGAGCCGTCTTATGAATTGCTAATAGTTACACACGAAGATTGGGGAAACTAGCATGTTAATTTGCAGTTGCTTCTTTGAAAAAATAAGGTATCATAAATATTAAAACGCAAAAATTTTCTGTAAGATTAGAACTCAAGTTCAAGACAATTGCGTATGCGTCAACAGTTTTTCGAACCTCTTCAATTTAGAAGGAAGAAAAACGAGTTCCTGCTAGCGCAGCGGGTTAAAGTAGAAGTTTAAAGCTCTGAATTTTTGTAGAGGACGCAGGTTCGAGCCCAAGTCAGGCAAAACGTGTAATATTTTTGTCGATAATTCATTTCAGTAATGACATATTTTATTAGGAAGAGAATTACAGGATTTTATTTTATTATTATTATTATTATCATTATTTGAATGTTTTATAATTAAATAAAATTTAACACTCAATAATATTTTGAAAAAATTCTGATTTTATATTTAAACATTTTAAGCTAAAATATTTTGCATGTAATTATCAATTATTTAAATTGAGCTTGTCTACAGTTTTCGTTATATTTTCTGACCATTATCAAGAATATATACACTATATGACCAAAGGTGACCGGTCACTTGCAATTTTAGACGTTTTGTTAAGTATCTAGAAAAATACATGAGGAATTAACCTGAAACTGCAGGTGTATAAACAGTAAAGTATATGTCATACATTTCCGCAAAGATTTTTTCCCGAAACCCCATAGGGGACCCTCATCAAATTGAAAAAGAACGAATATCTTTTGGATAACCCTGTAAAAACTAATGTAGCAAAAGCGTTCAAACTCGAGATTATTAATAAGTGGCTTATTGTAATATACTGTGTTCATTTGTATGAGGATAGTATGTATACACGTAGAAAAATTAGGTTTTTATAAAAACAGTCCCAAATTTTGCCAAGTTTTTTGCTTATAATTTGCAGAGTTCTTAATATAAAAAAAAGTTCTTTTCGAAAAATATGACAAACAACATTGTACATAATACCCTGCAATCAAAATTAAAAAATAATAAAAACTGCATGAAAAATGAGCAGGTTTACTAAAAAATGTTTCACTGCGCATGCGCGAATGCAATTAAAATATAATATGCATAATGTATTAGCTAAGTATATAGAGAAACTTTTCTGAAAGTCTCAAAATCGTAGATTGAAAATTCTGAAAAATATCGTCGATAGAATAAGCTCGAAATCCGTTGTTCCCAAAAAGAAGCAAAAAAGATGAAGGGTTGTATCAAATATGTGTTGATTAGGGCCAAGATAGCGTACACAATATTGCACGTACTATTCTATTTGGATACAACCCCTTACCTTTTTGCTTCATTTTGGGAACAACGGATTTCGAGCTTATTCTATCGACGATAATTTTCGGAATTTTCAAGATGATTTTGAGACTTTCACAAAAGTTGCTCTATATACTTAGCTAATATATTATGCACATTATATTTTGATTGCATTCACGCATGCGCAGTGAAACATTTTTTAGTAAACCTGCTCATTTTTCATCTAATTTTTATTATTTTTTAATTCTGGTTGCAGAGTGTTGTGTATAAAATGTTGTTTGTCATATTTTCTGAAAAGAACTTTTTTTTGTATTAAGAATTCTGGCAAATTATAAGCAAAAAACTTGGCGAAATTTGGGACTGTTTTTATAAAAACCTTAATTTCTCTACGAGTATACATGCTATCCTCATAAAAATGAACACAGTATATTACAATAAGCCACTTATTAATAATCTCGAATTTGAAAGTTTTTGCTACCTTAATTTATACATGGTTCTAAATATATTAATTATTTTTCATTTTGTTTACGGTTCACTATGAGGTTTCGGGAAAAAAATCTTTGCGGAAATATATGACCCGTACTATACTGTTTACACACCTGCAGTTTCAGGTTAATTCCTCATGTATTTTTCTAGATATTTAACAAAACGTCTAAAATCGCAAGTGACCGGTCACCTTTGGCCATATAGTGTATGTGTGTGTGTGTGTATCAGAAAGAAAAGTTTGTCATTCATTTGCGTAAAAAATAAAACGGAAAGAAAGAAAAATATTCGTGTAAGAGCTATAAAAGAAATTACCTTCATATCCAGGTTCAATATTTAAAAAATGTAAAATAAAATTCAAGTAATAAAAAATATATATTATAAATCATTATCTGCATCAAGTGTCAAATTTAGATTTTTAGAGAATGAGACATATAAAAATAAAATTCGAGGCAGCTTTTAATGGTAGTGTAGTTTTAAAAAATAAATAAGCAAATGAAAATAAACATTATCATTAAAAAGATAAATAAATAAAAAGGGCCGTAGTAAGTAAAATTAAATTCTCTACCCGGTATTTTTAGGTAAATTTCTGATAAAAAGCAAGCATAGTTGATTGTAAATTATAAACTTTAAATTCGTTCACTTCATTGAATAGGTTAGACTGCGACAGCATCATCCATCGCCTTAAAGAAATAGGAATCACTTATGTAATATAGAAATTCGTCCACGTAATTGGTCATTCAATAATTAATTTAAAAGCAACTAACTAAAAATTCAAGAATTTTTCTAATGAAACATTCAAGTTATTTACCGTCAAATCTTCACGGGCACTATCCAGTTTAAAATTCTAATTTTAATAATATTTTCAGACGAATTCGTTATTTTTATAGGAATTTGAAAAAAGTTGTTCGATTTATTGAAACCCGAATAAGAATTATATGGTAATTTTATATATGGTATTTGCTCACGAAAAACTAGTTTGTGATTAGATCAGAAATTAGCGACTTTAAATTTGGAAAAAAATTGAGTGAGAGATTATTTTAATTCAATTGAGAGATTTACCTAAAATATCTTGGTGTACATGGATGCATTTTGCATGGAATCAATGTTGGATAAAGATAATCGTGTACGATTTATCGATGCCTTGTCTGTAAATGGAAAAGCGCTCTAATCTTGAACACCGGTAAAAAGTTCACTCCATATAAATAAATGAACATGTAATTTTTCTAATAATTCTACTAGAATTTCTTATATTTCGTTTTATTTTACATTTTAATTCGTAAATTGAATTTTGATTTAAAATATACCACTGTATTAATTATTTTTTCCCATTTGAATGATTACTTTCACCCCGTATCACATTTTTGTCATTTAAAATTAATCTTTTACTATCGATGCAATTTGATGGATCTGACAAGTATTTTCGTTTGTTGCTTTGGATATTTTAGATAGAATTCCATTTTTTATTTCTAAAATACACACTCAGAAATACTTTCTTCAATTCACGGAAATTATACTGGCAGCACTGCTGCCAGGATTTTTCCGTTAATTGACGAATATACGTTAATTTTTCCTCCGTTACAGGAGATAAAATATCCATCAATTGAAGAAAGTCTGGAAAAAAAAATTGCCGACGTTGGAATCGAACCAGCCATCCCACCGTTACGAGACATGCGTGTACGCTAACGACCGCGCTACAGTTGGACAGGTGCGAAACGCTTTGAAGTAAATATGTTTGCTTCAAATAGGCATGGTTTGATTAATTTCTTTAAAAAGCTTAATTTTGAAATTAATTTCGGGAAGATTTCAACTTTAATGAGATTGTGGGGAGGGGGGTTAACTTTTTAGTATTAAAATAGGACAAAAATATGAATTATAAATTTTTTTAAGTAGATTGCTAAATGTAAAATATGAATATTATATTTTATTCAATAAGATTTTTTTTTTGAGTAAAATCGATTTTTTTTCATTTAATTTTTAAATTAAATGTGTTTATTTAAAATATATTTTAAATGCTAATATTTTTTTTGAAAGCAACTTTAAAAATTACTTAATTTTTTTTTCCTCACCTTATTCGATTAAAAAATAAATAAATTGTGAGCACTTTTGAATGAATGAGAAAAGTAATTGTTATTTATTTTTAAATTTGAAAACATTTTCTCTTTTTTAATTAAATTATAAATCTTAATTTATATAATTTTTGGCTTTTCCGTTTTAAATAAATTCGGATTTTTGTATTAATAGAGCGCATGCGTGCTAGGAATGAACGAAAATTTTCACTCTTTTTCTGACGTTTTGGAGGCATACACGGACAAAACATACTTTCTAGGAGTACGGAAATTATTTGTTAAAAAATGAGAAATAATGTAGTGTATATTGACGAGTTTTTCTGACAGTGCACTACTAATTTGCGTTTTTTACATTGCATATATTTACTTTTTTTTTTTTTTTTTTTTTTTTTTTTTGTATTTATCCAATTTATTTTTCGACCTAAAACATTAAAATGTTAAACACTATAGGATGTTTTTATAGTTAATTCCACTTTTCTATTATACAAAAAAAAGTTAGATTTTTTTTCTCAATATTATTGGCATTAATTTAATGAAAATCTAAATGCGAATTCCTTTTACTTTTGTCTTAAAAATATCAGAAACTACATTTTAAAACAAAGATATTGGAAAAAAATACTGGAATTTAAAGAAAAAGCGCATCATTTTACAGAATTCGCTGAAATAAAGAAAACCCGTCAAAATTCGCGGGAATCGTTGCGAAAATTAGCGCCACGACAAAGTCAATCCTATTTAAGCACATTCATTTTCCCAAACAAGAAAAAAGAAGCCCTCAGAGACTGCCTATCTAACAGAAAGTGAACCACATTCTGTTTAGATATTTAAAATTGAAATAATAAATATAAATATATAAAATCAGAATATTTTTCTTTTATAATCATTTTTATTTTATTTGGCCGAAAGTAGTTTAAACAAAAAAAAAAAAAAAAAAAAAAAAAAAAAAGAAAAGAAAAAAAAAAGAAAAGAAATAAAGAAAAGAAAAGAACAAGATAACCGAATTTTCTCTCGGGCATTTGGAGCAGTTTTAGACAGTAGGGCATTATTAAAATTTCAATAATTTAAATATTTCAGTCATTTCCCGATAACAAGGAAAAAAAAATACAGTTCATGATCTTAACAAGTAAGTAAAACGAAAGTTAAGAAGCCGACTTTCTCATATATCATTCGCACATCTAGGTGTGTGACTAAATAAGTCGTGATCGTCTATCATTTTACTAAACAAGTAAAGAAAGAAAGAAAAAATACATAAATAAACATTCTGCTAAGAGGTTGCTCAGATCATTTTCCCAAAAGACAGAATCTTCTGGCAGAATGCAGACCCATTTTGATAGATGTAGACTAAAATAATAATAATAATAACAACAACAACAACAATAATAATAATAATAATAATAATAAATAAATAAATAAATTTTATTTTATTTTATTTTCGTTTTTTTTATTTATTTGTATTTATTTTTGATTGATTTATTTATTTTTGACTGATTGATTTATTTTTATTTATTTTATTTTTATTTATTTTTTTTTGTCGGCAGGTGAGGGGGGGGGGGGGGGGAGGGGGCTCAAGACAAAAATGAAAAGAAAAGAAAACTGGTTTTTTTTTTTTTTTTTTTTTTTCTCTTCGACATTTCTTAGAGTAGGTAGTAGAGAGTTACTAAAGTTTTAACGATTTTAAAGAACGTTTTAAGATATTTCAAAATTTCACCAAAACAGATGAAGATAACACAGCAGAAACTTTTAACATGCAAGTATAATGAAAGTTTAAAAACTTACTTTCCCCATTTAATTTAGATATCAATTTGTGTAGCTAAATAAGCGCTTATCGTCAGTCATAATCCTGAGCAAGCATTGGGGGGAAAAAAGAAAAAAAAAACTTTTCTCAAGAGAACCATCAAGATCGTTTTCTAAAACACCAGATACGTTAATAGCAGGCAGACGATATTTTGGTAGGTAGAGATTTAAAAAAAAATAACAATAATTTGAATGTTTTTGCTTTATTATCATTTTCATTTTTTTAGCTCAAAAAAAGAAAAAAGCAATTTAACAAATTACAACGACCATTTGGAAAATGACTTTTTCAAAGACTAAAATTTAAGACATAAAAAATCGCACGGAGTTGATCATACATTACGTACGCCATGAATTAAACATTAATAGTGCTATTACACGTAAAAATTGCAAGCGACAAAAATCGCCTGCGACTCGTCAGATTTCCTGAAACTTACGTATTATCCAAGCATATCATTGGCTGTTCGGGAAAAGGCTTTTCCATCGTATTCAATTTTAAATAAAATTTCATTCTTAAACTTCTAAACATCCCACAATATTACTTTATACACCGACGTATAGAGAAAAAAAATGTACTTTTAAATGCAATTTGTTTGAACGCTGTATCTCAGTTTTGGCTTGTTTCTGAGTTATTAATTTTTTTTTGTAGTTTTTATTACTTTTTGTCATAGTGGCAACAGAAGTATCCATCTCTGTTGAAAGTAAAGGGAAAATACATACTGTATAGACCAATCAGAAAACGAATAAAATGCGGATTCAACCAATAAAGCGCCTCAGATATGTTTTTGATTTCCTACCCTGACAGAGAACAGTAACCATTTTTCCAAATGGTTAAAAAAAAAGGATCCAAACAACTAAAGTAAAAACATAAAAAAAAGAAAAACAGAGAAAGACAATTGAATTGTTCTCCCGGACATTTTCAAGGGTATTTTAGACAGTAGAAAGTTACCGTGATTTCAAAGATTTGAATATTTCAACAGTTTTCTGTGAATAAAAAAAATTCAAACGCAACTAATTCCCATCATAGCATAGTGCAACGAAAGTTAATAGTCCGACTTCTCCCATTTGACATCAAGGTGTGTAGCTAAATAAGTTCTTTTCTGAAACAAGCTAAAGAGAAGCTTTGAGAAAAGGGATCATCAAGATCGTTTTTCGATAGAGCGGATCCGTTTACAAAAGACGACTGATATTTTTGAAAGTGTAAACTTTATAATAATAATTTAAAGACTTTTCTATTTTCATAATTTTTATTTCTCCCCCCCCCCCCCCCCCATACACACACACACTCACACCAAAAGAAAAAAAAAAGAGGAAAGGAAAGAAAAAGATAGAAAATAATACTGATTTGCTTCTCTGGGGCATTTGTTAGGTAAATTCTAGAAGATTACTAAAATTTTAAATAAGATATTTCAACAGTTTCCTGAAAACAAGAAAAAAATATACAGCTGATGCAGTTAATACATATAAGAAAATATAAGTATATATGCCGACTTTTCATTTGATTAAAACACCAAAGTGTGTGGATAAAAAAAAAAAAAAAAAAAAATTATCGTTGAAAAGTTTCGTCAATCATTTTCTCAAACAAGCGAAAAAGAAAAAAATTGCATTCAGGAATTACCATATCGTTTTCTAAAAAAAAACATATCCGCTGGCAAAAATCAGATGACATTTTGATAGGTATAGACTGATTTAAAAAGTAAATATTTGATTGTTTTATTATTATTATTATTATTATCCTTTATTCCACGATTAATTTGGTATAAAAATAAAGAGAAGAAAATAATGCAAAAAATTTCCCTCGGGCATTATCATGACAGCTAATATAATTTTAGTAAAATTTCTAAGATTTAAATAAATATTTTGATAATTTTCTGAAAAGAAGAAACAATTTTATACTTGATACTCTTAAGATATAGGCATAATAAAGTTAATAAACCTATTACTCCATTTGATTAACATATCACGGTCTATGGATAAATAAGGGGTTACCGTCAATTATTTTTCCAAACAAGCAAAAAAACTTTACGCTAAGGGACCGACCAGATCGTTTTCCTAAAAAACCGGATCTGCTGATAAAAAGAGGATGGTATTTTGGTAGGCATTGAGTTGAAAAGTAATAATAATAATTTGAATGCTTTTATTATCATTTTTATTTCTTTTAGACGAAAAACAAGAAGAGGGAGAGTATTTAAACAACCAAAAGAAAAAAAGAAAAGAAAAAGGAAATGGAATGAAAAAGAAAGAAAAGAATTGAATAGTTCTCTTAGGCCTTTTTCAGGGTTTATGGTTACAGAAATTTCAAAGATTTAATCAAAATATTTGAACAGTTTTCGCAAAACATAAAAAAAAAAAAAAAAAAAAAAAAAAAAAAAAAAAAATACAGCTGATTCTCTTAATAAGTAAGTGTAACGAAAGTAAATAAGTAGAGTTCTTTCATTTAATTAAGACACCAAGCTATGTAGTTAAATAAAGTGTTAATTTGCAATCCTTTTCCCAAACAACCGGGGGGGGGGGGAAGGAAGCAGCATTCAAAGACCATCCATATCGTTTTTCAAAAGGCCGGATCTGCTGGCAGATGGCATTTTAGTAGACATAAATAAAAATCAGAATGCTTTATTATTATTATTATTATTATTATTATTATTATTTAGCAGAAAAAAAAATTAAAAAAGGGAAAGGCAAGAAATCTGAAAATTTCTCTCGGACATTTATCATGACATTTAGTAGAGTTTTACTAAAATTTCAAAGACAAATAAAATAGCTCGATAGTTTCCTGTAAAGAATAAAAAGTTATACAGCCGATGCTCTTATCCCATAAGTAGAGCGAAAGTTAATAAGCCGACTTCTCCATTTGATTCGCACATCAAGGTGTGTGGCTAAATAAGGGGTTATCGTCAATCATTTTTCCAAACAAGCAAAAAAAGTGTTGCGCTAAGGGACCGCCCAGATCGTTTTCCCAAAAGACCGGATCCGCTGACAGAAAGCGGATGACATTTTGGTAGGCATGAACTAGCGTAGGCAAAGACCGCTTTAATGAAAAGCATCCACTTTATCAAATTGGCGCGACGGGACAGTGTTAATCTCTCGCTTAGAGATGGGGGAAGGGGTCAACGTTTCTCTTTTCATTATTTTCATTATTAATTTTTTTTTATAGCTCTTCGAAGGACAGAATGCAGCCAAAGTTGGATGAAAATAAACACACATCTACTCTGAGGGGGGGAAAAGATAGAAAACAGGCTATAAGATTTCTCACAGAAATACACCAATGAATCAGTCATTTCAAACATTACATAAGTCACAGATTAAAAAAATTTCAGGAATCAATAAAAACCGTGCTACATACAAATGTTTTATTTTTTAAGAACTTTTTTGTGCTGATTATATTTCTTAAGTCTTTAAATTTGTAAGTCCCTTGTCATTTATTTTGCAAGAATATTAATAATAAAAAAAACTATAAAAATGTTTTTGGACTTATAATGCTTTTTATGGAAATGAGATTTAGTGTCCATTAAATGATACAAAAAGAAAAGTTATTTAACATATTTGTATTTGGTATGTGACAAAAGATACTTAAATATTTGAATGGGTGTAAGGAAGAAGGGCCTAATTGTGTAAATTGTGAAATCCCCATTTCTGTTACAAATTTGGAAAGCTGGGGTTCTGGGCCTATGTGTAGTGATTGATGATTACTCGGTGTTAAATTTGCAGTTTCATAATATACAAGTTTGTTTACTTTAAATAAAAAATTAAAACAATAAACTAAAAATAATATTACAGTCAAACCTCGTTAACAT